>BLSH010183151.1:18901-34148 GCA_018402905.1 Glandirana rugosa
TAACTAAACAAACATAATCTATTTACCGAAGATGTTTTACATGTGAGTAGGCTCTAGGTGCGCCGGTGGACCAGGCTGGTGCGCGGTTATTGGTAATGTGATGATCTGTTTTTTAGTACGAGGTTAAGTATGATCTTTCCCTCTTTGATTTAGCGCCTAGTTGAATAAGGATACCTCTTATAAAAGCTTTGTGAGCACACCACGCGACCATCGGGTCCGCCACTGAGCCTGTGTTGTTGATAAAGTATTCTTCTAGTTTGTTTGATATCGTTTTTGCATAATGTGGGTTTTGTAGCATGTAATTGTTGGTGCGCCACAAGTATGAATTGGAGCATGATTTTTTGTCTAGTAGTGTAATGGTTATTGGCGCGTGGTCGGACCAGGTGGCCGCGTGGATCTCGGATGAGTGTACATTTTGTAGAAGCCATTTATCTAATACAAACAAATCAATCCTTGAATAGGAGTTGTGTCTTGGAGATAGGTATGTAAAGTCTCTTTCCTCTGCATGTCCGCATCTCCACGCATCGTAGAGGTCATTGGCGTTCAGCAGTGGGTTTAGCCTTGGTAGGGTTCTTTTAGGCTTGGAAGATGAGTCCAGTTGGTAATCCGGGACTAGGTTAAAGTCCCCACATATGAGTATGTGGCCCTGTTGGTCTTTCTTTATTTTTTTTGATCATTTTGTTGTGGAATGAGATCTGTCTCTGATTGGGAGCATATATGGATGCCAGGGTGTACTTGTTAGCGTTGATGGTGCAGATAATGATAATGTATCGCCCATTGGGGTCTATGATGCTTTGGTGGAGTTGGAAGGACACAGAATCTCTGATCGCTATTAGAATACCTCTTTGTTTTTTGGATAATTTGGCCTGGAACACGTGGGGAAATGATTTGTGTTTACATTGGGGAGAGTTATCTATCATAAAGTGCGTTTCCTGGACGCATACAATGTCGCTGTGTAGTTGTAGGGCTGTTTTCCAGAGGGATGTCCTTTTTGCCGGGTGGTTCAGGCCTTTGGCATTTAGGGATAGGACTGTGATGGTCATCTTGGGGACTTGGAGTGTGTGGTGGAAGCACTTACTTGCGTTGTTGAGTCCTGGTGCAGTGGTCCTCTGCCGTTGTCTTGGTTGAGGGTGGTGGCAGGGGTCCTCGGTGTCCTTGCTTGCTATTGGTAGGTGGTTAGAGTGAGGAGTCTGCAATCGATACTTGGTGAAGGGGTTAGATCAGATCTGTTGTTGAGAGGTAAGGTTGTCACTTGAGTCACGAGGAGTGACTGTGAAGAACAGAAACAGGAAAAATAACAGAAGTAAAGGAAATAGTAAAGCAAATCAATTCAAGGGTCCTCAACAGTAGGACCTCTTAACATCTGGTTAAGTCCGTAACGAGCAGCTGGTGCATGTATAGCTGCTAAACTTATGGGGGAAGAGTTTGTAACAACTAAGAGAGACTGAGCTCTTTGTTCCGGAGGCTCAATCGGCAGGCCGGAGATTGTGGCGAAGATAGTGGACCCTTGGGATCCTTCAGTTGTTCAGTCCGTGTTTGTTGTTGTGGGGTTGAACTCCTGGGAGAGATCTGTTGGCTTGAGGGTGGACATTTGTTTCTTGAGGTGGGTCTGGAATAATGTTCCAGGTCTTGAGTAGACGTAGGCCTTCTGGTAGATGGTTGACTGCGTGAGAGGAGCCATTGTGGGTAATCAGGAGAGTAGCTGGGTAGCGCCATTTATGGACAATTTTATGATTGTTTAGTGCCTTGGTGACGGTTTTCAGCTGTCTTCTTTGTTGTAGTGTGTATTGCGACAGGTCGGCGTAAATTTGATTTGGTCAAAGGGAGCTGGCAGAGTGTTGCGTTGCCTTGCTTTCAGGAGTAATTGTTCTTTTACCGGAAAGAAGTGAATTTTCATCAACACATCTCTAGGGATTGAGTCAGCTAGGTATTTGGGCTTGGGGATTCGGTGGATACGATCAATTGTTTTTTCGACCGGGGAAAGGCCCGGTATCAGGGCCGTGAGAAGGTCGTGAGCGTATTTTTGGAGATTTTGCTGAGAGACTGTTTCGGGGACTCCACGGAGTTTAATGTTATTGCGTCTAGATCTGTCTTCGAGATCCGCTAGCTTTGCTTTGATCCAGGTGTTGTCAGACTTGGTGTCTTCATAAGCGTCCACCAGTTCGTTGATGGTGCTAGTGCAGTCCTCCATTTTGCTTTCAATATGTGACACTCTGTCGTCCAGATGGTGAAGTTCGTTGCTGAATTTATTGAATAAGCCCGATAAATTGGACATTAGGGAAGCTTGGAATGAGAGCAGCATGTCCTTCATCATGGTGTCAAGTACGGGTTGGCCCGAAGTTGGGAAGGATGCTATGGAGGTGTGTAGGTCGTCCCCCGGGTTGGTGGGTTTAGGGCTTCTGTTGTTGGATATCCCTGGTTTGGATGGTGAGTCTAGCCTCATCCTAGCTTTGGCTGGGCTTCCTGTATTGGGGTTTATTGTTGAGGAGTCTTCTGGGTGTGGAGAGTGTGGTGCTTCTGTTTGCGTTATGGGTTCCGCATCCGGAAGGTCTGTGTATGAGTCAGATGTTGGATTGTTTCTTGTCTCCCTGTCCATCTGGGAGCTGTTGTCCATAGGTGCTGGTCTGTGGAAGAAGGCCGTGAGTTTTTTAGGGTGTTGCTCGTCTTTTCGTTTCCTCATTGCCATTTAATATTGAGGTGCTTTGTGGTCTGTTGTGTGCAGGAGTTGATGTTCGTTCTCAAGGGATTTAAGTGCTCCGGGCTGCTCTTCAGAGCTTGGGTTAGGCTGCCATGATTATTTGTATATTTATTCTGACTTTATGTTTGGTGGAATTTTGTGGAGCAGGTTTGTGGGTCAGAGACTGATGTTGCTATTTCAGGAGGGCTGTGTTTTACTTTGGCTGTAGCTTTAGATAAGATAGCTTACACGTGCAGCCCTGGATGTGTCTCTTCACTGTGTGTATTCTGTTCCTGCCTATAGGTAGGCCGGAAGTGTAGCAATATGGCCGCTCCTCTGGGTTTTAGGGGTTTTCAGCTCTGTTAGGCGGTAGGATGGAGTCTTGTGGGCTGTTTGAGTTTGTTCTTGCTGGGTCTGGCTGCGTTTAATGCGATCCGGGTGTTCCTGTGTGTATTTTTTAGGCCGCAGGTGTAGCAAGATGGCCGCCGCGGCTGAATTCTGTAGGCCGCGATGGAGCCTGGGGCTCGCGTGGCGGCCTTGTGAGCGGGTGCCCGTCGATCGATCCGCCGGAGTAAACGGCAGCTTGGTGAGGGATGGGGAAAGGTAAGCCCGCTTGGGGAGTAGTTTGGTAGTGGGTTTTGTCCGCAGGCAGCCTCTGATGTGGCGGAACGGCTCAGTCTGGAGGCCCGAGGTGCGGTGTCAGCCCGCGGTTTTAGGCTGGCTGCCGCTGGTAGGATAAGGCGCTATGATGTGTGGGGACAGGTTATAAATGTAATTTACCTGGATGGATGGCAGTTTTCCCCAGGATGGTGGAGGATTAGGTTGAGATTCTCTGCAGTACTGTCTCCATGCGTCCTTCTCCTACGGTGCCAGGCCACGCCCCCCCACAGGAGGCAGTTTTTAACAAGTCCTTTATTGTGTTAAATAGCTCTTCTTCTTTCTTCCTCCATCTTCTCCTGGCCCGGTCCTTCTTCTGGTCTTCTGCTTCTTCTTCTTCCTTCCTTCCTTCCTCTCTTCGTCTTCAATCGTTATCTTATTCTTCCTTCTTTCACCGCTCCCCCTCCCGCAGCCATGCATTAAAGAGGCGTGTCCCAGAATGGGCGGTCTTCAGTTTGACATTTCTTTTATAAGAAGGGGCGGGGCCACCCAGTGATGTAAATGGGTGACCCGCCCCCTCTGACAACGAAAGACGTCAGAAGACGCCCCATTCTGGGAGATGCCTCTGTACAGCACAGCTGCAGATGAGAAAGCGGTGGAGGTAAAAGAAGAAGGAAGAAAAGGATGAAGATTGAAGACGAAGAGAGGTAGTAAGAAGTAAGAAGACTGTAAGAAGAAGCAGAAGACCAGAAAAAGGACCGGGCAGAAGAAGATGGAGGAAGAAAGAAGAAGAGCTATTTTACACAATAAAGGACTTATCAAAAACTGCCTCATTTTTTGTACCACTTTACTCCTTTTTTGGTGAATGGGTAGGGGTAAAATGTACCCCATACCTATTCACATGGGGGGGGTCAGAATTTGGTGACCCCCTTATTAAAGGGGGCTTCCAGATTCTGATAAGCCCCCTGCCTGTAGACCCCCACAACCATCGGCAAGGGATGTTGGGTTGAGGCCCTTCTCTCCATCAACATGGGGACAATGTGCTTTGGGGGGGACCTCAGAGCATCCTCCCCATGTTGAGGGCATGTGGCCTGGTATGGTTAGGAGTGGGGGTGCTCGCTTGTCCACACCCCCTCCTGCCTTGCCAGGGCTGCATGCTCAGATAAGGGTCTGGTTTAGATTTTGGGGTGGACCACTACTCCATTTTTTTTTAATTTGGCATGGGGTTCCCCTTAAAATCCATACCAGACCTGAAGGGCCTGGTCAGGACTTTTGGGGGGAGCCCCACATCATTTTTTTAAAATTTTGGCACAAGGTTCCCCTTAAAATCTATACCAGAACTTAAGGGCCTGGTTTGGATTTTGGGGGGCCCCACATCATTTAAAAAAAAAAAAAGTTGGTACGGGGTTCCCCTTAAAACCCATACCAGAAATGAAGGGCCTGGGGGGGACCCCTGCACATTTTTTTTATTTTGGACGGGGTTCCCCTTAATATACATACCAGACCAGAAGGGTCTGTTACGGACTTTGGGGGGAACCCTACACAATTTTTTTAAAATTTCGGAGCGGGGTTCCCGAGACCTGAAGAGCCTGGTATGGACTGTGGGGGGGGGGGGGGGTCAACGTAATGCTTTTTCAGTGATTTTATCTATTTTGCCAGGAACTGGAAATACATTACAGCCATGATAATAAATAACAAGCCCTTTTCCAGGCAGACTGAGGGGACCCCCCAGGCATGATATTTAAATAAATATTTCATTTTTATTGGTTCACTTTAAGCATTATTAAAATCAACGCTCCTGAAAAAATGTTTGAGTTAAAACCTTTTTTTTTGCATTGATACTTTTTAAGGCAATAATTTGCATATAAGCCTTTAAAATGAGCACTTTTGATTTTTCATGTTTGAGTCCCATTGATTTTAATGGCGTTCGCACAAATTTTTTGCCTGTTCACAAGTTCTGGTGCGAACCTGAACACCAGGGGGTGTTCGGCCCATCCTTAGTGGCCACCTTTTTGGCCCCATATGGTTGGTTTACTCCATCTCCAGGCTTTGTTCTGGTTATATGCCCAGTCATTTGGTTTACCCGGGTCCCTTCCAGGTTTTTGGCCATCTTGCACGCCGGTGCACTTTCAGTGCATTACATCATCACACCTTGAGGCGGTGCTCTGCCACACACTGGATGTTTAGGGGGCCAGCGTAGGATTCAGTGACCTGGTGTGATGGGCAATATCTGCCCACGTGCCTCAGGCATATAAATTCAGTAAGTCTGGCAGCCCTACACTTCGCCTACTATTTTGCTGTCAAGTATTGCACTTGGGTCACTCCAACAGTAAGCAAAAGTTCATCTTTCTTTATGTGTTTATCTGTTTAGACTTAGGCATGTGCTTGCACCCATGTTGATGCGTGTATGCATATATATGTTTGCAATTGGGATATATGCACTGACACAAACAGCCCCTGTCAGTGATAGATGGTGTATACCTGCTACACAGAATCTTGAGGTTCTTAAGATAAATGGTTGGCAGTGAGAGGTCTGTAGGGAGCAAGGAGTTGAGCACTGGCCACAGCTTGCTCCCCACCTAGGGTATCATTTTGCCTTACCTGGGTTAAACAGGGTGGCGATGAGAGAGGAGAAACAGGCTGTGAGGAAACATGCTTGCAGGACTGAAGCAGACCCAGTAAGGTCTATTTATGAGCCACGAGGCTTACATTCGTTTTGATGGACTTTTTGCTTTGGGACCCCTGCGTGAGAATCCTTTTCTGTTTGCTGTGATTTGCTGACCAAAAAAACATGGGCAAGAAGCCCTTAACCTTGCAAATGGCTGGATTACCTCTCTGAGAACTCTTCACTTAAAACTAACATGCCTCAGCACATATATGGATACATCCTTTGTTTTTTTGGGGTTTTTTTGCAAGCAGCTTAACCAACACAGCTACCTTTTTTTTTTATAAAAATGTCTATATTTCTACAAGTCTATGTGGCCACTCTGACACACCCGGCACAGACAGTTTTCAGTATACTTACAGTATCTCACAAAAGTGAGTACACCTCTCACATTTTTGTTTTTTTATTATCATATCTTTTCATGTGACAACACTGAAGAAATTACACTTTGCTACAATGTAAAGTAGTGAGTGTACAGCTTGTATAACAGTGTAAATTTGCTGTCCCCTCAAAATAACTCAACACACAGCCATTAATGTCTAAACTGCTGACAACAAAAGTGAGAGAAAATGTCCAAATTGGGTCCTGCTGCCCAGTCTCCGTACGGAGGGGATCATGTTCTGCTTCAGTATGTCACAGTACATGTTGGCATTCATGGTTCTCTCAATGATCTGTAGCTCACCAGTGCCGGCAGCACTCATGCAGCCCCAGACCATGAAACTCCCACCACCATGCTTGACTGTAGGCAAGACACACTCGTCTTTGTACTTCTCACCTGGTTGCCACCACACACGCTTGACGCCATCTGAACCAAATATGTTTATCTTGGTCTCATCAGACCACAGGAAATGGTTCCAGTAATCAATGTCCTTAGTCTACTTGTCTTCAGCAAACTGTTTGTGGGCTTTCTTGTGCATCAACTTTAGAATAGGCTTCCTTCTGAGATGACCGCAATGCAGACAAATATGATGCAGTGTGTGGCGTATGGTCTGAGCACTGACAGGCTGACCCCCCACCCCTTCAATCTCTATAGCAATGCTGGCAGCACTTATATGTCAATTTCCAAAAAACAACCTCTGGATATGACGCTGAGCACGTGCACTCAACTTCTTTGGTTGACCATGGCGAGGACTGTTCTGAGTAGAACCTGCTTGTTAAACCGCTGGGTGTGCTCATGTTTGTGAGATACTGTATGTCTTACAAATATTGCCTTTTCTTTTTTTGCTTCTTCTCCAAATCTCCCTTTCGAGGCGTTCCACTCATGGCTGGTGAGTCCTCCAGCCCCATTGTGTCTCCATATGGCCTAGGTCCTTTGCGCAGCGGTGATTTCTTCCTGGAAGAGAGCTTTGGCAACAATGTGGTTTTAGGTGAACCTTTGATCTTAATACCTTATCCCCTCTGGGCCTGAATAGTGAACTTTCCCTACAGACGTTGTTGTAATATTGTCTGTCTGGTTGGATTTATAGAAGTGTATGTACTCTAGTGTTTAGTAGAACTTTTGAATAAAATACATCAAAGAAGAATCTGCTCGTCTGTATATAGTTTACTGAGCCATAAGATATATATCAGTTGACAGAGTAAAGATATAAGCTGTGGCAATGATTATCTCAGTCCATTTAAATACAGTATCTTCAGCATTGTACCATACCTGGCTATGCCTGGATGAAACTCCTGACTATCACAGAATATATGAGGAAATAATACATTTTGGGATGCAAATGTGAGAACGTCCTTGTTTTGAATCCATCACATGTCAGTGGAAGCAGAGGTGTAACTAGAACTTTTAGGGCTCCAATGCAAAAAATAACATGCAGGACCCCACTGACCTCCAGCCAGGGGCCTGACCTTCGAGTCTGGTAACGGAAACGCCAAGGATCAGTCTCAAGTGCAACTTTTGCGACCCTGGTAGTTCCGCCACTGGTGTCGAACGTTTTTTATTTTTTGTTGTTTGTAAAGATGAACATCTCAGGAGCTTAAAGAACAAACATGATAAGGACCCCATTGCCCAACACTTTGTGACCTTCCATAACTTCTGTCCAGACCATCTTAAGAGTAAGGGTTTTTTTGTGCATAGCCTATCCAACCGCAGGGGTGACTGCAATATCGTACTCCTGCGAAAGGAGAAGAAAATAATTTTTAGATTGGGGACCTTGGCGCCAAAAGGGCTGAATGCTGTATTCAGCCTGCAGTTGTTCCTGAACTCATAGTTTATAGATGGAATGGGATTAAAAGCGCTCTTCTCTGTTTTGCCTGCACTGGGAGAACTTTGTTGGCTTCTTCATATTTTTGCAATATGTTTCACTGGTTTCTCTGTGGTATTTTGAATGGCTGGAATCCTGATCCTGGTATAGACTATATCACTTGATGTGCTTTAGTTTAAGTCAGGATTTGCTTGCACTTGCCTATAATACTTATGACTGCTTACAAATATGATGCTGATGGAGTGAGGCGCACCCAGAAATGACGTTACTAGCCTCTATATATGTCAGTGACGCGATAGCCACAGCGTCCTGAATAAGCTCACATGACCTAGTGAGCGAAACACGTTGACGTCACCACATCATCACACCCGCCCTCCTGGCCATGCTATGCGACTTGTCCATCAGCCGTTCCATGTGGATTGCTATAGCCTGGCGGTGAGATTCCACTCCACTGAGATGGCACAGATTCGGCTTCAGCACAAGCAGGAGCGTTGGCAGGTGAAAGAGCCCAAGAGGGATGGATGTCGACTGGAGCAGTTGGTGACCTAACACAGCTCTGGGTGAGATTAATATCAGGAGGTGATTCCCGGGACTGTGACTGCTCACATGAGCTTCCTTGCTATGGTGCATTCCACCCAGTAAAATCTGAGAGTGTATGTCTGCTGCTCTTGCTTCCCTCTGCTCTCACCTCTATATCTATTTGCCCCAATGCCTCTGCCATGAACTCTTGCTTGCTTATGTGCTGATTTATGACTCTTTGTGGCCGTAATGAGGTGGATACCAGCACAGCTTTGTTTGGCATTGCATGAACTTTTACTCGGCATATGGTAGACACAGTTGGATTACACTATACCCAACATCTATTATAAGACCATCACTTAGAAACTATATCTGTATGGGGATTCACTAGTCAGAGTGACTCCGGACCCATGACCCTGTGAAGATACAGCCTCGGATTTGAGACCACATGCTATCAGTGATAGATAACTTACTGTTTAATGTTGGAACTGATTACTGCCCCCTCTCAATTGAGGACATCCTCATTAAATTAGCCATTCTTGCAGGGGCGTTGCTAGGGGTGGCTATTGGGGCTATAGCCCCGACTCTGGGGCCCATTGCCCCGAGTCTCTTACTGAGTGGGTGCAGTTCTGCAATTAGCAGGTAGGTCCCGGTCCAGAATGCAGGAGGCAGGGGCAGATTGAGCTGCAGTAGTGCTGGCTCTGGCTCTGCCCTCGCCTCCACTTGACTCTACTCCTGGTCACTGGTTGCTAGAGCCACCTAGTGTCTAGCAACCAGTGACGACATGGCCATGACTCCCTCCCTACTTAGCGTTCAAAGTGGAGGAGGGTTTCACACCCTCCTCCTCTGCACTAGTGCTCATGGGGCCTAAAGGGTTGAGCCAGCCCCCTTGTCATGGTCCTGGACTGGAGCGGACGCCACTGGTCTGATGGCGTGCACGACAACTGTATCTTCAAATAGGGAGGGGGAGGCCTGGGCAGCCAGGAAGAGCCCAGAAGAGAAAGCGAAGAGAGTGAGAGAGAGAAGACAAGGCCTCACCACCACCCTGATCAGCATCCCCGTCACCTCCCAGAGCCTGCACTCCTTCTCCAAGCTCCTCTCCTAGCTCACTGTGACTGTCATGGAACAGGAAGAAAAAAGGCGGACCGAGGACCGGTGGGAGGTAGGTGGATCACACACACCTACCCACACAGACAGAGGCTGGGACAGTAGGGACTACAAGTAGGGCTAGGGGGTCTCTCCTTCACCCCCTCTCATCCACCCCCTCTTTCTCTGATGTATGGGGAGTCTCTCTGGGGACCCTGATGTATGGGGGGGGCTCTCTGTGGACCCTGATGTAAGGAAGAGGCTCTCTGTGGAGCCTGGTGTAAGGAAGGGGCTCTCTGGGGACCCTGATGTAAGGAAGGGGCTCTCTGGAGACCCTGATATATAGGGAGGCTCTCTGGGGACCCTGATGTATGGGAAGGCTCTCTGAGGACCCTGATGTAAGGGGGGCTCTCTGGGGACCTTGATGTAGGGGGAGGCTCTCTGTAGACCCTGGTGTATGGGGAAGCTCTCTGTAGTCCCTGATGTAAGGGGGTGCTCTCTGTAGACCATGATGTAAGGGAGAGGCTCTCTGAGGACCCTGATGTATGGGGAGGCTGTCTGGGGACCCTGATGTATAGGGGGCTCCCTGGGGACCCTGATGTATGGGGGGGCTCACTGGGGACTCTGATGTATTGGGAGGCTCTCATGTGGACCCTGATGCATGGAGAGGCTCCCTGGGGACCCTCATGCATGGGGGGGCTCTCTGTAGACCCTGATGTATGGGGAGGCTCTCTATAGACCCTGGTGTAAGGGTGAGGCTCTCTGTAGACCCTGATGTAAGGGAGAGGCTCTCTGGGGATCCTGATGTATGGGGAGGGTCTCTGGTGACCCTGATGTATAGGGGGCTCTCTGGGGACCCTGATGTATGGGGGGCTCTCTGGGGGCCCTGATGTATGGGAAGGCTCCCTGGGGACCCTTATGTATGGGGAGGCTCTCTGGGGACCCTGATGTATAGAGGGGCTCTCTGGGGACCCTGATGTAAGGGGGGCTCTCTGTGGACCCTAATGTAAGGAAGAGGCTCTCTAGGGACCCTGATGTAAGGAAAGGGCTCTCTGGGGACACTGATATATAGGGAGACTCTCTGGGGACCCTGATGTATGGGGAGGCTCTCTGGGGACCCTGATGTAAAGGGGGCTCCCTGGGAACCTTGATGTAGGGGAAGGCTCTCTGTAGACCCTGATGTATGGGGAGGCTCTCTGTAGACCCTGATGTAAGGGGGGCTCTCTGTAGACCCTGATGTAAGGAGAGGCTCTCTGGGGACCCTGATTTATGGGCAGGCTCTCTGGGGACCCGGATGTATAGGGGCTCTCTAGGGACCCTGCTGTATGGGGAAGGGCTCTCTGGGGACTCTGATGTATGGGGAGGCTCTCATGTGGACCCTGATTTATGGGGGGGCTCTCTGTAGACCCTGATGTATGGGGAGGCTCTCTATAGACCCTGGTGTAAGGAGGAGGCTCTCTGTAGACCCTGATGTAAGGGAAAGGCTCTCTGGGGATACTGATGTATGGGGAGGCTCTCTGGGGACCTTGATGTAAAGGGGGCTCTCTGGGGACCCTGATGTGTGGGGAGGCTCTCTGGGGACCCTGATGTATGGGGAGGCTCTCTGGGGACCCTGATGTATAAGGGGCTCTCTGGGGACCCTGATGTATGGGGAGGCTCTCTGGGGACCCTGATGTATGGGGGGCCCTCTGGGGATCCTGATGTAAGGGGGGCTCTCTGTGGACCTTGATGTAAGGAAGAGGCTCTCTGTGGACCATGCTGTAAGGAAGGGGCTCTCTGGGGACCAAGATGTAAGGAAAGGGCTCTCTGGGGACCCTGATGTAAGGATGGGGCTCTCTGAGGACCCTGATGTAAGGGGGCTCTCTGGGGACCCTGATGTAAGCGGGGAAGCTCTCTGGGGACCCTGATGTTAGGGGGATCCGCACTCATATATGTAACAATATTTATACACGCACATACATGTATATTATATACATGTGTATGCCCGCTCAAGCGTATGACTTTCTTTACTTTGCTGCTATGGGCTCTAGCCCCAGATCTGTAGACCTAACAACGCCCCTGCATTCTTGGTTTCCACATAGTTTAGACTGCTGGTATAATCCACATTGCTGCTTGCATCTGTGTGTATGTGGTTGTGTGCCTGTGAGCCCGGGCTATAGTTTTTCAGTATCTGACAACGTTGTCAACTGTTTTTGATGGTGTATGGTGAAGGTTTGCGTTGATATGCATTATCATTTGATATTGTTTGCTAACTAATAAAATTGAGTTTTGTAATGTGGTTTGTTCTTGGCTGGAACCTCTTTCCGATGTGGACTCTCCTTGAGTTCAAGTCGTCCTAGCTTTCATATACAGTATCTCAAAAAAGTAAGTACACCCCTCACATTTTTGTAAATATTTTATTCTATCTTTTCATGTGACAACACTGAAGAAATTACACTTTGCTACCATGTAAATTAGTGAGTGTACAGCTTGTATAACAGTGTAAATTTGCTGTCCCCTCAAAATAACTCAACATACAGCCATTAATGGCTAAACCGCTGGCAACAAAAGTGAGTACACCCCTAACTGAAAATGCCTAAACTGGGCCCAAAGAGCCATTTTCCCTCCCCTGTGTCATATGATTTGTTAGTGTTACAAGGTCTCAGGTGTGAATGGGGAGCAGGTGAGTTACATTTGGTGTTATTGCTCTCACTCTCTCATACTGGTCAGTGGAAGTTCAACATGGCACCACATGGCAAAGAACTCTCTGAGGATCTAAAAAAATAATTGTTGCTCTACATAAAGATGGCCTAGTAGGCAATAAGAAGATTGCCAAGACCCTGAAACTGAGCTGCAGCATGGTGGCCAAAACCATACAGCGGTTTAACAGGACAGGTTCTACTCAGAACAGTCCTCACCATGGTCGACCAAAGAAGTTGAGTGCACGTGCTCAGCGTCATATCCAGAGGTTGTCTTTGGGAAATTGACATATGAGTGCTGCCAGCATTGCTATAGAGGTTGAAGGGGTGGGGGTCAGCCTGTCAGTACTCAGACCATACGCCACACACTGCATCATATTTGTCTGCATTGCTGTCATCCCAGAAGGAAGCCTCTTCTAAAGTTGATGCGCAAGAAAGCCCACAAACAGTTTGCTGAAGACAAGCAGACTAAGGACATGGATTACTGGAACCATACCCTGTGGTCTGATGAGACAAAGATAAACATATTTGGTTCAGATGGTGTCAAGTGTGTGTGGCAGCAACCAGATGAGAAGTACAAAAACAAGTGTGTCTTGCCTACAGTCAAGCATGGTGGTGGGAGTTTAATGGTCTGGGGCTGCACGAGTGCTGCCGACACTGGTGAGCTACAGTTCATTGAGGGAACCATGAATGCCAACGTGCACTGTGACATACTGAAGCAAACATGATCCCCTCTGTACGGAGAGTGGGCCACAGGGCAATATTCCAACATGATAATGACCCCAAATACACCTTCAAGATGACCACTGCCTTGCTAAAGAAGCTGAAGGTAAAGGTGATGGACTGGCCAAGCATGTCTCCAGACCTAAACCCTATTGAGTATCTGTGGGGCATACCCAAATGGAAGGTGGAGGAGCGCAAGGTCTCTAACATCCAGCAGCTCCATGATGTCATCATGGAGGAGTGGAAGAGGACTCCAGTGGCAACCTGTGAAGCTCTGGTCAACTCCATGCCCAAGACGGTTAAGGCAGTGCTGGAAAATAATGGTGGGCACACAAAATATTGACACTTTGGACCCAATTTGGACATTTTCACTTAGGGGTGTATTCACTTTTGTTGCCAGCGGTTTAGACATTAATGGCTGTGTGTTGAGTTATTTTGAGGAGACAGCAAATTTGCACTGTTCTACAAGCTGTGCACTCTCTACTTTACATTGTAGCAAAGAGTCATTTCTTCATTGTTGTCACATGAAAAGGTATAATAAAATATTTACAAAAATGTGAGGGGTGTACTCACTTTTGTGATATACTGTGTTTCTCTGGTTCCAGGAACACCACCTGATCATGATGAGTCTGTAGGCAACTACATCAATTAATTTAATTTTTTTTTTTGGCAATGTATTACAAACTGTGACTTGTCGGACTTCCAAAGAGGACAAAATATGAGTGACAGCTGGAGCACCTATAACAGAACAGCCAAATCATTTGATGCTTCAAGAGCAACAGTTTCTATTAAGCATGGCCAAATTCCAATAGCAACAGTCTCCACCAAGCATGGCAACACTCCAGGAGCGACAGTCTCCACGAAGCATGGCAATATTTCAAGAGTGATATTTTTCACCAAGCATGACATGACCAAGTACTAGTCTCAGGCAAGCATGACAAGACTCCAAGACCACCATTCTCCCCCAAGCATGGCAAGACTCCAAAGCCTCCAGTCTCTGCCAAGCATGACATGACTCCAAGACAACCTGTCTCCACTAAGCCTGGCAAGATTCCAAGAGCATCAACTTTGCCAAGCATGACAAGACTCCGAGAGCATCAATCTCTACCAAGCATGACAAAACTCCAAGAGCACCAATCTCTACCAAGCATGACAAGACTCTACGATCATTAGTCTCAACCAAACATGGCAAGATTCCACGATCACTTGTCTCCACCAAGCATAACAAGACTCCATTGGGGAAGAAGAATAGGGGCTAGAAAATGAGTGATGGATTGTTGACCACTAACTGTGGTCAAACAACACAAAACTGCTGCATCAGAAGTGATAATAGAACGCAATATCCACCTTGAAGACCCACAAAACCATTCCATAGGGAACTTCAAAAAGCCAACATTCATGGAAAACCTAAAGCAACACAAAAGAAAGAAACATCAAGCATTATGGCTGTTATGGTTTTGGATACTTCAGCTAAATAGGCACCAAGTATTCTCTTTAGAAGTCAAACAAGGGAACACAGCATGTAATACGCTACCATACACCAAACATTTGGTTTATTTGTTGTTGTTGTTTTTTTTCCAGTGTATCCTACACTAAAAAAAATGCAAGCCCTATAATACCAGTGTTCACAACTTTGTGTCCAACTTTCCTTATCTTGAATGCACTTTAACAGCACAATATTATTTTACTTTTTTTATGTTTTTACTGGTAATGGCCAGGATCTGGGATTTATAATGGGACTGCAACATTGTGGCAGACAAATCTGACCCCAAATTACACTTTTTGGGGATCAGTGACATATTGCATTGATCAGTGCTATAAAAATGAACTAATCAATGTATAACTGACACTGGAAACAAAGGGGTTAACACTAGGGAGCGATCAAAGGGTTAACTGTGCTCCCTCAGTGTGTTCTAACTGTGTTGGGGGCTGGGCTGCCTGGGACAACAAAGAGATTGCTGTTCCTGATCACTAAGAACAGCAGATCTCAATGTTGTTCCCTGTCAGAATGGGGATCCGCCTCGTTCATCCTCCCTGTACCGCGATCGCGGGTGGCTGGCGGACATCTAGTCCGAGGGACCCGTGGCATGCAGTGGGCACG
>BLSH010183166.1:14966-25646 GCA_018402905.1 Glandirana rugosa
TCCCACCGGGTTGAGATATGACTTGGGACATGACGGTAATATCAAGTACACACACATTTCCGTCCACAGGGTTATGAAAACAAACATATATATAATGAACACTGTGACTCGTACCGATACCTGAATCCCGACCAAGTGTGGTGTCTCTACCTGTTCTGCACGAGTGACGAGTGATCGATTCACTGTTTGTTTAGGCGGATCGTGGAGTCACCAGCGACCAAATGTAGGGGCTGTACGATTACGAACAAAACTTCAAGTATACAAGGGGGACAAAACCAAAAAGTGGTGTTAGGTTTCTGTCCGACCGAAATGTCCAAGTCCCAGGCTGCAATGAGCTTCAAATTTAAAGTTCAAAATTAACTTGCTTGCATTACAGACAATTTGGACAAGAGACAAATAAAATGCCAGCCTGTCTTTGGATTGTGGTGAAAAACCAAAACAGGGGGAACATATGAACTTCAAAACAAGCATTAGCATGTCGGGGATGTAAACCAGCGACCACTGAGGTGCTAGGCGGATTTGTTTGTCACTTAGCTAGTGAGCAGTGAGCACGTCTTGTCCATCTCTGTGGTGTGAACCAGCCCTAAGTCCATAGCCATGCTCAGTGTCACAAGTAATATATATACAAACAAAAGTATTGGGACACCTGCCTTTACACACACATGAACTATAATGGCAGTACAGGGTTCAGTATAGAGTTGGGCCACCCTTTTCAGCTATAACAGCTTCAACTCTTCTGGGAAGCCTGTCCACAAGGTTTAGGGGTGTGTTTATGGGAATGTTTGACCATTCTTTCAGAAGCCCATTTGTGAGGTCAGGCACTGATGTTGGATGAGAAGGCCTAGCTCACAGTCTCCGCTCTAATTCATCTCAAAGGCCAGTCGAGTTCCTACCCCCAAACTCACTCATCCATGTCTTTATGGACCTTGCTTTGTGCACTGCTCCAAATCATTTATTGGAGGGGGGATTATGGAGTGGGTTTTTTTTTTTAGGTGCTGGGCTTGGCCCATTAGTTCCAGTGAAGGGAACTGTTAAGGCGTCAACATACCAAGACATTTTGGATAATTTCATACTCCCAACTTTGTAAGAACAGTTTGAGGATGCCCTCTTCCTGTTCCAACATGACTGCACACCAGTGCACAAAGCAAGGTCCATAAAGACACGGATGAGCGAGTTTGGGGTGGAGGAACTTGACTGGCCTGCACAGAGTCCTGACCTCAACCTAATAGAACACCTCTTGGCTGAATTAGAGCGGAGACTGTGAGCCAGGGCTTCTCATCCAACATCAGTGCCTGACCTCACAAATGTGCTTCTTGAAGAATGGTCAAACATTCCCATGGACACTCCTAAACCTCGTGGACAGCCTTCCCAGAAGAGTTGAAGCTGTTACAGCTGCAAAGGGTGGAACACCACAATATTTAACTCTACAAACTAAGACTAGGACGCCTTTTAAGTTCATGTGCGTGTAAAGGCAGGCATTCCAATACTTTTGCCTAGCTAGTGTATCTGCCAAGATTTGCAATGGTGGTGGAACCTTCCTACAAATAAATACTACATTTATACATAATTTAGGTTAGGCCCTGAGTCAGGAGTTATGTTTAACAGTGTAGAGAGAACAAAAAAAATCTCTATATGAAGTGACATGTTTGGGACTCTAAATCAGGATGGCTGCCAAGGTAGGCAGAATTTCTACCCTTTGAGCCACAGGGCTACTGCATGTCATGTGCTCCTACACATACACATAAATACACAGATACTGCATTTCTAGGAATATATAGGAATTATATAAGTGAGGAGTTATTTTGATTTATTCTGTGATATTTGGTGGTTCTTGGTGCGTGAGAGTAGAATGGTAATGTTACCCTCTGATTTTTGGTAAGGACATTTTTATTTCTGATGTTGGTACACATATCATATTTTTGGGCTCAAATTATGATGATTTGGAAAGAATAAAAAATAAAAAAATGGGACTAAATTTAAAATTTCCATAAGCAATGGTATTGCTTTTGGTTTGTAAAGACACCTGTGTAAGTTTGGGGAAATATTTTTGTGAGATATCAACAAGTAAAAGTGACAAAATATTTTACCAACACATTAAGAGATTACGCATTCTAACATTCTTAAAAAGAAAAAAAAAATCAAAATTGCAACAACTGTTGTAAGGACAATTTCTTTGAGAGAAAGATACATTTCATCTCAACATGAAAAGGATTTATTTGGGAAAGTTAAAATTGTACCATTTGAATGAATGGCTGAAAATTGCATTAGGCTACATAACTCCAACTTTTACTCCCAGAAAAAACTCTTTAAAACAGCTCTCATTTTGGTATTTACTATAGCGTCCTGTAATTACTCCATGGGAGTAAAGTTTAGAGCAGTTTCAGGTCTGAGCATGCTCAGTTGTGCTCAGCTGTGCTGTGCTCCTAATTTTAAAGAGACGGGGAATTTATCTCTTTTCAGACGTTTTAAGATATTTCAGTGTGGAAATCACCTTTTCACACAGTTTAAAAGCAGATTATCTTTAAACAATGCCCCGCATATTTTAGTACAATTTAGGCGATTGTATCATCCTCTAAACATTATTTCCATGTGCATTTCTCCAGGTCCTGAGTAGAGTAAGGATTTGGGCTCTATTTGGAGCCTGTGAGCGATACTGAATTCCATGTTGGGAGAAATTCTGCTCCAGCGCTATTGTGAATACCAAATAGCACCATTTACTGCAATTTGCGGCATTTTAACGCTATTTACCTCAAATCGTGGCAATTTTGCCACTATTTTGCGGCCGGCACTATAGTAAATTAGCTCCCCTGTGTCTATTAGGGGCACAGGGTGACAGAGAATGTGATGGACAACTACTTAATTGACGCTGAAAGAATGGAGAGGCTCTTTCACTTGGGACAGTAATATTTATGAACAATATCCCTCAAGAAATATATGAAGATAAAACAATATAGGTGTTTATTAAATGACTGTATCCCATTGTTCTATTGTTTCTGTCTGCCTTGGGCGCAAACTGTGATGGGATGTTCTGTACATGTTTATGTGAATTAGCTTGCGAGTTCATGAAATCCGGTGTTAACTTTGGCAAAATCATTTTTGTTGACTAAAATCGAATGTTTAGTTAAACAAAGCATTATTTAAGCATTTCTCGAGAATTTCAAAACTCATTATACACTCCTGGGGTAAAAAAAAATCTAATATCATGTTATTATTTATGGTTTGAACAAACTACACATATTTGGCCATTATAGAACGTCTTTACTCTACCAAGTTCAGTTACAAAAATATTGCTGTTTTGAGTCACCGCTTCATTCCTTGCTATAAGCGCATGCGACTTTACTGTTAAGAACAAGTAGCTCAAAGCCGACCCACACAGTGCACAATCAATTAAATCTCTGTGTGGACAAATGCTTGCACGTATGGGACATAACCAAAGAGAAAGATCCTAAGCGTTTGACAATACAGTAAATTATCAAATGGATATAAAATTAATGCGCTTGGGGCTGTCTGCTCTACTGGTCTGTTATTTTTCCTTTATTTATATCTCATGTAAAACTATTCTCATAAGATGTTGGACCGGACACCGTGTGTGGTCTCGCCTGGTGCATGGAGGAAAGTGTTAAAAGAATCTTTGACAAAGCAAGATCAGTAGTGAACGTCTTCAAGTCTTCCATTCCATTGCAACACTGAAGATATTGGAGCATTGTGGCCTCACTCTTTTAAATGACTGCCCCACACGCTGGTCAAGTAATACTACTAGTACATTCAACATGATCGAAAGACTCAAAATGAAAAAGAGTCGGTCTGCCAAATTACAAACAACATGGGATGGGACGCAGCTTGTCCCTAGATAAATGGAGAAAGCTCACATCATTGCAAGACCTACTGCTGCCTTTTGCAGAGCGGAACATACTAGAACCCTCCAGAGTGACACCATGTCCATGTCCCGGACCTCTTTGATCTGCTCTCTACTACTCGGCCACCTTGACGACTTTAAACAGAACACCAAGACCGTGCAACAATTGCACAGGAAATGAAAGAGAATGTAACCAGCATTTTGCTTCAATCATTCTTAGATCCAAATAACTGATGAAATGTTCTCGCCAGTGCTTGCAACAGCTGCTTGTTTTTTGTCAATTCTGCTGTCTGTGAAAACCTTTGTTGATGTGGTGGATGAAAATACTCAGGACCTGCTTAAGAAGGCAGAGGAGTATGCCCGTGCCGTAAGAAAATTCAAATTGCCCCACTTAGAAGATGAGGATCTGTCTGACTCTGAAGATGATGTGTAAGAAGAGGAGAATATTGAAAAGTCACAGGAAGTGGAAGAAGCACCATCCACATCTAAGCAGCCAGTTTTTCAGTTTCTTTCAAAATGCTGCAGAAGACCCAGGCAGAGCATCTCCCCAAACAGGCAGCATAGAGCAGCAGATCGGTCTGACTGGTAATCCGGTGCACACAATCCACTTTGCTATGTCTTCTACCTGGCCTCAGTGGCCTGTTGTTCCTTAGAGTCAATTTTGTATTTTGAAACACTTGAAGTGGTCGTAAACCCCAAGTACTATTTTTACCTACAGGTAAGCCTATAATAAAGCTTACCTGTAGGTAAAATGATATTCACCCTGCATGCAGCCGCTGACATTAGCGGCGCATGCGCTCTAATGATCCGGCGGAGGCGAATGGAAAATCAGAGCTGGCTGCCGGAACGAAGAGCTCCCGCACGCATGCAGGAGTGACGTCACGCAGCTCCAGCCACTCACAGCACCGGAGCCGCGTACCAAGAAGAAAGAAGAGGACCATAATGTCAGCTCCCTCAGCGCTGACCGACTCGGGCATCGGGGGCCTCGTTCTAAGGTAAGTATTTCATAATAAATGTAAAATGTATAAATATTGCACACCTGGTAAAGAATGAATAAACAAAAATAAATATATCTGCCGCCAGCACTCCAATTGACCAATTGTATAAGTATAAAACTAAAAAACAGTGCAGCGGTAAAGGAAAAATTTACATAAAACACCCTATTGTGACCATATAATCAAATAAAGTGCCAGTAAAGGTATTGCTACATACAGCTAATATCAGATCATTCGTTAGATGATAAATGTAAACAAAGAAAAAAGTGCACCAATTGTGCTAAAGTGCAAAAATATGCTAATAACAGTATCCTGTATATTAACCCCTTCCTTACTGGGCACTTAAACCCTCCTCCTGCCCACACCAATTTTGGGCTTTCAGCGCTGTCGCATTTTGAATGACAATTGCGCGGTCGTGCGACGTTGTACCCAAACAAAATTTTTATCATTTTTTTTTCACAAATAGAGCTTTCTTTTGGTGGTATTTGATCACCTATGCGGTTTTTATTTTTTGCGCTATAAACAAACAAAGAGAGATGGTTTTGAAAAAAGAACAATTTTTTTTACTTTTTTGCTATAATAAATATCCAAAAAAAAAAAGAAAAAAGAAAATTATTCATCAGTTTTGGCCGATATATATTCTTCTACATATTTTTGGTAAAAAAAAAAAAATCGCAATCGGCGTATATTGATTGGTTTGCGCAAAAGCAATTGCATCTACAAACTATGGGAATTGATTTATGGCGTTTTTACTATTTTCTTTTTTTACTAGTAATGGCGGTGATCTGCGATTTTTATTGGGACTGCGATATTGCAGCGGACACGTCGGACGTTTTTGACACTTTTTTGGGACCAATGACATTTATTCAGCGATCAGAAATTTAAATGTCCACTGATTACTGTATAAATGTCATTGGCAGTGAAGGGGTTAACCTGCAGGGGGCAGTGAAGGGGTTAACAGTGTTCCCTGGGCGTGTTCTAACTGTGGGGGGGATGGGTTGGCCGGGACATAACAGATTGAACTGATCCCAGTGACAGGGATCAGTAGATCTGTCTTGTCCCATTCACAGAACGGAGAACCGCCGTGTTTACATTGGCGGTTCCCCGTTCTGAGGCTGCTACAAGTGATTGGCGGGTCTCAGGTGGACATCGAGTCCGCCCGACCCGCGGGCACACCCGTAGGGTTGCCACCTCATCCCTTTAAAACCGAACACACATTAATTACACAGGTTGTTCTGTGGCTGATTAAGGTGGTAATTAAACTCACTTGGCTGCCTTACCTGCATTCAATTAGCTTAATAACCTGTGTAATTCATATGTGTTCGGGTTTAAAGGGATGAGGTGGCAACCCTAGTGCGGCGGCCGCGAGTGTAAAACTGTGCAACACTTTTTAATAAAAAAGGTTAAGAACGCTTACATCAGCGAAGACTAAATAGGACCCATTCAACATGTAGACAAGCTTGCAATGACTTGGGCTACGTCCCCCCTGTCATTGCACGCAATCAATGGGGACCCGAACTTTTAGGCACAAAAATGGCTGTAACAAAGTCCTGGAAAGTCCTAGAGGTCTGCAAAAGGAAGGAAAATGGGGGTAAGGGTGGGACAAGTGCCCTACAAAGAAATGGGGATAGGGAAATAAGTTAAAATAATTTTTAAGCTAAAATCACATAAAAAAATCAAAAATGGAGATGAATGTGGAGTTGGAGGTTGAGGAGGCGGTGAAAATGGCGGTGGAGGAGCCAACACTGTTTTTTTTTATTTTTAGAATTTTTTTTTTTTCAACCAGCAATGTCGATGCACTTTTTAATTTTGTGCAAGAAACAATAATCTGTCCCTTTAAGCAACAGTAGGAACCTCTCCCTATAGAACTTGGAGATGATTTTAGATTCTAAAATCATCTCCAAGTTGTACAGGGAAAGCCTCCAGCTGTTGCTTTAAGGGAAAGATTATTGTTCTAAAATCATCTCCAAAGTGTGTGGGAAAAGCCTATTTCAGCCACATAGAGCCATATTAGTGTTCTAAAATCATCTTCAAAGTGTGTGGGAAAAGCCTATTTCAGCCACATAGAGCCATATTAGTGTTTTAAAATCATCTTCAAAGTGTGTGGGAAAAGCCTATTTCAGCCACATAGAGCCATATTAGTGTTCTAAAATCATCTTCAAAGTGTGTGGGAAAAGCCTATTTCAGCCACATAGAGCCATATTAGTGTTCTAAAATCATCTTCAAAGTGTGTGGGAAAAGCCTGTTTCAGCCGCATAGAGCCATATTAGTGTTCTAAAATCATCTCCAAAGTGTGTGGGAAAAGCCTATTGCAGGCGCATAGAGCCATATTAGTGTTCTAAAATCATCTTCAAAGTGTGTGGGAAAAGCCTATTTCAGCCGCATAGAGCCATATTAGTGTTATAAAATCATCTTCACAGTGTGTGGGAAAAGCCTATTGCAGGCGCATAGAGCCATATTAGTGTTCTAAAATCATCTTCAAAGTGTGTGGGAAAAGCCTATTTCAGCCGCATAGAGCCATATTAGTGTTATAAAATCATCTTCACAGTGTGTGGGAAAAGCCTGTTTCAGCCGCATAGAGCCATATTACTGTTCTAAAATCATCTTCAAAGTGTGTGGGAAAAGCCTGTTTCAGCTGCATAGAGCCATATTAGTGTTCTAAAATCATCTTCACAGTGTGTGGGAAAAGCCTATTGCAGGTGCATAGAGCCATATTACTGTTCTTCCAGCCGCATAGAGAGCCATATTATTGTTCTAAATTTTAGAATTTATGTATTCTGCCTGATAGACGTGGGGATAACAGAGAATTGAAGCTGAAAAGACGTGAGGTCTACTGGATGGACCGTTTGGGCACTTTGTCGCCCAAGGGGTTAAACAGAGACTTTGATCTACATTTGTTCTTATAAATGTTACTGATTAAGATCGTCCACTCCCATTATCTGATCTTTTAACATATTTGATAATAATTGCCTGTATATCTTGCCTTTCCATCTGTTTTATTTTATCTCATCTACTTATTCCCTTTTTTTGTCATAATATCTCTTTGGAAAATTATTATATTGATCTTTTTCTCGTTATATGACTGTTAGATCTATGGATCCCTCTTCATGTCTATGTGGGTGATTGATCTAACCTGCGAACATCTTGTGATGATTAAACGGTAAAGGAAGACGGAAGAAACTATCATTAACATAATTGATTGTTTAATTGTTCCCTGATGTAAGATGAAGTATATATAAATGATTAAATAAATAGTATGTGATATGTAATGGTTCCTACCTGAAGAAGGGCTTTAACGTTTTGTCACTAGCCCGAAACTGTTGCACATTTGGAACTTTTTGTATATATTTTTTGTATACACCCTAACGCAATAGGCTGCGCACGCCTATGAAGGTAAGGAAGCAGATGGATGCAGCCCTCCACGGACAGGGAAATACAAAAGAAACTGAAAAAATAAAGCAAATGGAAGGCGCGCACACCTAGTGCATTACCAAAAATAATTTAATAAATTAAAAAAGTTAAAATTAAATACTCACAAAAATCGATGGCAAAAAGCCATAAGAAACAATGGGATAAAATCAACACAAGTGGAATAAACTGACGCGTTCCGGGGGCGAACCCCCTTCTTCAGAGCTACGCTCTAATTTATTAAATTATTTTTGGTAATGCACTAGGTGTACGCGCCTTCCATTTGCTTTATTATTTTTCCCAGATAGGGTATACAGGGTTTCAGGTAGGGTATACAGTCACCAGATAGGGTATACAGGGTCCCAGATAGGGTATACAGTCACCAGATAGGGTATACAGGGTTTCAGATAGGGGTATACAGTCACCAGATAGGGGTATACAGGGTCCCAGATAGGGTATACAGGGTCCCAGATAGGGTATACAGGGCCCCAGATAGGGTATACAGTCACCAGATAGGGTATACAGTCACCAGATAGGGTATACAGGGTTTCAGATAGGGGTATACAGTCACCAGATAGGGGTATACAGGGTCCCAGATAGGGTATACAGGGTTTCAGATAGGGGTATACAGGGTTTCAAATAGGGTATACAGTCACCAGATAGGGTATACAGGGTTTCAGATAGGGTATACAGTCACCAGATAGGGTATACAGGGTTTCAGATAGGGGTATACAGTCACCAGATAGGGGTATACAGGGTCCCAGATAGGGTATACAGGGTCCCAGATAGGGTATACAGGGTTTCAAATAGGGTATACAGGGTTTCAGATAGGGGTATACAGTCACCAGATAGGGTATACAGGGTCCCAGATAGGGGTATACAGGGTCCCAGATAGGGGTATACAGGGTCCCAGATAGGGTATACAGTTACCAGATAGGGGTTTGTAGTGCCCCCCCGGCGGCCGCGGCCCCCACCCCGAAGTCGGGACAAGTCCCGCACTTACCCCATCTAATAGGCAGGCAGGTGCCCAAAGACAGTGCACTGTGGTAATTTAAACAAACCTTTTTTTTTTTTTTTAAAGGGGACTTTTTTTTTTGTTTGGGCTGCCATTGCTGCTCACACTGAAAGCATATGAGGAGAAGAGAGCCAATCAGGGGCATTTCCTCACAGGAGAGACCTGCACAGATTATCAGTGCAGCCCCAACAGTGCCCAGCAGTGATGCAGTCAGTGCTGCCTTTCAGTGCCCATTACTGTTGCCAATCAGTGCCCATCAGTGAGTCTCAAAATGATAAAAATGTCATATGGGTACAGCATTGCATGACCGTGTAATTGTCATGTGGCAGAGCTGAAAGCTGAAGATTGGCCTGGGCAGGAAGAGGGTGAAAGTGCCCGGTATTGAAGCGGTTAGTCACCACCGGCTCATTGTATAAAAAGGTGTGGTGTGGCGCTGCCCAACACTACAGTCTGATAAAGTGGTAAAATCAGATGGTAAAAACTGATGGTAAAAATCAGAAGACTGCTGCCCTCACTAAGACACCCCTAGGGTGTCAGGTGTATAAAAATCTGGTAAAAGAAGTGAGCTTGGCGCTGTCTGTGTTTTGTGTTATAAAGCAGGATGGGTTGGTGAGAATTGATTACTGAGTGCTAATAATATAATTCATATAAAAAATATATATAAAATAAAATATGTAAAAAATGTAAAAAAGAGATTTATGTAAAAAACCGGGAATGCAGTAAATTCATCAATTATATACAAATGAAATTAAGGTGCAGATATTGTGTCAATAAAATGCAAAAACACCAAACATGTGCATATAAAACAGTGCAAATAAGTGAAAGTGCAAGCAGTGCAACGCTGTACCAGAATTTTAGAATTTCAAACCTCACAGGTATGTTTACAGGGATTTTTTTTTTTTTGAGCCAACTCCTGTAAACGAAGGTCTGCTCAGACCGGGATCGCCAAGTCAGCTCTCCCGTGGACCTGTTTCCTTACTTGCGCTCCGTCACGAAAGGAACCCCTCTCGGTCACTCCCTCGTGTCAAGGCAGATCCACATATAACAAAGAAGAGACTCCAATGTAAAAGTAATCAGAGGCAGCAATTGCTGCAAAGTAGTATAAACTCACGGTTAGGCTTAGAGAAAGTCTCCTAGCAGAAGTCAGACAGGTGGATCGTATGAGGCTTCCTGTGTTCCACCAGTCTCAAGCCGGAAGTACGTAATGACGCTCACTGGCTCTGTCAGGGAAATAGACCTGGAACGGCTACTGCTGCCCATTTCCAACATGGCCGCATCCAGCTGCCTGTACGTGCGGGCATGCGCCGACGCACACGAACGAACGTTCCGTCACGAACGAACGTTCCGTCACGAACGCGGGGACGCACAGGGCATGCGCAGTAGCAAGCACATTGGCGCCCTTTGGG
>BLSH010183230.1:0-10104 GCA_018402905.1 Glandirana rugosa
GTCCGGGTCCGTGCCCCGGACACCCGAAAGTTCGGTACGGACCCGAACGTTACAGTCCGGGTTCGCTCAACACTATTAGAGAACCTTAGTGAACAAACAGCATCATGAAGGCCAAGAAACACATCAGACCGGTCAGCGATAAAGTTGTGGAGAAGTTTAAAACAGGAATAGGTTATAAAAATATCCCAAGCTTTGAACATCTCACAAAGCACTGTTCAATCCATCATCCAAAAATGGAAAGAGTATGGCACAACTGCAAACCTACCAAAACATGGCCGTCCACCTAAACTAATAGGCCTTGCAAGGAGAGAATTAAAGTGGTTGTCAACTTGTGACAACCACTTTAACCTACAGGTAAGCCTATGATAAGGCTTAGCTGTAGGTGCCCTGCATATCTCCTAAACCTGTACGGTTCAGGAGATATGCAGTGTATTTGGTGTGCCAATGTCATGTCAGCACATGCATAGTGAAGAAACAGCCTCCGTGCCATTCCTCCACTGCGACCATGCAGTGACTGCGGCTCCCGCGCATATGCGTGAGAGTGACGTCACGCGACTCCGGCCAGTCACAGCTCCGGAGTCGCGGCCCTGGAAGGAAGAGGGGCAGAAGATGGACGCACCAGCACAGGGGACATCGCTGGGCGTTGCAGGCTTCGTTTGCAGCTAAGTGGCACATAATGGGCTACTATGCGATGCATAGTAGCCCATTATGCTTCTAATTTACAGGGGCATGTAGAGGAAAGTAAACCCCATCTGGGTTTACTTCCTCTTTAATCAGAGAAGCAGCCAAGAGGCCCATGGCAACTCTGGAGGAGCTGCAGAGATCCACAGCTCAGGTGGGAGAATCTGTCTACAGGACAACTATTAGTCGTGCACTCCACAAATCTGAGCAAGAAGAAAGCCATTGTTGAAAGAAAGCCATAAGAATTCCGTTGCAGTTTGTGAAAAGCCATTTGGGGGACACGGCAAACGCGTGGAAGAGGGTGCTCTGCTAGGATGAGACCAAAATTGAACTTTTTGGCCTAAAAGCAAAATGCTATGTGTGGCTGAAAACTAACACTGCATATCACCCTGAACACACCATCCCCACCTTGAAACATGGTGGTGGCAGCATCATGTTGTGGGGATGCTTTGCTTCAGCAGGGACAGGGAAGCTGGTCAGAGTTGAGGGGAAGATGGATGGAGCCAAATACAGGGCAATCTTTGAAGAAAACCTGTTAGAGTCCTTCCTCATAAGACTTAAGACTCGGGTGGAGGTTCACCTTCCTGCAAGACAATGACCCTAAACAAACAGCCAGAGCTACAATGGAATGGTTTAGATCAAAGCATATTTGTGTGTTAGAATGGCCCAGTCAAAGTCCAGACCTAAATTCAATTGAGAATCTGTGGCAAGAAATGAAAATTGCTGTTCACAGATGCTCTCCATCCAAACTGAC
Organism: Glandirana rugosa; assembly: GCA_018402905.1. Lineage (NCBI taxonomy): Eukaryota > Metazoa > Chordata > Amphibia > Anura > Ranidae > Glandirana > Glandirana rugosa. Next base: position 1,436 of record BLSH010183230.1, read on the forward strand.
AGAGCTTGAGCTATTTTGCATAGAAGAATGGGCAAAAATGTCACTCTATAGATGTGCAAAGCTAGGAGAGACATACCCAAAAAGACTTGCATCTGTAATTGCAGTGAAAGGTGGTTCTGCAAAGTATTGACTCAGGGGGGCTGAATACAAATGCACCCCACACTTTTCACATATTTATTTGTAAAAATGTTGAAAACCATTTATCGTGTTTCTGCCACTTCACAATTACGTGCCACTATGTGTTGGTCTATCACATAAAATCCCAATAAAATACTTTAACATTTTTGGTTGTAACATGACAAAATGTGGAGCATTTCAAGGGGTATGAATACTTCTTCAAGGCACTTTATATAGGTGCAGATTGCCACCACAGTGAAGCTGTACAAAAAAAAAAAATCCTACTTGAAGCCATAATTAGAAAAGTGATTGCAGGAGTGAGAAGGAGGAGGAATATGACAACATCCACAACGCATTTCAGCACTGGTGTATCCAACAGACACCCCACCTGTATACGAATCAAGTTAAATAATGCTGTTTTTTCTGTCAGGGGGCTTGGGAGGCTTGAAAGACATACCAAATATGCTGTGATCGCAGTTTTAGTGCTTGCCATCACTACTAACAACAACATACAATTAAACATACACAAAAGAGAACATCCTAAAGCCAGACCACAGCCTAGCATAATTCTAAAAAAGTTAGGTATCAGTGCAAAAGGGGAGAGGAATTCCAGGCTCCACCATCTCAACTCCACTACCAAGGGTAAATGGGGCAGAATGAATAATACTACACTGTTCCCAGTGTGACAACCATGCCAGGAGTCCTTTCTCTACATAAAAATGTGTATGTCTGTCCCATGCCCACCACATGTATATTGATGTGTATGTCTGTAATTGTCTGTATCCCTGGTGAATGCCAGGCGATGCACATTACACATAACATAGAGTTACCTCATTCTTCCAAAACAACATTTAGCAATCAATGAACAAAACAATAATAAGTAGCCATTTAACAAACATTTTCATTAAAGATTGCCCTTTCCTGTGACAGACTAGAACCTAAAAACAAATGGATGTGGTACCGCCACAAACAGCCATATAATCTTTCTAGTTGTTACTAGATATTATGTGTTTATGTACTCCTTACCATGCTCGTGCCCAGTATTTTTGCTCTTCAAAGTGCAGTGGACCACTTAAAACAAGTAATCACTCTAATTGGTATTGGCCTGATTGGTCTAACCAGTCTTCCTGGTTCCTGATCATTATTACAAAACCAGCACACTGGCGCTCAGTCAGCTGATCAGCCAACATGGCGGCGCCCTGAGGAGAGGCACGCTGAAGGTGAAACTTAGGGGAAGGAGCGGCGGAGACCAGACTTACCGGGGATCTTGGAGGCTGGTGTGACCGGCCTGTGATGGGTGACAACATGGAAGAACAAAGTGACGGCGATATGAATCAAAGCTCTGCAAAGCAGCCAGCTACTCCCATCAGCCACTTCTTGCAGCAGAATTATAAAAATCTCCCTCAGTTTGAAAAGTTTCTCTTTGAGTATGCGTCTTCGTTGATGGCTGCAAATTCAATCGCGTGTGGGCTGATGGCTCACAACTTATTCCGAAGATCGCTGAAAGTCCGGAGATATTACCTGCTGTCTAGTTTGCCAATCACAGCAGTCCCCTTTTTGTTCACCAATTTGTATCATGAACTGCTTATAACCCAGCCCCTCCTTGAAGGTTCTTTGAACTGTCCTACATGTGCTGTGGTGAGAGGCGCCTATATCGGGGTGTGTATGGCTGGTATGGCTCCAGTTCTTTTGGCCGGTTTCGTCAATTTAATGATGGTACCCGATTCTTTGCGGGCTCCAATGAAGGGAAGCATGCTGCGGGAAATTATATCCTTCACCAAGCCGGTGTTCATCAAACTGAAATATTTCTTGATGTTTGAGGCGGTAGCCAGCGTCGCCATCACTACCAGACAAGTGACCACAATAGAAAAGTTGCTTGAGATGTCCCCAGTTTCCAAGACAGAGGAGGAGCTGAGAGAATAATTTGTTTATTTGTCTTGTACATCAAATCTTACCTTATTGTAATGGTTCTGTTAATGCTTTTGAGAAGTGATTGAAAGTTTATTAAACACTTAAAACATACAAAACCAGCAGCTGGCAGTGACAGCATGGAAGCATTGTCTTTAAGCTGGGGGTGTAAAATCAAGCATGCCCCCAGCACAAACAGTGGGTTAAATTAGTAAATTGAACTGAATTTTTAGCTTCACAAGCGCAGGTTAAGGGTATCCTCAATCCATGTTATTTATAGGATTTGTGTATTTTTAAACTTTCCCTTTAAATCACATTAAAAGACCCTCTCTCCACAAAGCAGCATTAAAAAAAAAAAAATCATTAGGACATGTCCCCCAAAGCAGTGCCCAGCTACCTACAATATGTCCTTTTTTAATAAAAGCTTAGCCTTGAAGAGGTCCAGAAAAAAATATCAAGATTCGCCTCCTATAGACTCCAATAGGATTTGGGGCAATGTTTGGTACATGCAAACTTTGCAATAGATTTAGCAAACGTGCAGCAAATAGAACTTTGCTGGTTCACTAGGGATGGGCGAACGGTTCTGCCCGAGCATAAGTTCGGGCCTAACTTTCGCTGTTCGTTTGTTCGGCGAACAGCCGAACAAATGGGTTGTTTGACCATTTGTTCAGCCCCCCGAACCGACCAAAATGCATTGCAGCACTGAACAGTGCATTGCAAGCCCTGATTGACTGAAGCAGTGAAAGCTTCAGCCAATCAGGGCACAGAGCACTGTCAGAGTCAAGATTGGACACTGTCATCATGACTTTATCCAAAGCTCATTTCCGCCCCACAGTATAAAAGTATTCTTTCAATGGCAGCCATGTTCAGTGTGATTTTGGCTACAGAGAGATATAACAGGGCTCTGTTCAGTGCTATTAGTTAGTTAATGTGCTATACTGTGCTATTGTGCTTCAATTGTCAGTGTAGAATATTAGTTTAGTGTCATTCTACAGATAGCGTGAGTGTAGTGAGGAGGACCATCATTCAGCTTCGCATAGTGTGCAGCTAGAGTAGGGACAGCTCAAATAGTTTCAGTGTAGTGTAGTGAGACCGTGTCATTCATACATACATTAGTGAATATGTAGAGTAGGGAAAGCTCAGATAGTTTCAGTGTAGTGTAGTTAGACTGTGTTACTAATCTTTACATTAGTGTATAGCTAGAGTAGGGACAGTACAGATAGTATCAGTGCAGTGACGGATGAACACCGTCTATTTGATTGCGTTACTGCAAGTTTAACGCCATTTACTTCTGTGTGCGTTACTGCAAGTTGAACGCCATATAGTTTTGTGTGCGTTACTGCCAGTTTAACGCCATATACTTCTGTGTGTGTTACTGCCAGTTTAGCGCCGTTTACTTCTGTGTGTGTTACTGCCACTTTAGCACCATATAGTTCTGTGTGCATTACTGCCAGTTTAACGCCATATAGTTTTGCGTGTTACTGCCAGTTTAACGTCATATAGTTCTGTGTGCGTTACTGCCAGTTATACGCCATATAGTTTTGTGCATTACTGCCAGTTTAACGCCATATAGCTCCGTGTGCGTTACTGCCAGTTTAACGCCATATAGTTTGTGCATTACTGCCAGTTTAGCGCCATTTACTTCTGTGTGTGTTACTGCCAGTTTAATGCCATATAGTTCTGTGTGCACTTCTGGCAGTTTAACGCTATATAGTTCTGTGTGCATTTCTGCCACTTTAACGCCATTTACTTCTGTGTGCGTTACTGCCAGTTTAACGCCATTTACTTCTGTGTGCATTACTGCCAGTTTAACACCATTTACTTCTGTGTGCATTACTGCCAGTTTAACGCCATTTAATTCTGTGTGCTTTACTGCCAGTTTAATGCCATTTACTTCTGTGTGCGTTACTGCCAGTTTAACACCATATAGTTCTGTGTGCATTACCACCAGTTTAACGCCATATAGTTTTGTGCGTTACTGCCAGTTTAACACCATTTACTTCTGTGTGCGTTACTGCCAGTTTAACACCACTTACTTCTGTGTGCGTTACTGCCAGTTTAACGCTATATTGTTCTGTGTGCGTTACTGCCAGTTTAACGCCATATAGTTTTGTGTGTTACTGCTAGGGATTGGCTGAACACCCCCCGGTTCGGTTTGCACCAGAACATGCAAACAGGCAAAAAATTTGTGCAAACACCGTTAAAGTCTATTTTTTATACAACTCAGAAAAGTGGGACTTTAGATAAGGGTGCACATAGTAGTGCAACTCCATCCCTATTTGATTCAAAAAAAGAGGAGGAATTTTTTGGGACTTTAAATGAGGCAAGATATCAACACAAAGGATAAAAGGTATCAATGTATTTATTGCATCAATTTGATCATGGACTGTCTAGGTATATTAAAGTAGTACATTATTGTAAGTCCAGATAAGGTTTATACAAAAACCATGGAATATAATACATCAAACATACAGCCGTAAAAACATGATATATCAATTTATATAAATATATGATGAAATTCAGTCCATAATTGAATCTGTAAAGCTGCATCCTATAAAAGCTCTACGCATTTCATGGAATGATATCCTACTCATCAGGAGCGGATGCTGAGACTATCTGAAAAAGATAAATAAAAAATCCTAACGGTGATGACTGAAAAAAGAAAAAAGGGGAATATATGAAAAATATAAGAAAAATTGTAAAAAAGAATTGGGTAACTACAATTTCATTAAACTTGGATATAATCCAAGAAAAATCGCATGGGATAACAGGCTCACCTATGCAATCTTGACACCAAAAAGGGTAGCCAAGTGGGTCCATCCCAGGAGCTGAGGTATAGAGGACTGCACCAACAACACCCGCGCACAGGACTGTCCCCCAAAAGAAGCAGAGATGGTCATATGGATGGTGAAAATAGGGCCAATGATTAGCTACAGAGATGTTGTCTGTGGAATGAATAGGATTGTATGAATAGGTGAAAAACTAGTAGTGAGATAAAGACCCAAACGTCCCCAGAAAATAGGAAAGATTAAAGAGTGCATACAATGAGTGATGATGAAAAAGACCAAGTGCTGTAAATAGTGAATGGGTGAATAAAAATTAAAGGAAAGGGAAATAGGTGTAATAAGGTAAAGGAATCGTGAAGAGAGATGGAAATAGGAAAAAAGTGTGCCTGATGGAGAAGGAAGGTCCAATAAGGTGAAGGAGGTGCAAGCCGTGCCCTGACACTCCAAACTGCTCCTGATGGGGAAGCCCGAACGCGGGTGCTAAATAGCACAGCCCTCCAACCAGCGTCACGCTGGCATGACAAACGGCGGGAAAACCTCTGTCGCCAATTTTGGCGCCAAAACCCAACCCGCCCTGATGTCAGCCACGATGGGATGGGCCGCCACAAAAACAGTGACGCTCATCAGTGACATCACATGTGCGGCCTAACATGCGTGGCGCCGATGCGCAGGAGGACATCCGCCCGTTCAGCCCTCCCTGCCGATGGCAGGACCGAGGACCTGGGGGGGCGGCGACTATTGCGCATCGCAGCTCCCGGGTAATAGGCCAAAGGTCAACCCCCAGAATGTCAGAGCATGGGGAGCAGATGGAAAAAAGGTTCCCGATTGATAAAGTAACAAAATGATATATTGTTGACACATACATATATATAGGAATTAAACAGAGAATGAACTGTACTCTGAATAGATCAGAGATCGAGTTCTGGGTAGGGGTCAATGTCACCCATGATAACACACATAGAAGTGCCTGATAATGGTCACAAACTAAAAGAACTGTTGATACTGCCTCCATCCCTAATAAACATTTTTATACAACTCAGAAAAGTGGGACTTTAGATGAGGTGCACATAGTAGTGCAACTCCATCCCTATTTGATTCAAAAAAAGAGGAGGATTTTTTTGGGACTTTAAATGAGGCAAGATATCAACACAAAGGATAAAAGGTATCAATGTATTTATTGCATCAATTTGATCATGGACTGTCTAGGTATATCAAAGTAGTACATTATTGTAAATCCAGATAAGGTTTATATAAAAACCATGGAATATAATACATCAAACATACAAACGTAAAAGCATGATATATCAATTTATAACCCATTCACCATCTATAAAATAGATATATGATGAAATTCAGTCCATAATTGAATCTGTAAAGCTGCATCCTATAAAAGCTCTACGCGTTTCGTGAAATGATATCCTACTCATCAGGAGCGGATGCTGAGACTATCTGAAAAAGATAAATAAAAAATCCTAACAATAATCGGTGATGACTGAAAAAAGAAAAAAGGGGAATATATGAAAAATATAAGAAAAATTGTAAAAAAGAATTGGGTAACTACAATTTCATTAAACTTGGATATAATCCAAGAAAAATCGCATGGGATAACAGGCTCACCTATGCAATCTTGACACCAAAAAGGGTCGCCGAGTGGGTCCATCCCAGGAGCTGAGGTATAGAGGACTGCACCAACAACACCCGCGCACAGGACTGTCCCCCAAAAGAAGCAGAGATGGTCATATGGATGGTGAAAATAGGGCCAATGATTAGCTACAGAGATGTTGTCTGTGAAATGAATAGGATTGTATGAATAGGTGAAAAACTAGTAGTGAGATAAAGACCCAAACGTCCCCAGAAAATAGGAAAGATTAAAGAGTGCATACAATGAGTGATGATGAAAAAGACCAAGTGCTGTAAATAGTGAATGGGTGAATAAAAATTAAAGGAAAGGGAAATAGGTGTAATAAGGTAAAGGAATCGTGAAGAGAGATGGAAATAGGAAAAAAGTGTGCCTGATGGAGAAGGAAGGTCCAATAAGGTGAAGGAGGTGCAAGCCGTGCCCTGACACTCCAAACTGCTCCTGATGGGGAAGCCCGAACGCGGGTGCTAAATAGCACAGCCCTCCAACCAGCGTCACGCTGGCATGACAAACGGCGGGAAAACCTCTGTCGCCAATTTTGGCGCCAAAACCCAACCCGCCCTGATGTCAGCCACGATGGGATGGGCCGCCGCAAAAACAGTGACGCTCATCAGTGACATCACATGTGTGGCCTAACATGCGTGGCGCCGATGCGCAGGAGGACATCCGCCCGTTCAGCCCTCCCTGCCGATGGCAGGACCGAGGACCTGGGGGGGGCAGCGACTATTGCGCATCGCAGCTCCCGGGTAATAGGCCAAAGGTCAACCCCCAGAATGTCAGAGCATGGGGAGCAGATGGAAAAAAGGTTCCCGATTGATAAAGTAACAAAATGATATATTGTTGACACATACATATATATAGGAATTAAACAGAGAATGAACTGTACTCTGAATAGATCAGAGATCGAGTTCTGGGTAGGGGTCAATGTCACCCATGATAACACACATAGAAGTGCCTGATAATGGTCACAAACTAAAAGAACTGTTGATACTGCCTCCATCCCTAATAACCATTTTTATACAACTCAGAAAAGTGGGACTTTAGATGAGGTGCACATAGTAGTGCAACTCCATCCCTATTTGATTCAAAAAAAGAGGAGGAATTTTTTGGGACTTTAAATCAGGCAAGATATCAACACAAAGGATAAAAGGTATCAATGTATTTATTGCATCAATTTGAACATGGACTGTCTAGGTATATCAAAGTAGTACATTATTGTAAATCCAGATAAGGTTTATATAAAAACCACGGAATATAATACATCAAACATACAACCGTAAAAACATGATATATCAATTTATAACCCATTCACCATCTATAAAATAGATATATGACGAAATTCAGTCCATAATTGAATCTGTAAAGCTGCATCCTATAAAAGCTCTACGCGTTTCGTGAAATGATATACTACTCATCAGGAGCGGATGCTGAGACTATCTGAAAAAGATAAATAAAAAATCCTAACAATAATCGGTGATGACTGAAAAAAGAAAAAAGGGGAATATATGAAAAATATAAGAAAAATTGTAAAAAAGAATTGGGTAACTACAATTTCATTAAACTTGGATATAATCCAAGAAAAATCGCATGGGATAACAGGCTCACCTATGCAATCTTGACACCAAAAAGGGTCACCGAGTGGGTCCATCCCTGGAGCTGAGGTATAGAGGATTGCACCAACAACACCCGCGCACAGGACTGTCCCCCAAAAGAAGCAGAGATGGTCATATGGATGGTGAAAATAGGGCCAATGATTAGCTACAGGGATGTTGTCTGTGGAATGAATAGGATTGTATGAATAGGTGAAAAACTAGTAGTGAGATAAAGACCCAAACGTCCCCAGAAAATAGGAAAGATGAAAGAGTGCATACAATGAGTGATGATGAAAAAGACCAAGTGCTGTAAATAGTGAATGGGTGAATAAAAATTCAAGGAAAGGGAAATAGTTGTAATAAGGTAAAGGAATCATGGAGAGAGATGGGAATAGGAAAAAAGTGTTAGACCATTAAAGTCTATGGGACCCGAACATGAAAAATCAAAAGTGCTAATTTTAAAGGTTTATATGGGAGTTATTGGCCAAAAAAATGTATGGGGACCCGGGTCCTGCCCTGGGGACATGTATCAATGCAAAAACAGTTTTTAAATCAACAGTTTCTTCAGGAGCAGTGATTTTAATAATGCTTCGAGTGAAACAATAAAAATGAAATATTCCTTTAAAT
>BLSH010183230.1:12731-31077 GCA_018402905.1 Glandirana rugosa
CCTGCACCGGCACCACGACGACCACAACCACCACAACGACTTCGAGGACAACGTTCCTATCCTACACCAACTAGAAGGAGTCGATCGGCTGTCTTGGAAGTTGCAATATACCATCCGGGCTTACCGCGAGTTGATTACCACTCCGGTCTTGTTCATGTCCGTTATCATCTAACCCACCGACTGTTACGGAGGTCAAGGACGTGTAACAGAGGGTGGAACAGGGAACTACTTTCGAGTCTCAACCGTGGACTTGGGGTACCGGTAGACAGAAAACGGAGTCGGGGAACATTTAGTCGGTTCGTCAGACTCGGGGTTCAGTAGCAGAGTCATCAAAAAGCATAAGAGACTGCTGCATGACTTGGGGCTCAGACTGCTTGGCTGATTTACAAGGGGCTGAGGCAAAAGACAGATGGCCATGGGGTTCAGGTGCCAACTCTGAGCTTTCATCAAGGGACAAGGTGGGAGACAATGTGCAGGAACTGGAGGCATTGTCAGCCACCCAATCTACTATTGCCTGTACTTGTTCTGGCCTCACCATTAGTTGAGCGCCATTCGGGCCTACCATATAACGTTGAAGGTTCTGTCGGCTAGCTGAGGAAGATCAACCACATCCTATCCTTGCAACAGGAGCTTCAGCAACACCACCAACACCAGCAGCACCACGGCCACGTCCCTTATTTGACGCTCTCCTCATTCTGGACACAAATGTACTATGTAGCACTATTTATTAATACTTAATAAAAAGAATAATACATTATTATTATTTAAAAAAAAAAAGAAAATTGTAGATGCACTTTTTGTTTTTGTGCAAGGAATGCCCGCTCACACCAGCAGCAGGAACCTCTCCCTGCACCAGTATGAGATGATTTTAGAATGATCGATAATCTGTCTTTCACAGCACTGACAGGAATCTGTCACTACTGCAGTATGAGATGATTTTAGAACAATAATCTCCCCCTCACAGCACCGAAAGGAACCTCTCCCTAATGCAGTAGTAGATGGTTTTAGAACGATATACTCTCCCTCAGAGCACCAACAGGAACCTCTCCTTAATGCAGTAGGAGATGGTTTTATAACGATAAACTCTATCTCAGAGCACCAACAGGAACCTCTCCCTAATGCAGTAGGAGATGGTTTTAGAATGATAAACTCTCCCTCAGAGCACCAACAGGAACCTCTCCCTAATGCATTAGTAGTTGGTTTTATAACCATAAACTCTCCCTCAGAGCACCGACAGGAACCTCTCCCTAATGCAGTAGTAGATGGTTTTAGAACGATAAACCCTCCCTCACAGCACCAACAGGAACCTGTCCCTAATACAGTAGTAGATGGTTTTAGAATGATAATCTCTCCCTCAGAGAACCAACAGGAACCTGTCCCTAATGCAGTAGTAGATGGTTTTAGAATGATAATCTCTCCCTCAGAGCACCAACAGGAACCTGTCCCTAATGCAGTAGTAGATGGTTTTAGAATGATAATCTCTCCCTCAGAGCACCAACATGAACCTGTTCCTAATGCAGTAGTAGATGGTTTTAGAACGATAAATTCTCCCTCAGAGCACCAACAGGAACCTCTCCCTGATGCAGTAGTAGATGGCTTTAGAATGATAATCTCTCTCTCAGAGCACCAACAAGAGGAACCTGTCCCTAATGCAGTAGTAGATGGCTTTAGAATGATAATCTCTCCCTCAGAGCACAAACAGGAACGTCTCCCCAATGCAGTAGTAGATGGTTTTAGAATGATAATCTCTCCCTCAGAGCACCAACAGTTACGTCTCCCTAATGCACTATAAGATGGTTCTGAACGCTAATGTCTCCCTCACAGCACAGACAGGAACATCTCCCTAATGCACTATAAGATGGTTCTGAACGCTAATGTCTCCCTCACAGGACTGCAATGAAGGTCTCCCTAATGCAGTCTAAGATGGTTGTGAAGGCTAATCTTTCCCTCACAGCACCGGCATGAAGCTCTCCCTACTCTAGTCTGAGACGATCTGACATGCGGCGCTACATGACTCCAGCCTCATATAGAGGCTGGGTCACATGATGCACTGGCCAATTACAGCCATGCCATTAGTAGGCATGGCTGTGATGGTTTCTAAGGGCAAACTAGTGAAAAGCTTGTTGACTGGCTGCCCAGCAGCTATAGAAAAGGCGCCAAAAATACCCAAATACTGAACCCGATCCCAGACTTTTTTTTTAATGTCCGGGATCGAGTTCGGGGCACGGACAACCCAAAGTCCGGTACGGACCCAAACTTTACAGTCCGGGTTCGCTCAACTCTAGTTATAATGTATTGCTGGCTCCAGGCAATATACATAAAAATCACTGAAAAAATTTGCGTGCCCCCCCAGTTCAAACTAGGCCCTTCAGGTCTGGTTTGGATTTTAAGGGGAACCCCATTGCAAAATTTAAGAAAAAATTGTCGTGGGCTCCCCTAAAATCTAAACCAGACCCTTATCCAGGATAGGGGGGACGAGCGAGCGCCTCCACCCTCCTGAACCCTACCAGGCTACATGCCCTCAACATGGGGAGTATGGGTGCTTTGGGGCACGGTGCACTCTTCCCCACAACCCTTGGCTGTGGTTGTGGGGGTGTGCGGGCGGGGTGCTTATCGGAATCTGGAAGCCCTTTTTAATAAGGGGGCCCCCAGATCCCGAATCCCCCTATGTGAATTAGTATCGGGTACATCCTACCCCCACTAATTCACCAAAAGTTTCAAAAAAGAAAAAGCCACAGGAGACAATTAGGGACAAGTCATTTATTAAAAAATAAAAAATAAACATAAGTGTCCCCCGTTGTAATCCATCATCAATCACGGCGAGTGACGGATCCAAAAAAACAAACAAAAAAAGCAAACAGCTCCTCCTCCATGGGAGGGCTCCCGCTGACGGAGCTCTGTTTATATTGATGTTTTATTTATAGTGAAGGGCGGGACCACTCAGTGACGTAATTGAGTGACCCGCCCCTCTGACATCAAATGGCATCAGAAGGGGGCAGGGTCACCTGTACGTCACCCGGTGGCCCCACCCTGCACTATAAATAAAATGTCATAGCAAAGCCAGTGCAGACGGCGGCAGCCCTCACATGGAGGAGGAGCTGTGCGCCGTCTGCACGCAATGCATTATGGGGCGCTCTGCGGAGACGAATGGGCGATTCAAACCGCGGGCCCATCCCTAGTTACTGCCAGTTTAACACCATTTACTTCTGCGTGTGTTACTGCCAATTTAACGCCATATCATTCTGTGTGCGTTACTGCCAGTTTAACACCATATAGTTCTGTGTGCACTACTGCACATTTGACGCATTATATTGCAGTATATTATAGTGTATCCATGGAGTGTGTCTGTGTAGTGTGAGTACTCAAATTAAAGTGCACCAAACACCACTTTACATTGATTAAAGTGCATCTACGTACAGATTTCCACTTCCTCTTTGCATTTGCTAATAAGCACTGCCCCCTCCCTCCCAATAATGTCTGGGAAAACAACAAGGAGAGGCAGATGTTCCCTTGGCACTGTAAGGGGGCCAGAAACAAATGTATCCACAGGCAAAGGTGGATGTGGTGGTCAGTCCTCAGGCAGGGTGTCATTTACTCTTTTAGTGAGTTTGCCCGTGCTATCTAGCCATAGCATACAGAAGAGGTGGTGGACTGACTTACCAAACCTTCCTCATCCTCTCATGCAAGCAGAGACAAGTGTGGAGTCCCCTGCAGTTGCCAGAGTGGATAAACCTGCCTCCTTGTCCACATTTATTCCTGCCATAGCCCCAACATCAGCCATGGAGGAGTCAGCTGAGTTATTTGACCACAACATCATCTACTTGCTCCTTGAAGATGCCCAGCCATTACTGGATTCAGATGTTGGTTCTGAGGTTGAGGATGCCAGGAGCATGAGCCTAGAGAAAGGGGAGAACACTGGTAGACAAATTGGCTTAAATGTTTCCCCAGCCGCAGCGTATTGCCAAGTTGTCTCCAGTGGTAATGATGATGATGAAGATGGAGGAGATGGAGATGATGATGATGAGGTCACTGATGCGACTTGGGTGCCAGATAGAGCAGAGGAGGAAACTGAAGGTGAGGCGGCACAACCCCAAGGAGGCTGACAACAAGAAAGAGCAGAGAGATGCCACCCTATTCCATCACATTCTGCAGCTGTTTTCTCCTAGCCCACTTCCCAAAGCTCAGCTCACTGGGCCTATTTCAGCACATCTGCAGCAGATCCCACAGTTGCTAACTGCAAACTGTGTCTTAGGCACATCAAACGTGGCAAAAACACCAGCCATTTGGGTTCCACATTCTTAACAAGGCATTTAACATCCAACCACTCAGTCCGTTGGCAAGAGCACCTAAAAGCCGCACAAAAGGGGCACAAATCTGTCCCCCCTTCTCCTCCTTACCCACCTCAGTCTGCCCTTGCTATACTGAGTCATTACCTCTCAGCAGCCTCCACAAACAGGGATGAGGTTATAGCACAGGGTGTCCCAGGTCACATCTGCCAGCAGCACACCACCAGCTGTAGAATGTAGCTGGCAAATTTCTCTGCCCCATCTGCTGCAGCAGAAAAAAAAAATACAGTCCCTGCCACCCACATGCCCAGCGTCTAAATGCAAGCTTGTCAATGCTGTTGGCTCTCCAACTTCTGCCTTTCAGAATGGTGGATTCTGCCCCCTTCAGTAATTTCACCCAATGTGCTGTACCAAAATGACAGGTTCCCAGTCTCTACTACTTTTCACATAAGGCCGTTCCATCTCTCTACCATCACATGGAAGGGAATGTTCTGGCATCATTGAGCAAGGCAGTCAGCCGTAAAATCCACCTTATGGTCCAGCAAGCATGGGCAGGGACGATATATTTAGTTCACAGCACACTGGGTAACACTGCTTGCAACTCGAAATGATGCAGGACAGGGCTCAGTGCTGCAGCTTGTTGTGCCCCCATGTCTCCATACAGCTGATGGTGATGATGCCAGACCTGTGAGTTCTACCTCCTCCTCCTTCTCCGCCACTTCTATGCCCTCCTCTGCAGAATTATCTTATGAACATCAGGTACCCCCTAAGCGTTCAAAGAGCTAGTCCATGAGTCAGACTAAAAGGTGCCATGCAGTGCTTCAGCTGGTGTGTCTAGGGGACAGGAACCACACCGGAGCAGAGATTCTTGCAGCTCTGCAGGGACAGGCCCAGAGGTGGTTCACACCATGGCAGCTGGAGTCAGGAATGGTGGTGTGCGATACTGGCTCAAACCTCCTGTCCACCCTTAGACAGGGAAAGTTAACACATGTGCCATGCCTGGCACATGTCCTAAATTTGGTGGTGCAGCGTTTCCTAAATATGTACCCAGGGTTGGAAGATGTGCTAAAGCTGGCCAGAAGAGTCTGTAGCCATTTCAGGCGGTCATATACAGCAAGTGCTCGGTTGGCTGAAATTCAGCAGGAATTCCACCTGCCCGTAAACTGCCTGATTTGTGACATGCCCACTAGGTGGAACTCGACTTTGGTAGTGCTGCAGCGGCTATACATGCAGCAGAGGGCCATCAACGAGTACCTGTGCAAGTACGGCATGACAACAGGCTCAGGCCGCCTCAGCTTTTTTTCCCCACGCCAATGGCTGATCATTAAGGATGCATGCACTGTACTGTCACCATTTGAGGAGGCCACAAAGATGGTGAGTCGTGACAGTGCATGCATCAGTGACACAATCTCTGTTTTGTTTTTGCTGGAGCAGACTCTGCGTGGCATTATGGACAGGGCACTGGAGGCAGAGCAGCAGGAGGAAGAGGTTCTCAAGGTTCACCGAGTGACCCCGAGGAGTCTGCTTCTCAAGCCTTGGCAAATTTGAGGCGCATGGGCAACCTCATGCTTCAAAGCCTGCGAAAGGACCCAAGAATACGTGGCATACAGGAGAATGATCATTACTGGTTGGCAACCCTCCTTGACCACCGTTATAAGGGGAAGGTCTCAGAACTCATCCCATTCCCACAGAGAGTGCAGAAGATAAAATCTCTTGAGGACACATTAAAGAGGATTTTATTGAATGTTTTTCCCAACTCCAGTAGGTTAAAGTGTCATGGAAAACATAGTTTTGAGTCTTCTGTTGGTCAAGAGAGGAGCGGTGGAGAAGGCATCTGCCTAAGCGATGCATTTCATAATTTTTTTAGTCCTTGCCGCACAGAGCTCTCAGCTTCCACATCCCATCGGCAGCATCTGCATCACATGGTGGACGATTACCTCAGGGCCAAAACAGAGATGGACAGCTTTCCAGCTGACGATCCACTGGCTTACTGGGTCATGAGAACAGACCACTGGCCAGAACTTGCCCAGTATGCTATTGAGTTGTAGGGCTGCCCTGCATCCAGCATGCTTTCTGAACAGGCATTCAGTGATACAGGAGGTTTCGTTACTGATCATAGAAAGCATCTGTCCACAGACTCCGTGGACCGTTTGACTTTTATAAAAATTAATCAGTCCTGGATTACCAGCTATGAACCCCCTGATGCCGATGTCAATGATTAAATGTTTTTGGGATGTGCAATTTCTGCAGGACTTCGAGGCTGGCTAGCTTTGAGGGTGTTCAATCATTTAATCTGGAAGAATGATTTTGGTATAGGTTTCATGGGCACAATTAACACCCAAAGACCAATTTTTCAGCACCTGTTTGACGGGTGCATATAATTGCAATTTTTTTTGCCTTCATCAAGAGCACCTCTATAGGGTTAAGGTGGGAAGGCGCCACCAACACCCAACCGTGTAAAGCCAGAAATAGACTGTATCTGAAGAGAGAATGGTTGTGAGGATACAAAATGGCTCACCGAAGATATGGCAAACAACCATAAAAAGCTTTTGCCACCGACACCCAAGGAGTAATTTTTCTGCACCTGATTGACAGGTGCATATCATTGCAATTTTTTACAGCAAGGACAATTCTTGCTTTCATCAAGAGTAACTCTATAGGGTTACGATGGGAAGGTGCCACCGACACTCAAAGACCACATTTTCTGCACCTACAGTATTTGACAGGTGCATATCATTGCAATTTTTTTTACTGAAAGGCCAATTCTTGCCTTCATGAAGAGCACCTCTATGGTGTGAAGGCTCCACCGACACCCAAAGCCCAATTTTTCCGCACCCTTTACTTCTATCCAAAGTCAAAGAGACACCAGAATTTATCCAAAAAATCTCTAATCTTGTTCCCAGTGCACTACATTGTGGCCTCATCATGCACACTGGCTCCTCAGCTGTTGCTGAGCAAAATAAATGCAGCTTTCAAGGAAAATTTCATTTTTTTTGGCTTTACAAATGCAATTATTGCTGCAGTAGATTCTAGACATAATACAGATCTGCCATTTTACAGGTAGACTAAGGGGATCCCCCCCAGGCACTATATTGGAAGGAATTTTTCATTTTTATGCTTTCACTTTAAAAATCAAAAAATCACTGCTCATTTAAAAATGACATTTTTCACAAACTTTTTTTTCATTGATGCATGTACCCCAGGGCAGGACCCCTATAACCATTGTATGCCCAATTACTTGGGCACTTTAAATTTTTGAATTGACTTTAATGGGGTTTGTTATTCAGGTTCGAACTTTCGCTATGTTCGAAAGTTCTGGTACGAATCGAACAGGGGTCAGTTCAGCCCATCCCTACTCATCACTACTGGTGTTTTGGCACTTTATATAGCCCACATTACTATAGATATTTACAGGTATATCTCTAGAAATGCATCACTTAATTATTATAGAGCTCTCTATAAAAGCATTTGCTTGTAATATAGCAAACTATAGTGTTTATAGTGTTTCTAAAGACTCCGTTCAGTAAAGCTAACATACAACTGTGAATGGAGAGATGAATGAGAGTTGATGCACCATCTATAAGTTTAAATTCATATCCTTCAAGCTTGATTAAGGAAAGTCTCTTCTTTATTGAGGATGGCAGCTCACTGTAATGGATGTTCTCGCAATGCTGTATACATGCAAACACAAAAACATAAGATACATTAAACATATATTATCCAGCGGGCAGCTGGGTTTATGCCTGAAAGTAAAAATTCTCATGCCGGTATTTTTTTGTTCATATCTCTTTCTGAGAAAAATTATTCTTTGACAGTTGACTTAAGCCAAGGATAATGTGAAGCCAGAAATAGACTGTATCTGAAGAGAGGATGTTTGTGAAGATATAAAATGGCTCACCGAAGATATGGAAAACAACCATAAAAAGCCTTGTGCACACATTTATAATGCATTTATCATCATTTATCATATACATTATTTAACATGCTTTTTTGATAAAGGTATTTTTTATCACTTTTTTCTATTACATTAATGTTTTTAAATACACATATACTTTTTTCTTGTATACGAGTCAGCTTCTTGACTACTAAAAGGTTACCCTGCAGATTGCGTAACATATGTATATGTATATAATGTATCTCTTATACTCTAAGTATAGTTACACCCACCATAAACATTTCTTTATTTATTTATTTTTTTATATCTTTATACCTTTATACTTATCTTGTTGGCATTAAAAGTCTAGGCCCCTTGCCGCCTGTCCACGATGCTCCTCCTCCAACAAGTGTATGTCTTCTTATGTTGAGGTAAATGTACCATGATGTATTGCACCCCCTGTAGACTCCATGCTGTACACATGGTGCGCTGTGTGTATCTGCATGTCAGTATGAAGTCCACAGAGAGTGAGCATCCTGGGATCACAACTTTGCTTAGAGAACCACTCTGCCAGCGTTGTCACCTTAAGATCCTAAAGCTATGGCTTTTTTTGCATAGTTACATTGGTCTAGCCTGTGGCATACCTAGCTAATCACTGTCAAAGCTGGAAATCACTGTAGCAGACACCACTCTACATTGATCATCACTAGCTTTTGGGTCCAGTGCTGAGTGGCTGCCCTGCTGCATAGTAACTACAAAGGGGTTCTCAATAAGCACAGGCTTACATTTTTAATTAATGCAATGCATTCTATGATTAGGTGAGTTGTGACATCACCGCCCTCCCTCTCCACCTCATCCAATCAGGGGACACTTTGTAATCATTGAGAAAATACAAAGTGTTCTCTGAATGGTGCCCGTGCTGAGTGAGTGGCTGCCCTGCTGCATAGTGAATGTAGTGAGCCCAGTACAGTGGTTTCCAGCTTCTATAAATATTGGCCAGGTGCGAAAAATGCATACTTACATTGTTCCATTGCAAAAAAAAAACAATACCTAAGGTTCCGTTTTAAGATAATAAACTGTTAGGATTGCTAAGTGAAAACAAAGAGTGAATAAAAGAAAAAGAAAAGAAAAAGGGAACAAGGACACATTTGGGGAAGGAGGAAAGCTATTAATTAAAATCTTTGGGGAAAAACAAAAATCCCCTCCTGCAATGGGGCTCCCCCTTACTGCAAGGATTAAATGCATGTTTACATAGGGTACTATAAAAAGTGCTTTTACTTACTTGTTCCCTGCTCCCCAGTATCTGGTGCTCCCTTTCTTTCCCACTTGCTGACTGTCCCTAAGTGCCAACATATCAATTGCAAGGCTGTGGGCCCTTGACTGACATCTAGACCCTTTAAATACCTCACTGCAGTTCCTGTGGCTACCACCAGACTGATCCCAGCTCCACGCTAGATACAAACGCCACATAAGATATGTATATTTGAAAAATCTTATAACTGCAATCAGATACCAACAGCCCTGAGGAAGGGGGAGTCTTTGATCCCCTGAAACGCTATGGATTGACTCCATTGTATGCACTACAATCAAAATAGAACTATAACTACTTTTTATTTGACTCTGGGCGCTCCTCTCCTTCACCCCATGATCCAAGCGTGGAAACAACGCTTCCAAGCCATTTTCAGAGGTAGCAGCCCAAGCCCCACAAGAGGGCCCACCATCTCTTCTATACCCAGCCAGCTAAAGGCACTGGGAGGGGGTACGCTCCCACGATCATCCATACACAGACTCCAAACTAAGGAAGTCAGCCTAGCGTGGTCTCCTATTCGGAAAAAAAAACCTCACTGCAGTACAAGGCACTCAAAAATTATGTAGGACAATTTGTTCTCATAACATCTTTCTGCAAAGACATTCTAACAGGCCAAAACCTGCTATTATATACCTAAGCATCTATATGTATTTTGGAGGATGCTGGCAGGGAAATGTAATTTACTGGCTATTAAAATGATTTTTTGTTCACCTTTATCTTTTGCTGTAGTACATTGTATGCATCATACTGGAGCATCTTCCAAGCATGTTATTTAACCACTTGCCCGGTGGGCACCTAGCCTTCCTGGCGGTATGATTATGTCAGACTTTTGCGTCTCAAAGTGGTACATTTTTTATTTGCCATTTTATATTGTAGGCCTGTAATTCTTAGGAATAACTCACTTAAATCTGTCCAAACAAGAGTCTAGTAGACATCCCGGGTAAGATAAAGTTTGAAACAACAAAATCATAAATTGTAATATAATAAATAACTATAAATAATTATCAAAAATAATGATATAATAGTAATACAATGTATTCAATAATGTAATCTAGTCAAAAACACTGAAATTTGCTGAGTTGCAGAATTGTCGCTGTCGCCACTTTCAGTGTCTGATGACGAATTTCCCCACGAATCAGTATTGCTCAATTCTGCAAGTGATTTTTATTTACTATCGCTGTTTTCAACTGGTCATGTAAAGGGACTGGTTGATCTAGCTGGTTGATTTAAAGGGACGCTTTTTGGATGCCATGGACATTCTCAATTTTTCAGGCAGCAAGAACGGCATATATAACATAGAGGTGCATGCAGGGCACTGGACAAACCGCTAGGGATAAAAGGGCTTGTGAAATGATTTGATACAGTAATGTAATCTTACAGATTACAGTGTACTGTATGTGTAATGTGTGTTTCACTTTTTGAATTTGCCACCGGGCTCCGCCACCATGCGATGCAATACTCGCAGGGAACAGAGCCCGGCACACAGTACATCAAGCGGAGGACACAGCACGCAGACACAGCGTGGGGGGGGGGGTATCGCAGGATCCTGGCAACAAGGTAAGTAACTTTGCCTGGATCCTGCAATGCGATCCCGAGTGTGGCTCAGGGTTACCGCTTTTGGTAGTGAAATTTTATCCCGAGCCACACTTGGGAATACCGCTAAGGAGGTTGAACCCCCTTCCTTTTTTTTCACACAAATAGAGCTTTCTTTTGGTGGCATTTAATCACCACTGGGTTTTTTATTTTTTGCTCTATAAATAAAAAAGACCAAAACATTTGTAAAAAAAAAAAAACATTTATCGTCATTTCTGTTATACAATTTTGCAAATTAATAATTTTGGTAAAAATAACCCAAATCAGTGTATATTATTTGGTCTTTATGAAGGTTAGAGTCTACAAACTATGGTGCTAATCATTGAAAATTGATCACACCTGATGTACTGATGGCCTATATAATTTCTTGAGACACTAGCTGGATACACACTATACAACTTTTGTTGTCAGATTTTCTTCAGATTTACCAAAACAATGTAATGCAATGGCCTGCCTGATTACATACAAATTAAAACTCCTAGGTTTGACCTCATGTTATATGGTTTTGGTAAATTTGATCGAAAAAATCGACAGGAAATTGGATAGTGTGCATCCAGCTTAACACGCTTGGAAAGTACAAATACCCCCCAAATGACCCCCTTTTTGGAAAGTAGACATTCCAAGGTATTTAGTAAGAGGCATGATGAGTTTTTTGAAGTTGTCATTTTTTCCCACAATTAATATTTTTTTTTTCACAAAATAGTCATATTAACAGGTTATTTCTCTCACATGGCATATGCATACTTGAAACTACACCCCAATACACATTCTGCTACTCCTCCTGAGTATGGTGATACCATATGTGTGAGACTATTTCATCACCTAACCACATAGAGAGGTCCAACATACAGGGAGCACCGTCAGGTGTTCTAGAAGCATAAATTAAACATCTAACTTCTTGACTACCCATTACACTTTTGAAGGCCCTGGAGCACCAGGACAATTGAAAGGACTGCAAAAAGACCCCATTTCGGAAAGAAAACACCCCAACATATATTCTATGAGGCATGATAAGTTTTTGGAAAATGTGGAAAGAATTTTTTGCATGTTTTTAGGGCACTTACAGGTGCTGATGAGGACCCACTAATAAGGTGGCACTGATGAGCACTCACTGATGTTCACTATTGGGCACTGATGAACACTAATAGGGCACTGTAGGGGCACTGATGGGCACTGCAGTGGCACTGATGAGCACTAATAGGGCACTGTAGTGGCACTGATGATCACTGTAGTGGCACTTATGATCACTTTAGTGGCACTGATGAGCACTCACTGAGGACACTGTAGGGCACTGATGTGCACTGTAGGGCACTGATAGCACTGTAGGTCACTGATGAGCACTGATACACTCACTGATGGCACCGGTATGCACTGTGGGGCACTGATGTGCACTGATAGCACTGATAAGGACTAACTGATGGGCACTGTAGGGCACTGATGGCACTGATGTGCACTGTAGGGCACTGATGAGTACTGTAGTGGCACCGTAGGGCACTGATGAGCAATGTAGTGGCACTAAATAGGGCACTGATGAGCACTGTATTGGCACCGTGGGGCATTGACAAGCACTATAGTGGCACAGTAGGGCACAGATGAGCATTGTAGTGGCACTGTAGGGCACTGATGAGCACTCTAGTGGCACTGATGGGCACTGTAGGGGCACTGATGGCACTGTAAGGGCACTTATGGCACTATAGGGCACTGATAGGCACTTTAATGGCACTGATGAGCACTGTTGAGCACTGTAGGGGCAATGATGGGCTCTTATGGCACTGTCGGGCACCGATGGGCATTGTAGTGACACTGATGGCACTGTAGGGATATTGATGAGCACTGTTGGCACTGATGTGGCACTGTTGAGCACTGTAGGGGCAATGATGGGCTCTTATGGCACTGTAGGGCACCAATGGGAATTGTAGTGACACTGATGGCACTGTAGGGATATTGATGAGCACTGATGGCACTGATGTGGCACTGATGAGCACTGTGGGCCCTCACTGGCTCATTGGATTCATGATACGCCAAGTCCCATGGACCTTGTCATCACAGACACTGCTTGATGCGCACCCCAGGGGGTGCACGAGAAGCACAATCACGGGAGGTCACCATACGATGTCCTCCCAGAACTAGCTAGCCACACTGTAGCCATCATTCAATTATTGTGAGCACGGTCGGCAAGTGGTTAAGCAGTTAAACATCTTATTTTGTTCATTTTATGGTAGATTTAAACCAGGTGCAGTGGGACTGCATTGGGTGGCTATTCCAGCGCAGTCCTACTTCATCCCCACCACAACCTGTCTTGTCACAGATGTGGCTCGATGTGGCCCTGCGTTTCAGCGGTGTGTAGGTAGTGTGTGCTGAAAAAAAATACTGTGTGTAGGGATCAGCTCAACAACACTACCTTTAATACAACATGTGTCAGTCGCTGCATTGTAATGCATCAGCTAGTGTGAACGTGCCCTTAACCACTTAAGGACCGGAAGAATTTCCCACCTTCGGACCAGAGCACTTTTTGCGATTTGACACTGCGCCGCTTTAACTGACAATTGCGCAGTCGTGCGACGTTGTACCCAAACAAAATTCCTTATTTTGTCCAACAAATAGAGCTTTCTTTTGGTGGTATTTGATCACCTCTGCGTCATTTCTGATCACCACTATAAACAAATAAAGAGCGAAAATTTTGGAAAAAAATATATATATGTTAATGTTAATGTTCTTCATTCCCTTCCCTCTCTCTGCTATCCAGGGCTTTTAATTCCCTACTTTGGTTTTTGACACTTTTCTGATTGCAATTCTCCACTCCCTTTCTCTCTCATTTCCCGGTTTCTCTTTACACTGGCATTCACATTCATACTCTCTTCTCATCACTGCCTATTGTCAATTACCCTTATCACACATTACCCACCAGTGCATTTCTCTCATCCACAGACACCCCTCTCTGTGATGTCCGTGTCTGCCTGGGGGGCCGATGGTGTCGGCGGTCGCGGCTGGTTCTTCCCTCCCTCAGCTCCCGGTCATGATGCCCTTGGGGGGCTCACTTGTTCCGGCGCTCACCACCAGTGCACGTTCAGTGAGAGTTGCGACTTATACATTTTATGTTTTTGGGTAGGTTTTTGTAAACCCCCCCCTTTTTTTATGTCTCTTATTTTTGTTACATTGTCTAAGGGAAAATATCTAAACTCAACTTTTTATTACAGTTACATCACATTATTGCTCCTGATGAGTGGCACAAACGCCACGAAACGCATAGAGCTTCCAACTACTGTGATTGTACTTTTCATGTGCTCTTCAGACTACAGATGGAATCTTGTCTACCCCCCACGGGGTTAAACTTTGGTTATGGATCATGCAGACTTTCCTAAACAAATGGATATGTATTATTTACCTCTATAGTCACTGATGATGGGGGCAGATTTTTTGAGAATGTAATGTCTACCGACACTTACTACTACTATTTTATCACTTTATATACGGTTCTAATGGTTGATGTATAGATTGTATAGTGTATGCATTCGGTTAGCATGCCTGTCTATTACTCACAATTAACCTATTGATTATCAAATATATGCCTGTACTACAGTGTTTATTTCTCAATAAATCTCTTTACTCTCCATCAGTTTATTTCTACTCATCATGTGTTTCATATAAAGTCCCAAATTCCCCTTAATTGCTTCTTTGGCAATGTTTTTAACTTACGAATTAGGGATGGAAGCGGCCTTACCAGGCCATTACTTCATATAAAGTCCCATTATGCCCCCCTCTTCTGCTTTCTCCTATTAAGTTCAGTGGGGTTCGTATTTAGCAGCTGAATTTTAGTCATGTTGAAACCCTGCTTGAACTGAACTTATAATTTGTATACATATACTCAGTGGTGGCTCGTCCATAGAGGGCGCACTGCCCCCCCCATCCATGCATCCGACCTCCTGATCTACATATCAGGAAGTCGGACTATGGATTCCCATGAGGGGGGAGTGTTTTTTTGGAGCATGTGATTAGAGCCAGAGACTCTAATAGGCTTCAACAAAGGGTGGGATTGGAGTGCAGAGCACAGCGCCCCGATCCCACCCAGTTGTGTGATGATAGCGAATTAATTTTCTCTATTTCCACACTAAAATTCCTCTCTGCCAATCAGGAGGTAGGTTGTGAGACCTGTTTCCCGAGTGGCCAAAGCACCAGGCAATCCTATTGGAGGAACAGGAAGGAGACACACAATGGAAGAGGCAGTGGGAGGAGTAGACACCAGAGCCGCTACCCGGAAGGTGAGCTTACACTTTAATGGCCACTGGAGCGATACTAAAAAACACCCAGTTCTCATGGAATTATAGCTAAATCCGCTCTTCTTAGAGGACAAGCTAGCTTATTATAGTTGGCCCTTCATAGTGCAAATTGTTTGTCTATGAGTCATATTAAAGAGACTCTCCAGCTTCCTTCTCGGAAGTATGCCTAGGGACTTTATTGCATTTTGATAACAGTTCATAGTCAGACCAAAACATTGAAGTGTATTGTATATTGCACAAATAAAACAAAGGTGAATTTGTAACAAGACCTCTAGAGTGCATTCTGTTCTTGAAATATATATATATATATATATAATTGGGTTTTATGGATGGCCCCCTACTTTTGTCCCTGTCCCCCCCATATGCCCCCCAAATATGAAAGCTTGAGACGCCACTGCATACACTATACGATCTGATTCTACAATTTCTGCAAAATCTCCTTTAAATTTAGGTTTACCAAAATGATATAATAGAAGGAGACAATATCTATCCAATCACTCTGTATCCAATCAGGCAGGTCTTAGAATTACATCAGGGGTGTCCTGTGGGTTACATGCAGCTCCAGGGAGTTTAGCATGCAGCCTGAGTGGATGCTGGGGAAGCCATGCAAATGCACTCGTGGAGAAATGCCGGGGGTGCTGTGAAAACTAGGTTGATGGGTGAAGGTTGTGTGCTAATGAGTTCCACTTCCTGTGTCTTACTGGTTTCTCTGTCTCTGTCCATATACCAGGGAGTCTCTGAAGCTTTCTAAGAAATATAGTAAGGGTTAAGATAAGGCCTTGTTCTCAAAATCAAAGAAAGCTTCTTTTTTCTACAACTGAGGTACATTAGTGGTATATTGGTTCATACGGGAGCTATTAATTTACTATTACTAAATAGTAGGCACTGGTCTATGTGCCCCACGACAATGAATCAATAATAATATTGATTTGATTCTGAAATAAAACTACAATGAAGCTTTTTTTAAATTGTTTGCAAAATATAGAACAAAATGACTCAAATCACTCAAAGAAATTTCCCATGATGCTCATGTACTCTGCAGTGTAGTTTAGCATCATGGGAATCGTAGTTCCAAAATATCTGGTGTGCCAAGGTTCGCTGATATGGGGAGATGGAGTGAAAACTGCCAATATAAATGGTAATAGGCTGATAATCAGCATAAGCACAGTCCATACATTTCACGGGGAAATTTAAGACATGACCAGTACCATACAGAAACACAGACCTCTATTAAGGGCATGAACAAATAGACAACACTGTTAATCATGCATAGACTGAATTTCCAGCATTCAATTTAACCATTCTTGATTAGGGTGCAGGTTTGTGATGCAGAGCGCTAATCTGAAATTGCAAGTAACAATCATGGTTAAGGCTTCATGCTAATTGTTTGGATTGATTGTCTGCATTTTGGGCCAGATATCACCTGGGCATCCAACAATTACCCATGACACATTATTTGCATAAGTACTTTGTGATCACAAAAAAAAATCAAAATACACATATCTCATCAGATCTCAAAACAAATATGTTACTGAACTTATTATCGGTTCCCCTCAAAAAAAAAAAAAAAAAGAACCAAAAAATGTAATTTTCCTCTCCCCTTCCCTCTTGATGGGTATCTTCAGTTCTATGCCTTTTATTCTCTTTCCCTTTTATGTTTGGGATTTTTCCCCTTCTTTTTCCTTTTCCTGAGATGTTAGATAGCTTTCCCTCTCACCAAATCTTTATCTCTTCCATCCTGTCTTTTTTTTTTCCTTTTCTCTTTTCCTTCCCTTTTCTTTCTCCCTCCGGTCCCCTCCCTTAACTTCAGTCCTATCTTCCCTCATCTCTTCTATTATTAGCAAAATGTCTATCCACCTCTATATTTCCCTCTACTGTGACCAAGAACGGGCACATCCCTGGTCTCAAAAAAAAGGGTTCCCACATTTTAAAGAATTTTTTAATTAGGTTTTTATTTCATTATACCTGCCATTCTTTTAGTATATTATCTTTTACCTGAGTCTGCCACTGTTCATATGTTGGTATTACCGAAGATATCCACTTTTGAGCAATACGTTTTCTTGCTGTAAATAAAAGCCTATTTACAGATGTTCTATTTTCTGTTATTAACTATAAAGAGTTGAGTTAAGCATTGTTGAGGTGATATAGGTACCACTTGTATTTGTTCCATATAGTTCTGCCATTGTTCCTCTACAATAACCCCCATATCCTTTTCCCATCCTTGTTTATTATTATTATTATTATTATACAGGATTTATATAGCGCCGACAGTTTGCGCAGCACTTTACAATATTAGGGCAGACAGTTCAATTACAATACAATTAAATACAGGAGGAATCAGAGGGCCCTGCTCGTTAGAGCTTACAATCTAGGAGGGAAGGTTAAATGATATGAAAGGACAATAACTGTGGGGGATGAGCTGATTGAGAAAATAAGGAGAGTAGTTGTTAGGTGGTGGCAGGATAGGCTTCCCTGAAGAGAAAAGTTTTCAGGGAACGCCTGAAGGTGGATAGATTTGGGGACAATCTAAAAGATTTGGGTAGGGAGTTCCAGAGGATGGGAGAGGCTCAGGAGAAGTGTTGGAGGCAGGTATAAGAGGAGGTGATGAGGGAGCTGGAGAGTGGGAGGTCTTGGGAGGAGTGAAGAGGATGGTTAGGTTGGTATTTTGAGACTAGGCTGGTGATGTAGCTGGTAGCAGAGTTGTGGATGGCTTTGTAGCTGATTGTTAGTATTTTTACTTTAATTTGTTGGGCGAGTGGTAGCCAATGGAGGGAATGGCAGAGAGGGGTGGCAGACACTGAACAGTTTGTAAGGTGGATGAGCAGCGGCATTCATGATGGACTGGAGAGGGGAAAGTCTATTTAAAGGTAGGCCAGTGAGGAGGGAGTTGCAGTAGTCGAGGCGAGAGATGACCAGGGAGTGAATCAGGAGCTTTGTGGTTTCATTGGTTAGGAAGGGACGTATTTTAGAGATGTTGCGGAGATTGAGGCGGCAAGCCTTAGAAAGT
>BLSH010183230.1:105245-122833 GCA_018402905.1 Glandirana rugosa
ACGTATGTTACGTTCCACACGACTACTGTAGACATCCTATGTTTGGACCTCGACATTCGAAATCTTACGTAACCTTATTTGGTGATGCGATTTCTGAACTGATGGTGACCTGACTTTTTTATGTAAATGATTAGAACATAAGAGAAGTAAGAGATGTTTGAATATTCATTAATATTATGATGTGCAATTGGAATAATCTCACACTAGTTAACATGGCAGCAGTTAGTTTGTAGAGAATGAAGAGAATACAAGATTAGTAAATGTATTTTTTCAGTCCAGTGGTAGTCAAGTCTTTAGCGTAGTGGTTTATTCCAATGCATTCTAAAGCTTACAGCTCCAGGTTTGTATCCTACAGATGTCATCAGCACACCTTGCATTGTATGCAGCATTATATTTTCCATTTTGCTGCGGTAGTTTCCATACACTTTTTTCAAGCAAATCATGTTCATACAAGTCTTCAATGGATTCTGCAGGTTCAAGCCCAGTTGACATCAGCTATTCCCATATAAGAAGGCCTATTCGTAGCTAGAACGCGATTCTGCGTTCGCGCGATCGCCTATGTGATATGCTAATTGCCTTTAATAGGCGTTATTTTTGAGCGTTATGCGATCGCATATTCGCGATATAGTGAATTAGCCCCATTGTGTCTATGCATCTAGGAAGCAAACACTTCTTTGTGCTCTAAGGCCTGTTCTGTCCATAGCTACGCCCTTTTCACTCTATCACAATCAAAAAATGTATTTTTTTTGGTGGATACCTTTTCTGAGCCTCCACAATTGACACCTACTGCCAAGCTGCCATGCCTCCTGTCTAGTGGCATCCATTAGCTACTACAACTTACACTGCTACCTTTCTTGCCTTCAGACCATCAATAGCTGCTGTACTTCATGCCCTGTGTATACAGGTAGGTAATACACTCCCTGACTGCTTTACGCATGTAGCTGTCATACCTTCTGCCCATTACAAGCTGCAGAATTTCCTGCCCTCCACCTGCCAGTGGTTTCCACACCAGCTGCACTTACCTGGGTGAATAACACCTTGCCCTGTGTCCGATGTTTAATGTAGAGCCTGAAACCCCCCTGCTCCCCCCAGTGGAAGCAGTGCCTGATACCCTTGGATATACCCTGAATATTATAACTGCCTGGCCACTTTAGTACAGTATACTTTTATGTACTTGGGGTTTTTTTTAGGTATATTGTATAACATATTGATATATTGTATGCTTGATAACTGTTCTAGGATTTTAAATCTTGCTAAAGATAGATATACACAGATACACACCCAAACCAACATGCACAAATGTCACTTTATTAAATATATATATATATATATATATATACATTATATCAAAATAAAAATGTGTTTTTAAACATGGGGTTGATGTACTAAAAGGTATTTAGGGCATTTAGGTTAGGTTTTATTTTTTAATTGCTGTGGTGATTAGCTAGAAAAGGTCGGGGGCAGACTTCTGTAAAGCTGAACTTTAGGTACACAAATAAAATATGATTATTCTTTCACCATTCCTGGGTTCATGTGTGTAATTTGTTAAAAACCTGTCCATGCCAAGAAAAACATGATATTGTAGCACAGATGAGAATCAGAAAGCAGCACCATCTAATTCTTGTTACAAAGATGCCAAATGGCAGTGCCACTGCCTTCCTTTGCAGCAAGTGCATCAAGTACCAGCATCATTTTAGTTCTCTATAGGCCGGGCTTACATCATTATTTCATAGCTGCTTGCTGTGGTCTGAAACTTTATTTTTAAAAAAATGAAATTATAAAGAGCCTAGCACATTTATTAAGCCAGCAATATACAGCTAATGATGTACCCTTTTACCACATAAATTAAGATTTTGCCATGGTCTTTACTCTGTGATGTTTTTATAAAACAACCAAATGGTGGCTGTTGACATCATTACTAACTGACCATCCAGGCTCCTGTGGAGGAATGAGAACCCAGAATGTATTATCCTGTGCTCTACAAGTACCAACAATGAATGCGTCTGGGAAAATGTACTTCCATCCTCTGTTCATCCCACCTACCTGTTGGCTTACTGGTAGACATGCTGCACTAAATGGAAGAGTGATACACCAATTTCTGGCAATACATATTCTGGTGAGTCTGCCAATACCTAGTAAACAGGCAAGATTTTGTTATTGTTTGAGCTTCAACCAATCCACTCCTTCTCTGTGTTCCACCCACCTGTTATCAGATTGGGTGGTTGGGTTTCCTCAGGTGCATTGAATTCTGGCACTGGACAAAAACATAGTTTATGTGAAAAAATGAGTTTACAGTGCTGTTTTAATATGTGTGCTAGGCTCATTATTATATTGATTGTTAAAGTGGAACTAAAGAGTGAATACTTACCTTTCCAATGGTTCCTCATCAGCATGGGCATTTATTTCTGGGTTTTGCTCTTTGGGCCTCTTCATTGGCTGGCGGGGGGATGACATCACTCCTGCGGGTGTGTAGGAGCTAGTCACCATGGCATTCAGACACCGGCCTAACACTGTAAACTGAGTCAGGAAAGCCCAGCTCAGTTTATAGCACCGGAGAAGACAGTGAGCAAGCAAGTAGGGCTATTTTATTGCAAACGAGACATTGCATGTCTCTTCTGCAATAAGAGCCTGCCTGCTCACTGTTTTTTTACAGCAGAACTTCAGTTTCATTTTAAAACAAAGGCTCAAGTTGTTCTTTAGTAGGATATGTAATTTGTATTTGTGCCTACACCATCAGCTGAGCAAATGCTCTATTGCAGCTAATGATATCATTGGAAAATGGCAGGGCGAAAAAGCTTTCAAAATTTTTTTTTTAAGTCTAAGTTTAGCCAAAAAAGGGTTTTAAAAAAGCAGTACAAGGGACATTACTGTGTACTGTCTCAATGTAACGTGCCCCTTGGGCTGATGGCTGCAGAATTAGTTTAAATCTTCTGTCCATAGATCATCCCCTACCCCCACCTCTGTAATCTTCCTCAGGGACCCACCCTTTCCGCCTCCTTCCTCCATTCATGGAAACCGTACTATAGCTTCTATGAAAGAAAAAATATCTATGAATTGAGGAGGAGGACCTTTCATTCATATGCCCTTCCTTCATTCATAGATTGATTTTCAGTCGCAGAAGCTATAGTACAGCTTCTATGAATAAAGGTGGTAGTCAGTACTCTTGATGTATACATATGACAGGTCTCTGCACTCTATTAATCTCCACAGCACCAGAAGATTACAGGGGCAGGGATGGGGGAATCAGAAGATGGAAGATTTCAACTAATTGTTTTCAATTAAAGATTTCAACCATCAACACAAAAGACATTTTTGGAAAAAAAAAAAGACACGTTGCGTTGACTGTAAGTAATGCCCCTTGTACTGATGTTTTTAAAACTTTTTTGACCAAATTTAGGCTTCAAGCTAATTCTGCTGTCCAAAATAACATGAAAGCAGCAATTATAAACCCGGCTTTTTACAGAGCTGGAGTTTAGCTGTAAGGTTTGCATATTAAATAATGTTCATCAGAATCTCTTTACAAATGAGTAACAATACAACATTTCTGTGCAGCTAGACTTTCAGCAATCAAGTAAAGAAACAAATATTAAAATACAAAATACAAAAAGTGCAGAATAATGTTAAAATGCTTTGTTTGCCACTCATAATCCTTCCTCTTCCCTATACTGTAACAGTACTTCAATAGCTGGTAGCAGAAGGTCATTCTGACCATGAAAAAAGATTTACCATGAGGTACCAGTAATCAGTTGGGCCACTCTATGTAGATCAACAGGGACACTATAATGTTGGTTTCACAGTTTATGTGTGATGCACTGACAGGGTTTTAGGAGCAAAAGTGGAGCAAATTAACAAGTCAATGAATATTGCAATTGGCCTCAGGCACAGTTACTTGTTTTAAAAATGTATGCAAATTAACTTAGGTATAAAAGGTATACGTTTTTTTAAAGATTTAATTAAAACTGGTAAGTGGCAGTTTCTAATTCTAAATGGAAAGGGAGTGATTCTAAGCTTTAAACACTTGGGGGCATATTTATAAAGCAGCACATCTGACATTC
Source organism: Glandirana rugosa (assembly GCA_018402905.1). Taxonomy (NCBI): domain Eukaryota; kingdom Metazoa; phylum Chordata; class Amphibia; order Anura; family Ranidae; genus Glandirana; species Glandirana rugosa. The sequence goes on from BLSH010183230.1 coordinate 109,301, forward strand.
AGCAAATATTCTCTGCAGGTGAATTGTCAATTGGCAATGATTAATTCTTCAACAAAGAGTGGTTGATGAAATTCACATTCACTGCCATATAAAAAATCCTGAACCTGTGCCCAGACTATGCACACTTAAAGTGATACTAAAATCTTGTTTTTTTTTTTTGTTTCATTTCAAAATAACAAACATGTTATACTTACCTGTTCTGTGCAGTGGTTTTGCACAGAGCAGCTCCGATCCTCCTCTTCTCGGGTCCCTCTTCACTGCTCCTAACCCCTCCCTCCTGCAGAGTGCCCCCACAGCAAACGGCTTGCTATGGGGGGACCCACGTCTTTCAGATATGGAGCCGTGGCCCGACCCTGCCCCCCCTCTCTCCTCATTGGCTCACTGACTTTGATTGACAGCAGCGGGAGCCATTGGCTTTTTTTCCCATAATTAGAGCTTTCTTTTGGTGGTATTTGATCACTGCTGCGTCACTTCTGATCGCCGCTATAAACAAAGAAAGAGCGTCAATTTTGCAAAAAAAAAACAATATTTCTTACTTTTTGCTAAAATTCTAATCCAAAAAAAATATATATAAATAAACATTTTTTTCATCGGTTTTGGCCGATTTATATTCTTCCTCATATTTTTGGTAAAAAAAAAATCGCAATCAGCGTCTATTGATTGATTTGCGCAAAAGTTGCCGCATTACGGATGATGAGAATTCATTTCTGTTTTTTTTTTTTACTAGTAATGGCGGCAATCTGCGATTTTTAGCGGTACTGCGATAGTGCAGGGGACATGTGACATTTGACACTTTTTTGGGACCAATGACATTTATTCAGCAATTATAAATTTAAATGTCCACTGATTACTATGTATATAAATGTCATTGGCAGTGAAGGGGTTAACCTGCAGGGGGCGATCTAGGGGTTAACTGTGTTCCCTGGGTGTGTCCTAACTGTGGGGGAGCTGGGTTACCATGGGCATGAGAGATCTAACTGATCCCAGTGGCGGGGATCAGTAGATCTTTTATGTCCCCATCGACAGAGCGGGGAACCGCCGTGTTTACATCGGCGGTTTCCCGTTCTTTCGCTTTGGCCACTCATTGCGGCTCGCTGGTGGACATTGGGTCTGCCCGAGCCGCGGGCACACTCCTCCGGCGGCGTGCGCTCGCCCCCTAGCTGCGCCTGTACATAGGCGGCGATTCGCGGTAAGCGTCCACACTGCCACAGTAAATATACAGCGCGCAGTGTAGAACCAGTTAAAGTGAAAGCATAAAAATGAATAATTCCTTTCAATATAGTGCCTGGGGGGTCCCCTTAGTCTACCTGTAAAGTGGCACATCTGTACCATGTATAGAATCTGCTGCAGCAATAATTGCATTTATAAAGCCAAAGAAAAATGAAATTGCACGCTTCCTTTATTTTGTAAGCAAAGGCCTGGGGAGCCAGTCTGTATGATGAGGCCACAATGTAGTGTACTGGGAACAAGATTAGAGAATGTTTGAATAATATCTGGTGTCTCTTCCACAGATTTTGCATAGAAGTAATGGGTGTGGAAAAATTGGGCTTTGGGTGTCAGTGGCGCCTTCACACCGTAACCCTATAAGAGGTACTCTTGATGAAAGCAAGAATTTTTACTTGCTGTCAAAAAGGTGCAGAAAAAATTGGTCCTTGGGTGTCGGGGATGTCTGCACACTATAACCCTATAGAGGTACTCTTGATGAAAACAAGAGATGGTCTTGCTGTATAAAAAATTAATTTGATGCAGCTGTCAAACAGTGGCGGAAAAATTGGTCTTTGGGTGTCAGTGGCGCCTTCACACCGAAACCCTATAGAGGATGAAAGCAAGAACTGGTCTTTCCATTAAAAAAATTGCAATGATATGCACCTGTCAAACAGGTGTAGAAAAATTGGTCTTTGGGTGTTAATTGTGCCTATGAAACCTACAGCAAAAACATTCTTCCACATGAAATCAACACCCACAATGCTAGGCAGCCTAGAATTCCTGCAGAGATTTCACATCTCAAAAACAATTAAGTGGCGATATTGACATTAGGGGCTTCGTAGCTGCTGGTAATCCAGGACTGATTAATTTTGATAAAAGTCAGACAGGCCACGAAGTCTGTGGACAGACGCGTTCTATGATCAGTAACAAAACCTCCAGCAGCACTGAAAGCCTGTTTGGATAGCATGCTTGACGCAGGGCAGCACAGCAGCTCAACAGCATACTGGGCAAGTTCTGGCCAGTGGTCTTTTCTCATGACCTAGTAAGCCAGTGGATTGTCATCTGTAAAGCTCTCCAGCTCTCCACCATGTGATGCAGACGCTGCCGATGGGATGTGGAAGCTGACAGCCCTGGGTGGCGAGGACTAAAAAAATGCGAAATGCATCACTTAGGTGCATGCCTTCTCCACCGCTCCTCTCTTGACTAACAGAAGCCTCAAAACTGTGTTTTCCACGACACTGTAGCTTACGAGAGTCGGGAAAAACGTTTGATAAAATCCGCTTTAAGGTGTCCTCAAGAGATTTATTCTTCTGCACTCTCTGTGGGGAAAGGATTAGTTCTGAGACTTTCCCTTTATAACGGTGGTCAAGGAGGGTTTCCAACCAATAGTTATCCTTCTCCTTTATGCCACGTATTCTTGGGTCCTTTCGCAGGGCAAAAGCATGAGAGAGCCCATGCACTGCAAATTTGCAGAGGCATGAGAAGCAGACTCCTCAGGGTCACTCAGGACGACAGTAACTGGAATTGCCTCCTCCCAGCCACATACTATTCCCAAGGGTTCTGGGGATGGGAAGCCATTGCTTACTGTTTGTTGTATGTCTTCCTCTGCTTCAATGCCTCAGAAACCAGAATCCTACTCCTCTTCTCTTTCTTCTTGTGTGTTCTGTGGCATAGAAACGGAGGTGTCTGCATAAAGTGGGCCTTGAGAGGAAAGGAAGTCTTCCTCTTCCTCCCGCTGCTCTGCCTCGAGTGCCATGTCCATAATGCCACGCAGAGTCTGCTCCAGCAGGAACACAGGGATTGTGTCACTGATGTGTGCATTGTCACGGCTCACCATCCTTGTGGCCTCCTCAAATGGTGACAGCACAGTGCATGCAACCTTTATGAGCAGCCATTGGCATGGGAAAAAAAAGTCAAGCTGGCCTGAGCCTGTCATTGTGCCATATTCACACAGATACTCGTTGACAGCCCACTGCTGCATGAACAACCACTGCAGCATTGCCAAAGTCAAGTTCCACCTAGTGGGCATGTCACAAATTAGGCAGTTTACGGGCAGGTGGAATTCCTGTGGAATTTCAGCCAACTGAGCACTGGCTGTGTATGACCGCCTGAAATGGCTACAGACTCTTGTGCCCTGCTTTAGCAGATCTTCCAACTCTGTATACCTTTTTTAGGAAACTCTGAACCACCAAATTGAGGACATGTGCCATTATTGCACACCACCATTCCTGGCTCCAGCTGGGGTGGTGTGAACCACCTCTGGGCCTGTTCCTGCAGAGCTGCAAGAATCTCTGCTCTGGTGTGGTTCCTGTCCACTAGACACACCAGCTGAAACACTTTGAACGCTTAGTGGGTACTTGAGATTCATAGGGCAATTCAGCAGAGGAGGGCACAGAGGAGGAGGAGAGGATAAAGCTGACAAATCTCAAATCTCAAATCGTCACCAGCTGTATGGAGATGTGGGGGCACAACAAGCTGCTGCACTGAGCCCTGTCCTGCATCCTTCCGAGTTGCAAGTAGCGTTATCTCGTCCCTGCCCATGCTTGCTGGACCACGTGTCAGCAGTAACGTGGACTTTGTGGCTGACTGCCTTGCCCAACAATGCCACAACATTGCCTTCCACGTGATGGTAGAGATATGGAATGGCCTTACGTGAAAAGAAGTAGCGGCTGGGAACCTGCCATTGTGGTACAGCACATTCTGCGAATTCACATAAGGGAGCAGAATCCACAAGGCAGAAAGGTAGAAGTTGGAGAGCCAGCAGCTTTGATAAGCTTGCATTTAGATGCCGGGCATGTGGGTGGCAGGGACTGTATTTTTTTCTGCTGCAGCATATGGGGCAGAGAAATTTTCCAGCTATAGTCTACAGCTGGTGATGTGCTGCTAGGATCTGGGCCACCCTGCGCTATACCATTATCCCTGTCAGTGGAGGCTGCTGAGAGGTCATGAGGTATAACAGATCTGAGGTGAGTAAGGAGGAGGAGGGACAGATTTGTACCCCTTTTGTGTGGCTTTTAGGTGCTCTTGCCGATGGGCTTAATGGTAAGAGGTTAAATGCTTTGTCAAGTATGTGGTACCCAAATGGTTGGCGTTCTAGCCACGTTTGATGTGCTTGAGACAAAGTTTGCAAATAGCAACAGTGCGATCAGCTGCACACGTACTAAAAAAGGCCCAGACAGCTGAGCTGTGGCAAGTGGGCTGGGAGATAACAGCTCCACAATGTGATGGAATAGGCTGCTCTCTACTCTTTCATGATGGCTGCCTCATTGGAGTTTTGCCTCAACCTCACTTTCCTCCTCTGCTCTATCTGGCACCCAAGTCGCGTCAGTGACCCATCATCATCATCTCGTCAATCCTCATTACCACTGGAGACTACTTGGCAATGCACTGTGGCTGGGGGAACATGAATGCCAATTTGTGTACCAGTGTTCTCCCCTATTTGTGGGCTCATGTTCCTGCCTTCCTCATCCTCAGAACCAACATCTGAATTGAGTAATGGCTCTGCATTGTCAAGGACCAAGTGGCTGATGCTGTGTACAAATAACTCCGCTGACTCTTCCGTGGCTGATGCTGGGGCAAAGACAGGAATAGATGTGGACAAGAAGGCAGGTTTAGCCACTCTGGCAGCTGCTGGGGACTACGCACTAGTCTCTGCTTGTGTGACAAAGGACAAGGATGGTTTAGTAAGCCAGTCCACCACCTCCTCTGCATGCTGTGGCTGGATAGCATGGACAACATCACTATACTGAGAAAATGATGCCCTGCCTGAGGACTGACCATGTCCACCTTTGCCTGTGGACACATACACTGCTGGCCCCCTTACAGTGCCATGGTAATGTGTGCCTCTCCTTGTTGCTCTTCTAGACATTCTTGGGAGTGAGGGGCCGGTGTTTATTAACAAAATGTAATAAAGACGTGGAAATGTGTACATGGATGCACTTTAATCAATGGAAAGTGGTGTTTGGTGCTCTATAATTTGAGTAACACACTCCACGGATACACTATAATATACTGTAATTTACTGCGTCAAACGTGCAGTAACGCACAGAAATATACTACTTTAAAAGTGTACTAACGCAATTAAATATATGTCGTTAAACTTGCAGTAACGCACACAACTATATAGCGTTAAACTTGCAGTAACACACATAAATATATGGCGTTAAACTTGCAGTAACGCACAGAACTATATGGGGTTAAACTTGCAGGAATGCAAAGAACGAAATGGCGTTAAACTTACAGTAATGCACAGAAATATATGGCATTAAGCTTGCAGTAACGCAATGAAATATATAGCATTAAACTTGCAGTAATGCACAGAACTATGTAGCGTTAAACTTGCAGTAAAGCACAAAACTATATGGCATTAAACTTGCTGTAACGCACAGAACTATATGGCGTTAAACTTGCAGTAACGCAATTAAATATATAGCTTTAAACTTACAGTAACGCACAGATATATATGCCGTTAAACTTGCAGTAATGCACACAACTATATAGCGATTAACTTGCAGTAACGCAAAGAAATATATGGCGTTAAACTTGCAGTAATGCACAGAACTATATGGCATTAGGCTTGCAGTAACACACAGAACTATATGGCATTAAGCTTGCAGTAATGCAATGAAATAGATAGCGTTAAACTTGCAGTAACGCACAGAACTATATAGTGTTATACTTGCAGTAACACACAGAACTATATGGAAGTTAAAGTGGTAGTAAACCCCAAAGTACTGTTTTTACCTACAGGTAAACCTATAATAAGGCTTACCTGTAGGCAAAATGAATATCTCCTAAACCTACATGGTTTAGGAGATATTCGCCCTGCATGCACCCGCTGACATTAGCGGCGCATGTGCTCTGATGAAAATCAGAGCTGGCTGCTGGAATGAAGAGCTCCCGCGCACATGCTTGGGAGTGACGTCACACAGCTCCGGCCACTCACAGCGCCGGAGCTGCAAACCCAGAAGAAAGAAGAGGACCATCATGTCAGCTCCCTCAGCGCTGACTGACTCGAGCATCGGGGGCCTCGTTCTAAGGTAAGTATTTCATAACATGTTAGTATGCCATGCATACTAACATATTTTGCTATTGTCTTGCAGGATTTTTTTTTCAGGCGGGTTTATTACCGCTTTAAACTTGCAGTAATGCACAGAACTATATGGTGTTAAACTTGCAGTAACGTACAGAACTATATGGCATTAAACTTGTAGTAATGCACAGAACTATATGGCGTTAAAAGTGCAGTAACGCATTGAAATATACGGTGTTAAACTGTCACTACACTGCCACTATCTGAACTATCCCTACAAGCACACTAATATAAAGATGAATAGTGGTTAATACACTACAATCACACTATCGGAACTGTCCCTACTTTAGATACACAGTAATGTAAAGATGAATGACTCATCACTACACTACACTGACACTATCTGAACTGTCCCTACTCTAGCTGCACACTAATGCAAAGATGAATGATGGTCATCACTATCCCTAGATTGACACTAAACTAAAATTCTACACTGACAATAGAATCACAATAGCACACTATAGCACACTAACTGTTTAGTAGCACTGAACAGAGCAGAAATCACACTGAAAATTGCCGCTATTGAAAGAATACTTTATTTAATATTTTTATAGCGTGGGGCGGGACTAAGAGCAATGAGCCATGATTGGATAGAGTCATCATGACAGTGTCCAATCATGGCTATGACAGTGCTCTGTGCCCTGATTGGGCAAAGCTTTCACTGCTGCTAGTGAGAATTTGTTTTAAAGCTGTTTGTTATTTAAACTTAAAAACACAAATGTAATATATTGCAGCTTGCAAGTCCTTAGAGGTGTTGGATGTATTAATTATTTTTGTTAGGCTAAGAACTTTTTCAGAAACTACAGAAAGTACCCATTGAGCTTGCCAGAATAGCAATGCCCTTGTCACTTCCTGCAAGCTGAAAAAGGCACCAACATCCTTACTTTTCCTGTGTAAACCAGTAGTTCAATTAATTCAGCAATGTAATGGAGATGAAAAAAGGCAGCCTTGTTTGAAACCCAGCCTTGGCAACCATAGCTCCCCCTAAAGATAGAGTGGAGAAATGAGCATTGCCACAAAGAGACACGAAGTGTACTATTTGCAGGCTTAACAGGTGAATATAAAGAAGCCTGAAAAATGAAAACTAATGCAAGCACTACTTAGGATTGGTAAGCTGCAATAGATTTCATTTTTGTTTTTGGGTTTTAATGCTCTTTAAAAATATGTGAAAATGTCAGTGGGCTCAAAATACAAAAGCATATGGCATGTGGTATTTAGGTGTCCAGACACATTTTCCATAGATATTGCATGCAATCCTGGAACTGTGTATTCGCTATACCCTTTGCGGTATTTACCACAAAATGCTGAAAATGCTCGGTAAATACCGCATGAACAGGTGTTAAACACAATTCACAGAAGGAAATAAATAATTATATGCATGCGGTAATTTAGTAGTAGCCCAGGCATGCAGTATTTAACCACTTCAATATCAGGCACGTACCCCCTAGACCAATTTTCAGCGCTGTCGCATTTTGAATGACACTGCACCCAAACTAAATTTTTATCATTTTGTTCCCAAAAATAGAGCTTTCTTTTGGTGGTATTTGATCAGCTCTGTGGTTTTTATCCCTCTATTTCTGTCACAAAACTTTGTAAATAAGTACATTTTCTCCATCACGGATGGGCACTGATATGCTACACTGACGGGCACTGATGAGGCAGTACTGATTGGCACTGATGAGGTAGGACTAATGAAGTGGCACTGACGGGCACTGATGATGAGGCACTTATATGCAGCACTGATGGGCACTGATAGGCTGCACTGATAAACAGCACTGGTGGGTACTGGTGGGCACTAATAGGTGGCCCTGGTGTGTACTGGTGGACACAGATAGGCGGCACTGAAAGAGGGCACTGTAAGATGTCCATTCCCTGGTGGTCTAAGGTGGCATCTGTAATTGGCACTGAGTGCCAGCCATGTTGGGCATTATGCCCCTTACCTGGTGGTCTAGTGTGGGCTCCCTGATCATCTCCCTTGTGGTCTAGGATTGGCTCCCTGGTGGTCCAGTGTAGCGATCCGAGGGGGGTTGCACTGATAAACACTCAGCACAGACCCCCCCCCCCATCAGGAGAGCCGCTGATCAGCTCTTCACTACTGCAGATGCAACTGGAGGAAAAGCCGATAAAAGACTCTTCCTGTTTACATCGTGATCAGCCATGATTGGTCACGGCTGATCACGTGGTAAAGAGTTTCCGATGGAATCTTTTTACCGAGATTGGTAATGCAGTGGGTCAGACTGGCCCAACCCACCACTGATCGATGCGATGCACGCCCCCGCGGGTTATCCTGAAAACCTCATATGACGTCCAGACAAATGACGGCCAGACGGAAAGTGGTTAAGGAATGTGTATGATTTTAACTGGTTGTTAAGGAATGGCCGTCCACCGGCAACCTTAACAACCAGTAACTTCATCCTTAACAACCGATGAGTCATTGGGTGTCAGGAAACTCGCTGACAGCTGAATGTGAAAAATTGCAGGCATTTAAAAATCACAGGAAAAAACAGCATGGGGTCCCCCCAAATCCATACCTCTGGCCGGGGTATGCTGAATCAATGATGACACAAGGGGACGGGGCCACATGGTGATGTCACTGGGTGGCTCCACACTTTCATTCATTTAGCCACAGAAGACAGCAGAGCTGTCATTTGGACAGAGCCTTCGTGGGAGCGGAGCTTTTTTTTCTGATTGACCTTGGATCTACATCGGGGGACAATTACAAAAAAAATATATATAAAGAAACCCTTGTGTTTTTATTCACTTTACCCTTTTTTTGGTGAATGAGTAGGGGTACCATGTACCCCTAAACATTCGCATGGGGGGCCAGAATCTGGAGCCCCCGTTGTTAAAGAGGGCTTCCAGATTCTCATAAACTCCTCTGCCCACAGACCCCCAGAACCACCAGCCAGGTTTGTGGGAAAGTGTCCCTTGTCCCCATTAACATGGGACCTGATAGGATTGGGGAGGGCCCATGCAGTTTTTTAGTATTTTTTTATGCCGGCAATTATTTTCTTTACGTTCAGGTGTCAGCGGTGAAACCAGCTGACAGCTGAATACTCATCGGTTGTTAAGGATTCAAGGGCCTCCCACTCCTTAACAACCAAGGCAGGTACTGGGGTACTGGTTGTTAAGGATTCTGGCAGTTTCACTACTAAAATACTACATCACTTCATAAAATAGTGCATGCAGTATTTTAGTAGCATTTTTTAGTGAATCAAAAATAAATTTGAAAAACGCTGTGCGGTGTCTTACCACATACTCAGATGTGGTAAGATACCACTTTGTGAATGGAGCCCTATGTCCATTGTCTAGGAACAGGTGCACTTTAATGTTGTATTATAAGCAAAAAGCAAATATATTGAGTTTGTAAAGAGAGAAAAATGGGTTATATCAGACTTTGTGGTTGTACTAATAGCCATTGTACTATATCAGCTGTACATGTAGTATATGTCCTACAGGTTATCTTTATAATTTAAGATACAAGTTAGAATCAGGAATTCTTACTTGTTTGTTTACATGAAGGTGGAAGCTTTGTGAGTTCTAACTTGTTTCAAACTGGGTTGTCATAAACATGTTGGCAAACACCATAGCTGCCCTGAGACCACTTACTCAAAGTTCTTACCAGAGGATTCATGGATTCAATGAGCTCCATTACTATCTCAACATTGCAACCTGGGTAGCAAGGCAGTAAAGCCCCATACACACAGGCCCAATTTCGGCAGACATCGGCCCGTTAAAAAAAACAGTCGACATTTGGCCAGTGTGTATGCCACCCTGGAAAACCAGTAGCCTATCAACTTCCGATCAGCACTCTCAACCAATGGCAGAGAGCGCAGATCGGAGTGTTCTGGTGGGGGGGCCGTCCCCCTGTCAGAAAACAACAGCTCAACAGGGAAGATCGCTATACTAACTTTGCATAGTTAGTACAGCGCCAACAGTTTTTTTTTTCATTCAACACGATTTGAATGAAAAAAAACTCATAGTGTGTACCAGCCATTAGGCTCCATTCACACATGAACAATAGGGTGGTTTGTAATTAGCTGCAGGAGACCCAGCGAGGGTTCCCTGTGATTAGCTGTGGGTAGGAAGCCTTATTGAAAGCACTGAGAGGGTGACAGTTACTTTTGTCATAAGAAGAGCAGGCCATTACAATAAATGGTTTTCCCCAATGCACAGAAAAGTAAAAAAAATAAAATGTGCATAGGTGTGATGCCCAATGTCATGCGTCATTGTGTTTACAGTGACTCATGGAGAACATGCTGTGGGCGACCCCAAACACTAAACCAGACTGGCTGATCATGGAATGCATTCTGGAAACATATCCACTTAAAAACCGCAATACGTACTTTTACGTCGGTACTTCAAGTGGTTATACCTAAATGATGCCTGCAGCTACAGGCATCATTCCAGTTCTGTGTTTTTTTTTTCAGGAGGCTATCAGCCTTTTTGTGAAAACCATCTGAGCTGCTAATTAGCCACTGGATTGCTTTTACAAGCAGCTGGAGGGGTCCCACTGGAGAACCTGGAGCTGAAGCCAACGATTCTGCCAACTTACCATAGAGCTTTTCAAGGACCAGAAGGCCCCCAATTAGCTATGGTGTAGGAAACCAGAAGCAGCCTATACTTTGTCACTTCCAGGTTCCCCGGGTGTAAACGGTGCCATTTTTAAAAATGTAAAGCATCTGATCACACTGATCAAATATTCAAGCATCGACTACCTCTTCCTCACCCAGACAGATTTAGCTTACCTACATGAAGCTAAAATAGAACCTATGTATATATCAGACCATCACCCCATTACCCTGACCCTCCGCTTCCCAAATTTTGAACAGAGATACAAAAGCTGGAGACTAGATCCACAAATACTCAGTGTGTCAGGATTCAGCAGCTTAGCAGACCAGACACATAGCTACACAAGGAAACTGAGACCAAACAAGTATATAACTTAAAAAGGTGAGATTTATTTACAGTGCACAATAATAAGCAAACACAGCAAACAGTGAACATAAACAACCCCAGCAAACATAACCAAAACCTGACAAAAACACTAACACCTACCCTGCAGACTAAAGCTAATACTGGACAAGAGTACAGGGTATACAGGGAATCAAAGTGGATACAAGGCAGGGAGATATCACAAGGCATGGGACAAGAAGCAAGGCGGAGAGAACCAGGCAAAGCAGGATCTCTAGCAGCAGAAAGGCGAACTGAATAGTGACGTGCTGAGGGAAGAGGGAAGTGCCCTTAAATAGCCACTTCCCAGCTGAACCCGGGTGTGGCTGACTCCCACAGCCTGCTGGCTCTTGGGAGGCCCCTGCTGTTGGACACTGGAACTGCTCAGCCTCTGACTGCTAAGGGACACCTGCTGGTGGACACCGGAACTGTGGCCCATAGGTCTGGGAGCTACAGTGCCACCAACAGGTGAAACCGTTCCTGACACAGTGACTTGGTCAACAAAGAGTCCGTAAAGCTCTCATTACAGGAATACTTTGCTCTAAATTCCTCCCCAGAGACATCGACCATGACCCAGTGGCTAGCCCACAAATGCGTTATAAGAGGTAAATGCATCTCCTTAACAGTGCAAATGAAAAGAGAAAAGCAGGCAACGATCATGGCAATTAAGATCTATGTAAAGATACTGGCCAATAGACTTCAGCCCCACATCCCCAACCTAATATCTCTAAATAAAGCAGGCTTTGTCCCCAGTAGAGAAGCCTGCGACAACACCATTAAAGCCCTGACCATCCAACACTGGCTGACCACGACAACAATAGAAGGATTTTTTTCTATCTACGGACACGGAGAAGGCGTTTGCCAGAGTGGCCTGGGACTATATGGCAGCAGTCCTGTCATCAGTGGGTTTAGGACCCTTTATGCAAAATAGCATTCTGAGCCTCTATTCGAACCCACAAGCCACAGTCAGGGTAAACGGCCACCTGTCCAGCGCCTTCCCCATCCGGAATGGAACCAGACAGGGATGCCCACTCTCCCCATTAATCTTCATCCTCACCATGGAACCCTTCTTAAATGCCTTCAAGCTCCACCCAAATATCACGGGAGTCACAATTGGAGACTGTACTGTACACTTATAAGGTAGCGGCCTTCGCCGATGACATTCTTCTCTTCCTTATCAAACCAGAAATGACCATTCCCAACCTACTTAAAGAATTCCGCCGATTCTGATTCATTTACAACTTCAAAATCAATATCAACAAATCATATGCCCTCAATGTCTCCCTGCCCAAAAATGTCGCGAACAGATGCCGTGATTCATTCTCCTTCACCTGGAAATCTGGGCATACAACTTCCTGCCACAACAGCCGCGTTATATACATCAAACTTCCTCCCCTTCCTACAGGAATTTTCGAAAGATCTCAAAACTTGGGAGAAGCTGGAACTCTCCTGGTTTGGGCGCGCAGCTACTTTAAAAATGACATCCCTCCCCAGATTCCTGTACATCGTGCAAGCAATACCCATTGTCCTCTCTAAATCCTTCTTCTTCTCCCTCAGATCCCAACTCAATATGTTTATATGGAAAAGTCATCCACCCTGAATAAGTTTAGCCAGACTCTCATCTCCCAAACATAGGAGCGGCCTCACAGATTTCAAGAAATACCACAAAGCAATACTATTGGCAAGAGTGGTAGACTGGCACATTAACGACAAAGTCAAGGACTGGGTTCACCTGGAACAAACAGTCCTAAACTACCCCATACAAGATATAACTTGGATCCCAAAACATAGCAGGGACATAAACAAAAAAAATCTCCCTTTTATTGCCCCCCCTATTCAATGTCTCCAGGAACTCTCAAAATCAACCTCACTAGCATCTCTCCCGGGCCCTATGACCCCCATCAAAAATAATCCAAATTTCCCTCCAGGCCGTTCGGATTCCCTTGATAAATTCCCACCCAAAAGCACACCATTTTTTCAACCAAGGTGCTTTCCGAACCAAAACAGATCTAATTGATTTCAACATCATAAAATCAATACCCACAGATACAACACTTTCTTAATTGCTCAAAGGAGAAGAACCTCTACCAAAAACCCCTGACTACTTTCGAGAGACTCTGTGATTCCCAACCTCAAAGACATCTCATTGCAAGTATACACGCATTACTTTCCTCTCAATCATCAGACCACCTGGGTCCCATAATAAAAGCGTGGGAATCAGACCCCCCTGGTTCAATCCCTGAGGAGGAGTGGGAAACAATATGCACAAAGGCTCACGAAAT
>BLSH010183230.1:125569-136847 GCA_018402905.1 Glandirana rugosa
TGTAGACAAGAAGTGTGTAGACAAATCAGACCTATAATAAAAGTGACACAGACTAAACAGATGTGTGAAGAACAGATGTTGACTTATAAGCGGCTATAATAAAAGTGACACAGACTAAACAGATGTGTGAAGAACAGATGTTCTGTGTGAAGAACAGATGTTCTGTTTGCAGAACAGATGTGCACTTATTCACGGTTTCTTTAAAAGTGACACACAGACTTTAAATAAGTTTGCAGAACAGATGTGCACTTATTTCCGGTTTCATTTAAACACACACATTTTGCAGAACAGTGATATGGGTTCTCCCGGCTTATTTATACTTTTTTGACACAGTTTGAAGATGATTTTAGAACAGTTCTATGGCCTCTACTGTTAATTAATACTTTTCAGACCCAGTTTGAAGATGATCCCCATTCACCTCCATTTTTGCTTTTTTATGTTTTTATTTTTTTAAAAATATTTAAAGTTATTTCCCTGTCCCCATTTCTTTGTAGGGCACTTGTCCCACCCTTACCCCCATTTTCCTTCCTTTTGCAGACCTCTAGGACCTTCCTGGACTTTTTTTTACAGCATGTTTAAGAATTTTCATTAAAATTACCAGAACCCCGGACCCGAACCCGGACTTTTTTTTGAAAAGTTCGGTACGGACCCGAACTTTACAGTCCGGGTTCGCTCAACTCTAATTATATTGTGTTTGTTTGCCCTAAAATTCATTAAAATGTCTTTTTCCAAAAAATGTGCATCCAAAAAAGTTTTGCAAATACCCTGTGTCATAAAAAATTGCAAAACCCGCCATTTTATTCTCTAGGGTCTCAGATAAAAAAAATATAATGTTAGGGGGTTCTTTCTAACAAAAAAAGCTGATTTTTACATGTAAACAAAAAGTGTCAGAAAAGGGCTAGTGTTAAAGTGGATATTACATCTTTCACCAGGAAACAATATGGGAGATATGTAGCAAATGGTGCTCTGACATCTTTAGCAGCTCTGCTCTTAATATAAAATAAATCATTTTTGTTATAGGTGGACGCTGAAAAGGACTGCAGCAACATAGCTGCCACATCAAAGTGACCTTTAATGTCAATGAATATCATCTATGAGTTGATGAAGTACTTGTTCAAAGCAATGTCTCAGTTCCCTGGAGCCTGATGGTGAGAATGAAGGTCAGTTGAAGGTTATTCTTATCTACATTTCACTATTGCTTCTCTAGAATGACCTGGTGTGGGTCATTTTAGGGAAGCAATACTGGTGTCATTGGTGTAACTTGGTATAATTTCGTCTCTGAGCACCATTAGTTTAGTGTAATGCATTACTCCAGGCTAGGAATAGTACCAAAACAACATGGAATCCTCAAGATCTTTTGCTCCACAAGTCTTTTCTGCATAACTGAGTTCCGCAGCAGTCTTCATCTCCTGTTCTTCAATTGCCTTGTTTTTATTCCAAGCACATGATTGTGAAGATGTGAGAATCTCTTTAAATGACTCTCCTTTGGTGGTCTTGTCACAGAAATGGTCTGGGAATTTCTTCAATCCTGACTTCAATTAATTTTTATTAAGACAGAACTGATAGTTAGAATTTGAAAAATTCAGATTGTAGGTCTCATGATTATTAAAATATATGGGTTATTCACATTGAGCGTTTTGCTTTTGTTGTCCTACTATTCCCTTTTGTGACTGTATATCTGCAGGAAATAAATGAATCCACAGCCTGCATGCAGTGTGAGGGTGTTTAGCTCTTCATGAGAGATTATTTTGGACGTTTATGCTTCATTTGGCCAACTCAATCTACAGTGCTGGGCTGTTTTCAATACTGCAGATAGCTGATGAATTTTAATACCCAGTTACTTTAGCTAGATCTTTTTTTTAAATTCAGATTAATTAACTTAAACTCCCTGTAGATTTATTATGTGTAAGTTGGAGACAAACACATTTAGTGAGAGGTTGTTGGGAGAGAAATGTGCTCACTTAAAGTAGAGAAGACGCTGAATCTAAAATTAAATTACACTTTTTTTTTTTTTTTTTAGAAATGTCAACATTTGTCTATAGCTCTATGGCTTGACACTGTGTGTTTAAAATATATCTTTTGAGCATATTTATTTTTCAAGGATTGCAATGCTTTCGACATACGCTATATTGTCAAAAGTATTGGGACGCCTGCCTTTACATGCACAACTTTAATGGCATCCCAGCCTTAGTCTGTAGGGTTCAATGTTGAGTTAGCCCACCCTTTGCAGCTATAACAGCTTCAACTTTTCTAGGAAGGCTGTCCACAAGGTTTAAGAGTGTATCTATGGGAATGTTTGGCCATTCTTCCAGAAGCGCATTTGTGAGGTCAGGCACTGATGTGGATGAGAAGGCCTGGCTCGCAGTCTCTTCTCTAATTCATCCCAAAGGTGTTCTATCAGGATGAGGTGCAGGCCATTCAAGTTCCTCCATCCTAAATTTGCTCATCAATGTCTTTATGGACCTTGCTTTGTACACTGGTGCACAGTCATGTTGGAACAGGAAGGGGCCATCCCCAACCCCTGAAAAACAACCCCAAACTATAATTCCCCTCTACCAAATGATTTGGACCAGTGCACAAAGCAAGGTCTATAAGGACATGGATGAGCGAGTTTGGGCTGGAGGAACTTGACTGGTCTGCACAGAGTCCTGACCTCAACTTGATAGAGCACCTTTGGGATGAATTATAGTGGAGACTGCGAGCCGGGGTCTTCTCATCCACATCAGTGCCTGACTTCATAAATGCGCTTCTGGAAGAATGGTCAAACATTCCCATAGACACACTCCTAAACCTTGTGGACAGACTTCCCAGGAGAGTTGAAGCTGTTATAGCTGCACAGGGTGGGCCAACTCAACACTGAACCTTATGGACCAAGACTGGGATGCCATTAAAGTTCATGTGCGTGTAAAGGCAGGCGTCCCAATACTTTTTGTAGTATAGTGTATATTGTATATGTTGGGTGTTGGAGAACTATATAGTACAGTATACTCTTAAGGCTTTATTCACAAAGCTAACACATCAAGAGAAGGACAGCCATTCTCAATGCCCTGTTATTTTATATGAAATTAGAAAATTACAATCACATTGCTGAAAGATCATTATCTTTGTGTAAATCTTTGTGTAAAGCTTTGTGAATGGAGCATATAGTGTTTCACAACTTCAAGTCTACACATGATATGCAGTATAATGGCCATTTTTGTATCTTCCAGGCATTTAGTCACCATGATCATAAACCTCAATGCATGGAGCTCAAGCATTTGGTTGCAGATAGTGGGCACAGGTTTCTCATCCAGCCCCGTTATTTGCACCCTGTCAAACTCTACAACGTTTAGAGCAGTATACACCGATGGACGAATTTCAATAATGTAAGAAGTCTGTATTCTGGGCATTCATTCCTGGATGCATACTGCCCTAAACATTTGTACAGCTAAGTGCACGCCCAGACACATGCAGCTACAGCAGTTGCCAGACTCATACAGAGTTTGACAGGCTGCCATCAGCGAGCTTGGATGGGACACTAGTGCCCTGCATTCACAGCTAATCCTGGAGCCCCATTCACTGGGGCTAGACACCTAATGTGCATGGGGCCTTGAAAGCATTATTTTTTTTTTTTTTCTTTGCAATTTGTTTATTGTTTTATAATTAAAAAAGGAGCTGGTACAATTACATGAGATTACAATTGTAGAATGCACTCATTTATACGACTTAGATGAAGAGAACTTAGAAATTAACAGTCAGTATACCATTAACATGTGTCAAAACTAGGGGTGCAGAGCTATGTTTTTGAAGATGGGAGTGCGGTAAAACTCTATATTTAACTAACAGTTAGTATAAGGTGGCTAGCCCGATGGTGAGAGTCAATTGTATGTGACAGTCAACGTTAGGTCGGTGTTAGGCAGAGTATACCACCCCTGGTCTCGCCTGGGCGCCCCTATGGGAGCAATTTTGCGCCTGGGGTGGATCAGGGGGTGACTGGAGTGGTTATATGTTGGTGAGGAGTTCAGTCTAAGAGTGACTAGATTCCATCAAGCTAGCTATATCCACCGTATACAGCAACGAGGTAGGACATGGTGTTTTTAGAGAAAAAACAAGGATTATTTCCGTTAGGAACCATAATTCTTCTCATATAACGATTTAGTAAATATAAAATACATCAAAATAGAGGAGAAGAGGGGGGAGGTAAGGAAGGAGATGAAATATAGAAGGAGATAGAAAGATGAGAGGAGAGAGTGGTGTCCACTGGGATGTCCTGCGGAGAGCACGAGAGAACCATATCAGGTTATCGTATACCTTCCATGGAAGTAGGACTTTTTGTCAAAATCTGGGGGCAGATATTTAGTTATCCAGGGATTCCAAGAGCGTTCAAATTTATGTTCTGTTTCTTTATCCGTCGCTTCAATTTTAGCATGTATCATGAAATTGGTCATTCTGTTTTAGCTTCTATAACATGGAGGTTAGGGGTTTTCCATGCTTTAGCTATTGTTTGTCTGGCCGCAGTCAATAGGTAGAGGAATAGTTTAAATTGTCTATTGTTCAAGGTATCAGGTTTTCTATTGAGGAGGGCGTTGATCGGGTTCAGAGGGATGTGAGTATCGAATATATGCAAGGCCATTGTGAAAATGTCCTTCCAAAATTTTTGTAGGTGGGTGCCAGGATCTGGGCAGCCTCTAAAGCATGCTGGGGAGTATGACCCGACAACTTTTGTGCAGGGACGTGCAGGGACCAGATACCATCTCAGAAGGACCTTATAGTTTGCTTCAATGCCGAACATGCTAAATGAGGATGACTTTGTAGCAGACCAGATTGCTGACCAGTCGGCGATGTCTAAGTTGCAATTGAGGTCTGATTCCCAAGAGTGTGCGTATTTCGGCTTATATGTGGTTGGAGAAACGAGGAGTTGTACGTAGAGCTGGGATATAATACCTTTCGCATGTGGGTCTTTATTACAGTAATGTTCAAAGCCCGAGGTGTGGTTAAGCTGAGTTGAACTAGGGCACTATTTGGAGAAAAAGTTCTTTATCTGAAGATATCTGAATATTTCTTTTTCCAGTATTTGATGGTTTTCCAACAGCGCTGGGAAAGTGGCTATAGCTGAGTTGGCAGCTAGTTGGTGTAATCTGAGCAAGCCTCGAGAGGACCACTGGTCAAAACGTGACGGGGATTCCCATGCGGGAGGAAATGCTGGATTACACATGAAGGATAGCATAGGTTTATGTATGGACTGGAATTGGTATTTGGCTCTAATACTATCCCAAACATTGAGGCTCTGTTTGATAATTGGATTTCTTACTGATCTGCGGTCTGATGTCTTTAACCACAGGAGGTTCGCTACAGATAGGGGGTCTACTTCCACTGCTTCAATTGCCACCCAGATGGGGTATTGTGAGCGGCGTGGTATTTAGTGAGACAGGCTATTTGAGCAGCTTTGTAGTATTTGGCAAAGTCGGGCACCCCCAGACCACCATTGATCTTGGGAAGAAATAGAGTTCTTTTATTGATTCGAGGTCTGGATAAACCCCAGATATATTCTAAGGCGCGTCTCTGTATGATTCTTAGGAAGTAACACGGGACCTGTATGGGAAGTACCCGAAAAAGGAATTTGGGTAACATAACCATTTTAACTGCATTAATACGCCCAAGCCACAATATGGGTAAGCGTGACTATTGACTGAGCAAATCAGAGGTTTGTTTCAACAGATTGGGGAAATTATGAGAGAAAAGTTTTGTGTGATCAGCGGTTAGGTTAATACCCAGGTAGCGGATCGAGTTAGGCGCCCATGAGAATGGTAGGGATTTTTGTAGGGTGGCAACTTCGGAGTCAGATAGCTTTATATTTAAAGCTGTCGATTTTTTTGGGGTTCACTTTTAAGCCCGACAATTTTGCAAAGTTAGTTAGGATGGGCAATAAATTTGGACCAGAAACTACGGGGGATGAAAGAAATAAAAGAATGTCATCCGCGAATAGGCATAGCTTGTGGTGTTGACAGCCTAGTTCGATTCCTGATATGTTGGGGGAATTTCTAATAGTGTGTGCAAGCGGTTCTATCATCAAGGCAAAGAGGAGAGGGGATAATGGGCATCCCTGTCTGGTTCCCCGTCCAATATCAAACCTGTCGGATTTGAATCCAGCATACTGCACATAAGCACTTGGCTTGTTGTATACCGCCATGACCCATTGTAGAAAATGTGGACCAAAGCCCCATTTGTTCAGCGTATATTGCATGTATTGCCATGAAATTGAGTCAAATGCTTTTTTGATATCGATGGAGAGGAAACAGACCGGGATTTGCCTAGATTTGGCTATTTGGGCGAGGAGAACTGCACGACGGATATTATCGCCTGCTTGGCGGGAGGGGATGAAACCTGTTTGATCCTAATGGATAAGTCTACCGATCGACCCCTGCAGGCGTGTGGCTAATATTTTCGTTAGGATTTTTATATCTAGGTTCAATAGAGATATAGGCCTGAAGTTGGAGCTGTTTGTGTCATCGCTATGGGGTTTAGGAAGCATACAAATGAGCGCTTTGAGGGATTCACGCTTAAAGTGATTGACTTTTAAAATGATATTTAGGGCTGAAGCTTGGTGTGGGGTGAGGAGGTCACCAAATGTACGATAATATAAGGCTGAGTACCCATCGGGGCCTGGACGTTTATTGAGCTTCAGATCTTTTATGGCTAGTTTAATCTCATCGACTGTGATGCTTTCTTCTAATCTGGTTCTCTCCTGCTCAGTTAGGCTGGGGAGTTGAATCTGTGCGAAGAAGTCGTCAGCCCGAGGGATGTTGAAATTATCATCGGCCCTGTACAGGTTGGCTAGTTAGGGATTTGAATTCATTAAGGATCTTACGTGGATTACTAGTCATGTCGTTTTTACCTAGTTTTAGGCGGATAGTTTTGTTGGGCTTTGCGATATTTTTCAGTGAGCGAGCTAGGGGTGTATCAGGTTTATTAGCCTTCATGTAGTAATTATGTTTTGAGCGCCGTAACGAATTGTCAGCATTTTCTGTCAAAAAATAAGTCGTAAGCTAGTCTTGCATTGTCGAGGACATATTTGTTGGTTGTTGTAGCATTCTGTGTGAATTTATAATGGCAAGTCTCAAATTCCCTCACTAGTTTCTGTTCTAGCAGTTTGCGTTCGCGGTTGAAAAGGGCTTTTTGCCTTTGTAGTGAGCCTCTCAGAACCGATTTGTGTGCTTCCCAACAAGTGGGGGCACTAACATCTGGAGTTGTGTTTAAAGTGAAGTATTCATTCAAGGCTGTTTCTACCACTTGTCTGTGGGATGGGTGTTTCAGGAGGTGTTCTGGTATTGTCCATGAACGGTCCTGAGACCTAGGGATGTGTGAAGCTAGAGAAGTGAGGACTGCGCAATGGTCTGACCATGGGACCGGAATGAGGTGGGAAGCTAAGATTTCAGGCGTTAGGCCTACCTCAGTAAAGATGTGGTCTATCCTTGTGAAGACTTTGTGGGTATATGAGTAATGTGTGTATTTTCTTTTATGCGGGTTCGCTTGTCGCCAAGAATCTGCTAGATTATATTTAAGTACAGTTTGCGCGAAGGACGGCTTGGAACTGTTTGTTGAATGTGAAAAAGGGGTCTTATCAAGCATGGGGTTCAGTGTGAGATTTGAGTCACCGCATACGATAAGGGATCCTCTTTTAATCGAGGAGAACATATGCATGACGTGAGATAGGAAGGGACTGGGATTGTTGTTCGGTGCATAATATGATACTATAGTTATTTCTGAGTCCAACAATAGCCCTGTTAGGATCAGATATTGGCCTTCTGGGTCGCTTATACTTTTGATAAGAAAGAAATGAGCATTGCGGTGGAATGCGATCATCGTGCCCCTTTGGTAGCGGCAGGGGCGTTGAATACTTGTGGGTAGTTTGGGCTAAAGTGTTTAGGCATGTGTCGAGCGGTGAAGTGTGTCTCTTGCAGACATACTATATGGGCCTTCTGAGATTGGAAGAATCTGAATGCTTTAGAGCGTTTTTGGGGAATGTTCAGTCCCTGGACATTTAAGGTGATGATGTTTAAGGGGGCCATAAGGAAAAAAGGAGTTGATATGTCTTACCTGCATTGGCCTCGGGTGGGTCTCCGCCGACATCCCAGGTGGACAGAAAGGAACATATTAGAGGGTAAAAGGAAGCTGAGAAGAAAGTATAAAAAGGAAAAGAAAACAGAAGGTTAATAAAATTGAGTAATAGCCAAACATTAATGTATAACAAAACAGAGGTTCGTGTCACGGAAAAAATCCGGCTGACCGAACGTACGTCGCTGTTCTCGCAGACCTGCCTACAGAGTGCAAGCATGCGGGAAGAGCGAGATGAGGTGCACGGGATAAGTGAACGTGAACGGCGTTCCTGAAGGATGTAACATTTACAAAGTTCTGTAAAAACAGCCAAAATTGTCAGTGGTACTCGTGGTGTCACTTAACACTCATATATAGTGAACGGTGCGGAATTTTCCATTAAACCACGGTTCTGGGGTACCGAAAAACTGGGTGACAGGTCGGAACAGGAGCAGTCATTGCCAAGATAGACCCTGTTGAGAGGGTATTTGAGTTATGAGGCCGGCTCACGCCAAGATGACAATTATGAGAGGGTGTAGGGAGCTGGGTAATTGGTTGGTCAGATGGTTACAGTGAAAATTGAGATGTTGACTAAGGTATTATTGAAGTTTGGGTGCTATATAGAAATACAGTATTCCATACTGCTATAAGGAAGTAGAATAGTTCACCCACCAAGGGGTGTTCATGGTAACTCCCGAGTAAAGGGGGGTACTGGTTAAAAGATATGGATGTCCAGGGGATAGGTGTCCAAAATGTGAAGAGAACCAATTCAGTGAGCAGAGTTAGATGTTAATGCTATGTACTCAGTGTACAACAGGTGATGATAGACCAAAGTGATTTAGTAGGCAGTCAGTCCATGGAGTCTTCTTGGTCGACTTGGGTTGGGGTGAGGCGACTCCTCTTGTGAGCGTGGTTGTTGCTGTGCTTGCCAGGTGAATGAATCGCTTTGAGCGGTGAGGAGGCAGCTGTTTTTTGTCGCAGGGCCCCTGAATTGGGCGTATGTTCTAGAAAGCCCAAATCTTGTAGAGTGAGGCGTAGTTCCTCTGATGATTTACATCTGTATTTTGTGCCCAGATAGGTGAACCGGACAGCAAAAGGGAATCCCCATTGGTAGGTAATGTGTTGTTGTTGCAGTTCAGTGAGAAGGGGTTTCAGTGCTCTACGTTTGGTATAGTGAGTTGGGATAAGTCCGAAAATAGCTGATATTTGTGGCCTTGAAATGTAAGTTCCCCCTTTTCCCGTGCAGCGTTGAGGAGTTGTCCCTTAGTGCGGTAGTAGTGAAACTTGGCGATTATATCGCGAGGGGGGCCTTCCTGTTTTTTTGGAACTAAGGCTCTATGGATTCTGTCCATTTCCAGCCTCTCAAATGGTAGGGATGGTAGGAGTTCCTGAAATAAAGCAGTTATGGTTGACTGCAGGTCTGTGACTGTCTCAGGTATTCCTCTGATATGGAGGTTCGACCTCCTGTCTCTATTTTCATAGTCTTCCAGCCTGGATTGTAGTAATAAATTCTCTTCCTTGAGATTTTCAATGGCTGCTATGTTATCCTGAGCCCCCACTTCCAAATCATCTACTCTGTCTTCAAGGGCTGCGGTGCGGGATCCCAAGTCCCTGATTTCCTTAGTTAAGCTGCTGGTAATATGCTCTGACGTCTGTTTAAGAGCCTTGTGTAACATTTTTTTGAAATGTTGTATTATTATAGGGGACATACCTTGCTCAGAGTCAATGTGAGAATCAATGTCTGAGTCGTCTGGGAGCTCAGGAAGAGTGTTGAGCTGTTTGCGGCCTGTGATGTGTGTGCCGCCGCCATCTTGGGAGTGCCGCGGCTCAGGGCTTCTATGATGGGGGAGGACTTGCCGGCTGATTTGGTGCCTCCGTGGGCCATGAGTGAGAGATCCTTCTGACCTTCTGGCTCTCAGGAGGTTCCCCTACGCTATCCTGATGATCGTGAAGCCCGTCTGGCTGTAAATCGTGATTCAGCCGTTCACGTCCCCCGGAGCTTCAGCGTTGCATGACTGCCCCCGCCTTGAAAGCATTATTAATAGAGTTCTAGGTCCTTGGCATTTGATTAAATCTCTTCTAGTTATCACTGAGGTTTTCAAATATCAAAGAATTACATTTCTCTTTGTGTTTACAGTAACTACACTGTATTTCTAATAAATGCATAGACATATTGGAATACTCACAATTCAGTTGCCAACTGCTTACATATTTCATTCCTTCTGATACCATGTTCATATTTCATCAAAGACTGTTTACAGAACTTTCCTATGTGCTCTGGAGGATCTTTGGAATATGTGGATTCTGATGGCCTAAAGCAAGAAGAAGCACTGGGACTCTTTGAAGCAACTGTTTTCTCAAGAAATATGAACACAAATGGGTTTGTGTATAGCATGTTGACATGTTGACTAATAGGAGATGTATTGTTACTATTTATGATAACCAAACAGAATCCTAGCTTTATTTGCAAAACTAAACTGCCTAAATGACAGCTTGTTGATTGATATGGGAAATGTCTTGTTAGCTTATAGCTTTTAAAACATAAGCTTTAACAAATTAACACACTTATCAGACACTCTGCAGCACATAGCAATGTTATGTGAATTTAGTCATAAGTGGAGGTTGAGGAGTCACAGGGGTTGAAGGGCGACCCCTGCCCATACTCCAGGAGGTCATTGTAGCCTTCCTGTGACATTAGGTTTTACACCAGGCTTCACTAAATTGTGGACTGTAGTTCCGGATGCAGACCAAGTCCCTATCCCATCTGGTCCCATCATTTAGGAGCCGGTTCATCCCCCAACCATTGTCATTATTACAGAGTCAGCAGTGGGAGGCAGGACAGTCCTGGATGGGAGCGGGTGCTGCCCGAGTTAACAGCCAGGTGATTGGTTGCTATGATGCAGGCCCTAGCAACCAGTTACCAGCTTGCAGCTCCCACCCTCCATCCAGACCTGCTGCGCCTCCTGCCCTCTGATCTGTCTGTGAAAGTGAGGACGGGGGTGAAGGGGAGGCTGAGGACACCAGTGGGAAGGGGGGTGAGGATTATAATGTGGGAAGCTGAGGACTATGGGGGAGGGGCTAAGGACTGCAAAGTGGGGGAGCTGAGAACTGTAATGGGGGGCTGAGAATTGTAATATGGAGGTGCTGAGGACTGCAATCTGGGGGTGTGGACTGCAATTTGGGGGCTGAGGACTGTGATGTGGGG
>BLSH010183230.1:137416-147752 GCA_018402905.1 Glandirana rugosa
GGGTGGGTACGAGGACCCCCGGGAGCACCGAAGAGACAGTGTAGTCCAAAAATGTGAAACAACTACGACTCAAAGGAGAAAATGTATGTTCGGGTAGCGGTAGCAGTCGTCGAGTTATACACCGGACGGACGGTGGTGGAACACACGTGTACGTACCAACTCGTCACGACTTGTCCCGTTCTTCCACACGTGTACGAACCAGACCCGTCACCTCGTCTCGCCCCTTTCCCGAACGGGGTAGTGTGACACATCCACTTTGCCCTTTGAATCTTCCGGGCCCTGCCCAGGTCGGTCGAATCCAGGAGACTCAAATGACGTAATTGATGCGCCCCTGATTGGTTACTATGCACAGCTGCACCAGATTCTGAGTGCTCCAGTTTTAGTAAATCTCCCACATTGTCACTAGGGAAAAGCACTTGCTGCGTCACCCCGCGTAGTTAATGCAGTAAACTCAGAGGACCTAAGCTGGCTGGACCCGTCCCGGGCCTTCTAAGTTTCCCGTTTCACCTACACAGTGTGATGGGGCAAGCCCTTTCCCCGCTCTGCTCCACTGCCCAGACCAAGCATGTGCACACCTTCTTGCCCTGTTCAGCACTGCTCAACCATGCATGTGCACACAAGGTGGTGGCAGGCAGGCCACATATTGAGCTGCTGACGATGGCGATGGGCTTGTATGTAAAAGAGGAAACTCAGCATCAACAAAGTGTAAAAACCTGATGTGACAGAGAAGCCACGAGGGCCCCCAGGAGCATGGGTGGGATCAATTTTATGACTCCTGCAACCCCTCAAGCTCCACCCATGGAAATAACAATTTAGCCACTTGGAGTATCTTGGCATATGGTGGGAGTATCTTGGTGCACAGTGGAAGTAGGGGGCCCCAGGTCAACTTTTACATCTGGGCCCACAAGCATGAAATTACGCCTCTGAATTTAGTATTGGGGGCATGGTCAGTCGCAGAACGGGATGGAAGCCTAAGATCAGAGCTCTGTTGGCTCATGGCCTGGCCTCTGTTCCATGGCCGACTCAGCGCAACGATCCTCCCCACAGTTAGCTCACCCTAACAGGGGACAGGGGACACCCTTGGGCATGTCAAAGAAAAAAATACAAGTCCCAATCTTCACGCCATCTGTCCCACTACTATACCGCCGCTGCGGCCATGCACCAGACCCAAGATGGCGCCGGCTCTGTGACCAGCAGCCCCGTCGCTGCCACAAAACATCAGGATCCCTCCACCACAGGGCACTCGAGACCGGAAAACTTTGCATCAGGGACAGCCAGAGTAGACATGGACACTCTACCTCCTCTGGAAACAACCCCTGAGACCCAGACAGCAGATAGAGGTAAGAGGCTGGCAACCTCCCCTGCACACTCTCCATGCAAAGAACCGCAGTCTAAAAAACACCTATGGGCTGCTGTCAATAATGGAGCTCCCCAAACTGAGCATACACCTTCTCTGGCTACCATCCCTGTCACAGATAACCCTGTATCTGAAGTTATGCTCAAATCTATGCTACTCACACTTCAAAGGGATTTGCAAATCTCCCTATTGCAGGTTCATGACAGAGTAGACTGTTTGGAGGAAAGAGCAGACAAACTAGAGGAAAATATGCGTGATTTTTCCAAGGCACATAATGAACTATTAGAGACACATGACCACCACGCTGAGGAAATTCACCATATTATAATGAAATTGTCAGATTTAGAAGATCACTTGAGGTGAAATAATATTAAATTCAAAGGTATACCGGAAACCGTTAAAGCGAACAAGATAACCCCTTACTTGCAGCAACTTATCTCTACATTACTCCCTCGCTTAAACACCCATGATATACGGATAGACCGGGCACACAGAGTCGCCAAACCCTCCCACCTACCAGCCGACGTTCCAAGAGATGCTCTGGCTTGGATTCATGATTTCCATGTTAAGAAGCAAATCCTCTCTACTGCCAGGGTCACAAAACCTTTGATGGCTTCTTACAAGGACATTAAGATGTTTACTGACCTATCTCCTGCCACAATGGAAATGCGAAGGGCCTTTACCCCCGTCACCTCAATCCTCCAACAAAATAAAATAGCTTACAGAGGTGATTTCCAGTGAAACTTCTGGTCACATACCAGCAAAATACCATCTCAATCCTCACTCTCAATGATGGGTACAATTAGCTGACAAATTGGGGTCTACTCCCGCTTGCTTCCAATGCCGCAGGGCAGCGGGGCTCCCAAACTGCACCATCTGCTTTAGGAATCCGGCACTTAAAACAGACTGAGAATGAAGGCTTATCACATATAGTCCCCTCAGCTACTTCAATCCAGCCTGGACGATGTCCAAACATCTGTTTTCTTCACCCCTCAGGTTATAAGCTACGCACACCACATTGTTCTATTGTTGCTTATATTGTTCTACTGAATTTTGCTATCTGTTTGTTTGAATTGCAACTCTAACTCTCTCTTACATACTGTGATCTATTGTTAATGCCGTATACTGCATAGATTTGTGCACCCTGTAATACATACAGTATTATCTATCCCAAAGTACCTAGGCGGTACACTTCAAAGGTATAATCTCTCTCCACCCGCCTGCACTCCAAATTACCCATAATTACCATGGCTACCTAATTAACCTCCATAAATGTCAAAGGCCTAAACTCGCCCCTCAAATATAATCTCCTCTGGAAAGAAGCATTGTCACAGTAGACAGATGTGCTATGTGTCCAAGAGACTCACTTTTCTAAAACTAAACAACCCCTGTACAAACACAAACACTACCCCCCAATTCTTCTTTGCAAGTACTAATAAAAAAAAGAGAGGTGTCATGGTCGCCATAAGCGCATCAATAAATTTCACATTACATCATTGTGAAGCAGACGATGACAGTAGATATTTAATCCTCTCAGTTATGATTGATAAAGGCTCTCTCACTATTGTCAGCATGTACGCCCCCAGCACAACCCAAATCAAATTTTATGACACCCTACACTCCATACAGATCTGCACCTTTAATACTGTGTGGAGACTTTAATGAAACTGTGGACCCCATGCTTGACACCTCTAATCCCTCAAAACGCAGACCCTCTGTACTCTCGGCAAAGAGAGATGACTTGTATGATTCCTGGAGGTGCTTACACGGCCCAGAAAGAGATTATACCTTCTACTCCCTTCCCCATCAGTCTTACTCTCAGATTGATTTATTCCTTTACGGATAAACATCTATTACAATCCATACCAGAAGCAAAAATTTGCATGATCACTTGGTCTGGCCACGCCCCAATTACAATTAAACTATCTACCCTTAATCAATCACCTAGACACACTATATGGAGACTGAACACCTCCCTTCTTAACAACCCAATGTTTGAACCTCAAATAAAATCCAAGATTGAGAACTTCTTCCAGTGTAATGTAAACTCTGTAACTGATCATGCTGTAATTTGGAATGCTCACAAGGCTTCTCTACGAGGTCTCTTCATAAAATTTGGGGCATATGCTAGGAAAACTCACTCAGCTATGACAGAGTCCTTATTAAAACAGATCCGTGATCTAGAATTAGTAAACAAACAAAACCCTACCACCACCGCCGCCAAAACACTAACCAACCTTAGATACCAACTTAGTGAGCATCTCAGAGCCATGTTTGACTATTTTGTCAAACGCTTAAAACTGCAATCTTATATGTAGGCCAACAAACCAGGAGCATTCATGGCCAAACAATTGAAAAGACAACTCTCCAACAAAAAAATCTCATTCCTTACTAATCCTCAAGGTGAATGCCTAAGCAACCCTTGAGATTTTTCAAATTAATTTAATAGCTTCTATGCCAAACTCTTGCACCTTAAAGAATCAGACCCAGCAACACCCCCCGCCCAAGAAGATATATTAAACTTCCTCTCGACCATCCACCTTCCAACTATCTCCCCAGAACAATGTGAATCCCTCGCAGTGGCCTTTACTCCAAATTAAATCCTCAAAGTCATGAAAAGCCTTCCCTTGCACAAAGCCCCCATAACTGATGGGATATCCAATGAACATTATAAACATTTCTCATCCCTCCTAGCCCCCCACCTATGCAATACATACAACCAATTTGCATCAACAGGCACATTACCCAAAGAGGCCCTAGTGGTCACCTTGCAAAATTGTTAGCCCAACGTCTTTCCCAGATTATTCCCCAGATTATACATCCAGACCATGTCGGATTTCTACTGGGTAGACAAGCCTCGGACGGCACCAGACGTTTTATAGATCTCATACAATGGGTGGAGCACAGTCGAACGCCTTCTCTCTTCCTGTCTTTGGACGCGGAGAAGGCATTCGACAGGGTGCACTGGTCCTACATGGAAGTGGTACTTTGCAAAATTGGGCTGTCAGGTTCATTCCTAAGGGCCATACTTGGCCTTACTCCTACCCTAGCGCACGCATGTGGACATCGGGCATTGTATCAAACCCCTTCACAATCCTTGCCATATTTAGGCATCAGATTAATGTTCCCTTAGTAAAATTGAACTTTGATGACCTCATGGAGAAGCTTTTGTGGTTATCTAAAGAAATCGGCCATACTCCTGCCTCCTGGGCGGGAGGGATCGCCCAAGTGAAAATGTATCTACTCCCACACATTTTATACTTGTTTTGTACGATTCCTTTACCACTCTTACAAGCCCACCTGAAAAAGCTACAAGGGATCATCAATAGTTTCATTTGGCAACAAAAACACCCGAGAGTGAAAGGATCTATCCTCATGACCCCTGTCCAGCAAGGTGGGTTGGGAGCACTCAACATCCTGGCATATTATTGAGCAACAATCCTAGATCAACTGAAAAGCTGGTGGAAAACAGACGATCAAACAACCTGGAAACAAATAGAATCTACTGTCCTTTCAACAAACCCTAAACTCATTCTTGCGGCCTCCCTGCTCAACCTCAAAACGACACACCAACCTCTGGGTACCATAACTGCCTCTCTATGGCTGTGGGCAGCCATTCCACAAATCAATAAAGGTAATAATCAATAATCTTCTTTCTCTAACAAAGCACCATCTTCAAGTCTCTATACCTGAACATTTACGTTGTTGTCGTTTTGAACCTATATTATTGTAAGGTACATACCTGCATGTAACTGACACAAATTGTTATGTCACTAATTTAACTACTTCCGTACCGCCGGACGTCATATGACGACCTTGGGTTTGAGTGGTGATATCTGAATGGTGCCTGCAGCTCCATCATCTCTGCGGATCGGATCAGATCTGTCCCTCCCCAGTGTCCGTGAGCCAAGTGTGTGGCTGAAGCCGGTCACTCGGCTCCATAGTACGCCAGGTCGGAAATGACGTCAGAAGTCAGTTCTGCCCAAGGGTCTTAAAGGGCCCATTTTTTGGGGGGGAGGGCTGTCATTTTTTTCCCAAAAATTTTTTTTTTTGCATTATACTGTGAATATGAGATCTGAGGTCTTTTTGACCCCAGATCTCATATTTAAGAGGTCCTGGCATGCTTTTTTCTATTACAAGGAATGTTTACATTTCTTGTAATAGGACTAAAAGTGATACATTTTTTTAAAAAAAAGAACAGTGTAAAAATAAAAAGTAAAAAGCAAGATAAAAAAATTTAAAGTGCTCCATCCTGCCAAGCTCGCGTGCAGAAGCAAACGCATAAGTAAGTCCCGCCCACATATGAAAACAGTGTTCAAACCAAACATGTGAGGTATCGCCGCGATCGTTAGAGCAAGAGCAATACTTCTAGCACTAGACCTCCTCTGTAACTCAAAACTGTTAACCTGTATCATTTTTTAAACATCGCCAATGGAGATTTTTAAGTTACAAAGTTTGTCGCCATTCCGCGAGTGGACACAATTTTGAAGCATGACATGTTGGGTATAATTTTACTCGGCGTAACATTATCTTGCTTAATATGGAAAAAAATTGGCCTAACTTTACTGTTTTCTTATTTTTTAACTAAAAAATCTGAATATATTAAAAAAAAAGCACGCCTGGAAGACCGCTGCGCAAATACGGTATGACATAAAGTTTTGCAATGACTGCCAGTTTTGCAATGACTGCCATTTTATTCTCTAGGGTGTTAGAAAAAAATATATATAATGTTTGGGGGTTCTAAGTAATTTTATAGCAACTGTTTTTAACTCGTAACCACCGAACCCAAAAAACAGGCTCAGTTTGGAAGTGGTTAATAAAAGAAAAAGAAAATGAGTTCTAAAAAAAATTAAATTATTTATAATAGATGTGCCAAAGTGAGAATTAAAGAAATGGAATGCAACATGAGATATACAATGCATGTTTAGGATCAGCTTCATACTCAAGGACATGAAGAATAGCAACTCTGATCATGTGTTTTTTTGTCTTCAGATAGTGTGGGTAGACTTGCACAAACGACAAGGCAGCCATTGTTATTGTGTGATTTCAATTGGTATCGGTCAGCTATTAAAATCTACAAAAGAAAGAGCTAGGGAGGAAAGACCATAAAGGTTGAATTTATAAAGCAGTGAATATGAGATTTGCCAAACATTCACTGAAAGTGAATCTTTCAGGTGTATGTGTTCTAAATTTGAGTGATTGATTTACTTAATTGATTGTTTGTTGAATGTCGCGTTCAGTGCTCAAATGAAAAAAATGCTAACTTCCGGTTCCGGCACCTCATGTGTGAGGAGTGAGCGCGCACAGCTCCGCTCTCACAGGACGAATACTGCATCCAACACCGGGTACCAGCCACCAAAAACCCCCCAGTTCGACAGCAGAACATTGCGGGCACCACATGGACAAGTTCCTTACCGCCTCCCGAACGGAACCGGCCGCCACGAGCAGATCGAGCTCGCCGAGCTCCCAGGCAGGGTGTACCAAGATGGCCGCCGCATCAGAACAGGCGCTCACAACGATGGAGGTACAGGCCCCGGACTCCCACAGACCGGCTACTTCAGATGAGTACTCTAAAATAGCCCAGGCAGTGGCAGCATTGATACTCCCTAACATCTCACAAGTAGTGGACAATGCAGTACAATCAGGCATATCTCAGATACGAAGGGAGCTGGGGGAGCAGGCGCGCAGACTATCAGCCACTGAGGCCAGAATCTCTGATATAGAGGATGAGGTGTACCAAATCAACGGCACCTTAGAGAAACATGACAAAGCTTTTAATGCAATACAAGACAAGCTCGAGGATTTGGAGAACAGGTCCAGGAGGAGCAACTTGAGAATAATAGGACTCCCGGAGAGCTGCCCTAACAACGTTCTCCCCACCATATGCTCCTCGCGCATCCCAGAGGCCCTAGGCCTGCCTGCACCATGCACGGTGGAACGCGCTCACAGGGTAGGCCCCCCAGACCCTAACCGCAAAACCCCCAGGGCGGTCATTGTAAAGTTCCTGAACTATACAGACAAACAAGCCATACTACAGGCATTCAGGAAAACACGCTCGCTTAAAATAGAAGGAGCAAGCCTATTGATATTCGCGGATTACTCCGCAGAAGTCTCAAGGAAACGTAAAGCATTCCAAGCAATATGTAAAGAACTTTTCAAACAAAGGATACGTTTCTCCCTGGCCTTCCCAGCAACCCTACGGGTCCAAACCCCGGATGGCGAGCAGATCACTTTTCAATCACCCCGTGAAGCAGAAGCCTTTCTCAGATCTAACTCCTCCAGACAGTCCAGCTCCTCCACATCACAGAGCTCCTGCTCTCCAAACCACAGGGAACAACGCAGCCCCAGGAAAGACCCAGCCAAACGCCTACGTCCAAACAATGGCACCTCAACTCTCCCACCATCCTCTCTCAGTGATTGACATACACCATCTCCCAAGACTGCCGCAGCTTGAGCTTCCAGACGTGTCCACAATTCGCACTTGACTTCAAAGCTGACGAACCGGGATCTTGGTGCTTCCACCAACTATAAGCTTTTAATTTTCTTTTTTTAGTCTTCCACGGCTGAATTACCCCCCCTGTTCAATACTTTGATCTGTTGCCTGTTTGAGCGGACTAGCCGCGCTAGTGTGAGATACACTTGAGGAAAAAAGTGAAGTACAGAAAGCGAGATTATGATGTTGTTGTTAACATTGTTTACCTGTACCTTTTGCAGACCTTTCACCCCACCTCTTCAGCACTATCTACTGAGAGAATCTACCGATGATCAACCCAGGGCACACAACTTCCCCGTTCTCCCGAAACGTGAGTCCTTCTTACTAATCATACAACATTTATATAGCCTACCATACACATATCACTCATACACTCCACCTTCTTGCGGATAGTTTCCTGGAATGTTAAGGGGCTGCGCTCCCCGATGAAAAGAACCAAAATTCTTAGACACCTTAAAAGCCTCCGCACCGACGTGGCTCTGTTACAAGAGACCCACCTTGGTGCAGACGATTTTACCCGACTTCAAAAGTTTTGGGTCGGGAGGGTCTATGGCTCACCGGCGATAGGTAAAAAAGCTGGCGTAGTTATCCTCATACACAAAAACCTCCAGGCTACTGTTATTGACGCAAACCATGACTCTCTAGGGCGCAAAGCGACAGTCCACCTCAGATTACAATCCAAGGAGCTTTTAATTTCTAATATATATGCACCAAACCCTCCCACACTAAAATTCTACCAAGAGACCACCAGGTGGCTCCTAGCGAAACCTTCCACCCCCCATGTAATAGGTGGGGATTTCAACGACGTAATGAATCAAGAGGAAGACAGATCCTCACGCACAGGACGAGTTACAAACTCCCCAGGGCAGGGCTCATCTTCCCAACTTGATAAATTCGCTACAGCCACAAACCTCACAGACATATGGCGCCTGGCACACCCCGCGGACAGAGAGTACACCTTCTACTCCCCTCCGCATAGAACCTTTTCGAGAATTGACCACATATTTGTCACCCAGTCCCTACTTCACCAGATCAAAGACTCCAACATACATGAAATAGCGATCTCAGACCACGGTCCAACATCACTCACACTTGCGGACCTATCGACACCCCCCTCCCCCAAAATATGGAGATTTCCTTCCTACTTAGCAGGAGACGCCCAGCTACAGGAGACTCTCCGCGTGGCTTGGGATGAATATCTCACTACCAACAAACCCCACTGCCCCAACCCGAATCTACTTTGGGATGCAGGTAAGGCAGTGCTTCGGGGCAAAATCATCTCCTACGCGGCACACCACAAACGTCACGCTACCAAACGATACAAAGAAGCCAGTAACCAGCTGAGAGAGGCACAAAAAACTCTCCAGAGAAACAATAACCCAGAAAATAGATCCCTTTGGCAAACTGCCAAACAGACATTTGAGGCATGGGCGGAACATATTGACCGCGTACACACGGCCCACTGGGACCTTTCCCTCCACAAACAGGGCAATAAGGCAGGAAAGCTGCTTGCAAGACTAAGCAAGGGGCAGCATAAACCCACACACATAACATCGCTTAAACAACCTACGGGAAAGTTAACCTCCCACCCAAAGGAAATTAATGCCATCCTTCATAAATACTATTCAGCACTATACGCCTCCGAACACATAGACTCGGAAGCAGCCGAATTCTTCCTGAACAGCCCTACCCTCCCTTGCCTAAACTCAGAACAAATAGAAACCCTAAATGAACCCATCAGTACAGAAGAGATCGAGCATACCATCAAAAAATTGTCGAGCCACAAGTCCCCGGGTCCGGACGGCCTCACTTCCGAATTTTACAAACTAACACAAACATACATCCCGGATACGCTATCCACAGTCTATAACACAATTTGGAAAGGGGGTCCTTACCTCCCATCGGGGAACCAAGCGTACATAAAATTGATAGAAAAAAAAGGCAAGGATCCCCAAGAACCCAGTTCTTATCGCCCCATATCACTTTTAAATGTAGATGCCAAGCTTCTATCAAAAATAATAGCCACTCACCTAGCAAAAATTATGCCCTCATTAATACACCCAGCTCAGGCAGGTTTCACTCAGGGCAGAACCGCAGCTTCAAACATACGAAAGGTCCTAGCAGTACTGGACTATGCCAAATCTCATCCTTCACAAACAATAGCTATAGTAACCCTCGACGCCGAGAAGGCTTTCGATAATGTATCTTTCCCCTGGCTACTTCAAACTCTCACGAAGTTGGGCTTCTCAGGCCCATTTTTACACTTCATAGAAAGCCTCTACACAGCACCCCAGGCCCAAGTAGTAGCGGCAGGCATCATCTCAAGCCCCTTAAACCTGTACAAAGGCACTAGACAGGGCTGTCCCCTCTCCCCTCTCCTTTTTAACCTAGCACTCGAGCCATTGTCTAGGTTTCTAACATTTGGCGCCTCACTTCACGGTGTCAAACTGGGTGACGAGGAGATCCGAACCTGTCTCTTATACACA
>BLSH010183230.1:166888-180755 GCA_018402905.1 Glandirana rugosa
GTCCTTAGCAAGGAAAGGATTGTAACGGGGGGGGGTTCCCCGTCGGAGGCCTACGGAGCTGCCCATGGTGGTGGGACCGCTAAAAAGGACTTCCGGACCTAGTCAGGCCCCCGCACCTACAAGAGGAGTCCGAGGGTCCTCAAGAGGAGGCCCGGTTTAGGGAAGGTAAACTAATCCATGACCCAGGGGGGTCGAGAGGCTGCCGACAAATTCTACCGAAGGTGGAGTTTAAGGAGGAGAGGCAACTGATTCTAACCTAGGCCACCCGGGTGGAAGGCTGGGCACTTCCCCAGCTCCTGGTACCCGAAGTCGTCCCTGTGTACTTTTTGGCCCACAAATGGAAGGGATTTGGCCCGGAGGAGAACTCCTGGGAGCCTGAGGAGAACATCCACGCCCCCGGACTGATCCAGGCCTTCAGGAAAAATCGCCAGGGTGGTGGTACCCGTCGAGGCATCCGGAGGCTGCCCCTTGGGGGGGGGCAATGTTAGGAAAGGAACGATTCCTGACCAAATCCTGCCATTTCCGCGGTGGTGCGCGCTCCCGTGCGCGCGCACGCGCCGGAAAAAGGGCGCCAAATGGGCCTATTTAAACTGGGAGATTTCTGAAAGCAAGTGCTGCTCGTTCTACAGCGTTCCCGACCAGTACGCCTCAGCTCCGGATACCTGTTCCCGTGTTTGTTCTGCCTCCTGTTGACCCGGCTTGTCCTGACCTGCTGTCTTCTACCTGCACCGACCCCGGCTACCCACGACCATCCGATTGTCTGCTCCCTTGTACCTCTGCTGCCCGCCCGTTAACGAACCTTGCTTGGACTCTGACTACCCGTTTGCCTGATCCTCTTGTACCTTCCTGCCTGCCTGTTACCAACCCAGCCTGTACGACCATCCGTCTACTTGCACGCCTTCTGGAGCCTCACTACACCATCGGTGACCCTCCAGCCCTCGTGCCATCCCGCACTCTTGGGCCTCTGTCCCCATTACCAGGGGTCCTTGAATCGGGTGCGCAAGAGCGGTTGTTCCCTGCACAAGACAGACTCCACCGTCAGGTACGTGACAACAGGAGATCAAGCAGGGGGAGCTGGGAACACACAGGACAGGAAAAGGGAGTCAGGGTTCAGACTGAGCGGGTAGGAAGGAATCAGGCTGCAGGATCAGGGTCAGAGTCCAGGGACAGGAGATGGGAAACAGGCTTCAGGAATACAGGAACAAAGGAATGCAGATCAAGGGCACAAGGAGACAATACCAAGGCAAAGAATCACAGTGTTTCTAGGTTTAAATATGCTCTCCGCAATCAGCATCAGGTGATGCCTGATTGCAGGGTATAATGACAGCACCTGACTGCTGAGAGACACCTGCTGGTGGACATCGCAA
Organism: Glandirana rugosa; assembly: GCA_018402905.1. Classification (NCBI taxonomy): domain Eukaryota; kingdom Metazoa; phylum Chordata; class Amphibia; order Anura; family Ranidae; genus Glandirana; species Glandirana rugosa. Next base: position 168,256 of record BLSH010183230.1, read on the forward strand.
CTGCAGCGCCACCAGCAGGTGAAATCTTTACCGACATTCAGCCTCCGACTGCTGAGGTATACCCGCTGGTGGACACCGTAACTGCAGCCCATAAGTCTGGGGGCTACAGTGCCACCAGCAGGTGAAACCGTTCCTGACAGATACGTTCCTATCTCTTGGATGTATTCAATCACCTGGCCCCGGATGTTGCTGACATAGAATGGCATTTGCATAGGGCACACAGATCCCTGGCCCCTAAATCCCCACTGGAGCCAGGCTTAGAGACATAGTGGTACATTTCGATTACTATGACAGCAAAGGGGCCCTCATCCTAGGAACTCGCAATCATACTTACTTTGAGTACAAGGGAGATAAAATCCAGATCTTCAGTGATCTCTTTCCTTGAGCAAAAATGTGCAAATGGTGTCATGAAAGATGGAACACAGCATGTGCTGCGAGATCTACATGAAGGTGAAGCTTTACTCAAAGGCATGGGTCTCTTTCCTCTCCCTGCAGAGGACCTACTTCTACTGTCCTTTACTCCTAGGGCCCCTTCTGCGCCATATAGGCTCTGGACCCCTGCCAAGGGAATGATAAAGAAGGCCTCCTCTACTCCTTAACGCTCTACACCTAAATGCTCCAGACGTAACAGATTTCCAACCTGATCTTCCTATGGTCGCCCTCCAGGATCCTAGTGCGGCTAGGCCATTGTATTAATCCCCACATAGAACCGTTCCATCATTGAACCATTTCATCACTCCATTGGTTATATTATTGTTCACTTGTTTTTTTATGAGACATAGTTTTCTACTCTGTGTTACAGCCCAGAATTTGAAGTGACCTTTGATCTCATCTAGTTTGGTCGGAGACTGAGACGTAACCGCCTGTCTTGTCATCCTGTGGAGTCTCCATGTCTCCTCAGGAGCCCCACAGCACTGGCCCAGAGCTCCTGAGACACCACTGTATCTCAGGTCTACAATTGTTTTTGTATTTTCTTTTTTTTTTTAGGCCAATACGGCCTTTTGGTTGTTACGCTAATGACTGCCACCTACACCCTCATGATCGCTATGTGATTTTGGAATGTGAATTTATATCCTCTACTCTTATGCTTATGAATGTCTACACCCCCAACTTAGGCCAAATAAAAATTCTCACTGAGGTATTTTAGGTGTTACAACAATACTCACATCCTTTTACAATTATTGGTGGTGACTTTAATGTTGCTTTCTCCCCCTCAAGAGATAGAAGATCCCTGTTTCAAACCAATTCCCCCCCTCAGATGCAGGTTCTAGCCACTTCTTTTTGGAAATTAATTCATTCCCATCACCTGTTTGACTGTTTGAGAATCAAACACCCTACAGGTAAACAGTTTTCATTCTACTCCCCTCCACATAAGATGTTTTCCAGATTGGATTATTTTTTTGTCTCAGGCCCTATTTTGAATAATGTAGTGTCACCTGAACTGGGCTTAATAACCTGGTCTGATCACGCCCCATTATCCTTAGATCTTTCCCTCTCAAAGGCCTTCCCTAACTTGCCAGTGGAGACTGAACAAATCCCTTCTAAACCAGTTGGATACCTGAGAAATTTTCTCAGGCCCTAACTGAACTTTTTCAGCTTAACACCGGCTCAGTGGAGGGGGCATTCACCCAATGGGAGGCTCACAAGGCTTTCTTTTGAGGGCAATGTATATCAGAGGGGTCTCGCTTAAAAAGAAATGCAGCAGCCCAAAAAATATCCCTCTTAACTAAACTCGAGTCTGCTGAATGCCTCCTTGTGTCCTCCCCTACGGTGGTTCACCCTTGAGCAGTGACTTTTCTACGTGAACAACTTAAATACATAGCTATGTCTGCTACCGCCAAGTCTCTATTCTGGGAGAAACAAAAGTTTTATGAATGTTCTAATAAACCCCATAAAATGCTGGATGCTAAACTAAACCCACGCTCTTATAATTTCTACCCTGATTTTCTATTACAGCCTAATGGTAAGGGTGGTCCCTATGCGGCAGAGAGAATACAAATAGAGTTGAGCGAACCCGAACTGTAAAGTTCGGGTTCGTACCAGACTTTAGGGTGTCCGTGTCCCGAACCCGGACATTTGAGAAAAAGTCCGGGTTCGGGTATTTCTTCACACCTTTTGAATAGCTGCAGGGCAGCCAATCAACAAGCATTTCACTCGTTTGCCATTAGAAGCCATCACAGCCATTCCTACTAATGGCATGGTTGTGATTAGCCAGTGCATCATGTGACCCAGCCTCTATATAAGCTGGAGTCATGTAGTGCTGCATGTCACATCATCTCATACTAGTGTAGGGAGAGGATGCTGCTGCTGCTGTGAGGGACGGATTAGCTTTAGAAAATCATCTCATACTAGTGTAGGGAGGGGATGCTGCTGCTGCTGTGAGAGACAGATTAGCTTTAGAAAATCATCTCATACTAGTGTAGGTAGAGGATGCTGCTGCTGTGAGGGACAGATTAGCTTTAGAAAATCTGTTAAAAACAGTGATTTATTGGTGGGTGGGTGCTAGAGGAGATTTTTGTTTGCTAGAGTACATTTTGTTTGCTAAGGTACCCTGATGAAGTCACGTGACGTGACGTGACGTAACGCGTAGGACGTGGCCGGATTGTGATTGACACTGGAAACAGAGTGAGGAGCGGTTGAGCACCGTTTTTATATTATTGATTCAACAGCATGATTTTAACGTTTTTAATGTAAGCAGCCACTTCTCTTTGCAATAAATGGCATTGTTTTAATACATACTACACTATGGGAGCACTTTTGTCATCTGTATATATGAGGGCACTTATATCCTGACGACCAAAGGATGGCACTGGAGGTTCGTCTGTCACCATATATTGGTTAGCAGAGAGAGCTGAGGAACGAAGGGGTCAGGCAGGAAGCCGAGGAGGACTATCCATCACCATAACGTGAACAACGGAGGATTAACCCATTGCTGTTGTCAAACAGGTTGAAGGTGAGAGTTCTGTGAGCACAGAGTTTCCAGCACCATCACAACAAACGGTTTGTGGGTACTGAGTGGAAGTCACCCCAGACTGTCTTCACCTGCATGCTTGAAGCATTGGTCTATGCACCTTAATACACTGTTTATTGGCACTAGGACACTTTGAATTTATTGTTTACCACTGACTGCACTGTCTTCATTTGCAAAAGGACCTACACCAAGGACGGCACCCGTTTATATTCATATTATTTATACTCACAGTCGTACTTATTTGTAATTTTCAATAGTAGCCTTGTTTATCCGGATCACAGTTTTTGATACATAATTTATTTGATTTCTATTTTGCACGTTATATTTATTAAGCTATATTTGTATTCACTGATATTCACTTTCCTTGGGGTCGGGTTGCGCAGTATGCATATCTATTGGTTATTACTTTAGTATTATAGTGTTCTTACTTCATACTGCAGCAACTGACCTATTAGTAGTTTATTAGTGTGTTTAGTGGCGCGAGGTCTCACCCATAGCATTTTGCACATTATGTCTTGGTATGCTGATACCTTAAGAGTTCCCTTCACTGGAACTAAGGGACCAAGCCCAACCCCTGAAAAACAACCCCACACCATAACCCCCCTTCATGAAATGATTTGGACCAGTGCTCAAAGTCCACAAAGACATGGATAAGTGAGTTTGGGGTGGAGGAACTTGTCTGGCCTGCACAGAGTCCTGACAATGTAGTGTATGTGTAGATCCACGATGCACGCCACCACCACTGAAAAAAGAACACAAAAAAAGCTCTGCTCACACCGAAGGCTCCTGCAATCTGCCTCCTCTGCAGCCTGACAGTTCTAAAATAGAATCACTGTTAGGCAAGGAGTTGTAAAGGGAGACTTTTTTATCTTAATGCATTCTATACATTAAAGTACATGTAAACCCTCAAATATAACCAGTGAAGTAAACAGCCTCAGATGATACACAGAGATGAAACAAATCTCCCTACATAAGTTTTACATGTATATGTGCTGTCTTCAACTTTATATACTGTTTATAATGTGCACATCCTGTTAGAATTTTCTCTTTCTGATTCACCTGTGGATGTGAATTCTTGTCATACACTGTGAGACAGCTGATTGGAGGAAAGGCACACACTCCCCCTCCACATAGGAAGAAAAAGGAAGAAACAATGCAGAGCTGTGTTGTAAATAGACCAGCTCTCTGCTAATCTATTCATAGCACCCACCCTGACACGAAATTCAGCCTGGTTTTATCACAGTTGACAGAGAACTTGTCAGAAGTTATCATGCTGATAACAGAATAACGGAGCAGGAGAAAGCCACGGGACTTAGTGCTTTGAAGAGAGATAAGTAAATACTGCAGATATATGTCTCCGGCTGAAATGTCATGAATTGGGTTCAAATCCACTTTAAGATAAAAAAAAACGGCTGTGTTTAGCAGCCCCAGCCCCCCCTAATTACTTACCTAAGCCCCACTCTTTCCAGCGATGTCCACGAATGTCTAAGCCATCTGGGACACTCCTCCTGATTGGCTGAGGCACAGCAGCAGTGCCATTGGCTCCCACAGCTGTCAATAAAAATCAGTCAGCTGATCAGGGGAGAGAGAGGGGGTGGAGCCGAACCTCAGCTCCGTGTCTGAATTCATACGCAGAGCTGCAGCTCAGCTTGGGTGCCCCCATAGCAAGCTGCTTGCTGTGGGGGCACTCAACAGGAGGGAGGGTCCAGGATCACCGAAGAAGGACCCGAGAAGAGGAGGATCGGGGGCCGGGTCGGGGCTCATGTCTTTTTTTCTTACATAAACATTTTTATTAAGGTTTTCATAGATAGTACAGTCAGCACAATCAGTACACTCAGCATGGGTCATATAGAGAACAAGCTAAAGTAAGGGCAAGAATCCATACATCAAACCAGGTTCAAGATTATACATATTACAGTGAGGATACACAATAAGGGACTGGAGGAGTCCTGGTATATCATTATTACAGCCACTATTCACAGCATAACAAACCTTAAATCAGGGCTAGCGACATACCAGTTAGTTTTTCCAGAAGAACCTATATCAGGTTCTACGGTGTATATGTGATTGTTAGCTAGAGTGTATAACGGGCATCTCAGGCTAGGACTACCCCAGTTGGGAGCCCGGCGTCATCTAACCTGTCTGTCCAAGAAAACTAGAGAGGGGGGTGGGGAGGAGGATGGAATGATCAGGGAGCGAGAAGTAGGATCAGGGAAAAAGTGAATGAGAAGGAGAGGGGGTGAAGGTATCAGCGACTACCCTCTTCCTCCTTCGTCCTCCATCCCAAGTGGGCCAAACATGTCTTCAATTCAGCTCAGGTTTAGCTGAGGGTAATAAGGTGTGCTCTCTACCAACCAATTTATGGTATCTAGTGAAAGAGATCCTGGTACTGCTGCGAGTTTTTGAAAGTGGTCCAGGCTTCCCAAGCTAGCCTGAATTGTGTGGAGGGAGGGGCCGGGAGCAGCAAAGAGGGACCCGAGAAGTGGAGAATCCAGGCTGCTCTGTGCAAAACCAACAGAGGAGGTAAGTATAACATATTTGTTTTTTGTTTTTTTTAAACGAGACTTTACAATCAATCAATTAAAGAATGTATATTCAAAATAATTCTGGATTGTGCCAGTGTACAGTACTTAAGTAGGGCCGAAAGAGTATTACGAGCAGCATAATATAGATGGCTTGAAAGTGTCCAAACTGAGCTGAAGAATGCAGAAAAATAAAGTGTTGTTCATTTTTAATGATACTGTTAAACTTTGGAAAACAGTTGTCTAAAAATTGGATTTTGAGTATCATTGGTGCCAGTAAACTGTAAACCAACACGCATATTCTTGCAGGGCACTTGAAGTTACCTGCCAGCATATTTTAATTCTTTTCAACTGTAAAACAGCTGTGGGAAAATCGGTTTGGGGTGTTGATGGTGCAAAAACACTGTGACCCTACAGAAATATCCATGCAGAGCACAGGCTGCTACGTATCCCAAAATTGTAAATGTTTTGCAATGGATAGACAGCTGTGGAAAAATTGTGTTCAGGGAATTAGCAGTGCAAAACACTCTTAGGCTTAGGTTGTATAGAAAATAAACATTTTGGATGGAAAATTTTAATCTGTAGCTTCTGTAGCAGGAGCTTGGTGGTTATTAATGATCTAGGACTGGCTCAATTTAACAAATGTTAGCTGGCCAACTGTGTCCAGGGTCAGACAGACTCCCTTGTCTCTCATACAGCCACCCACAGTACTAAATGTACAATCAGAGAGGACACTGGCTGAAGGGCAGACCAGAAGTTCAACTGCATACTGGGCAAACTCTGGTCAGTGATCAATCTTTGCTACCCATTGATCAAGGGAGTCATTTATTGGAAAGGTGTTAACATCTGCCCTTGACCCTATGTATACACCCGCTATATGATAAACCACTGGACCTGGGCTCCAAAAGAACAATGTTATATTTTGGTTTGTTGGAGATGAAAGCTACTTTTGGAAGCTTGCCCAATGTCCTCCTCCTAAATGCTGTCATGGCAACTATACTCCTCCTTCTCCTCCCCATGCTCCTCCTGTACCTATTGAAGCCTCACAAGGATATATCTGTCTGGATATATTGGACACAAAATACAGACATTAGAAAGTCCTCTTCTTTCTCCTGCCTTTCTCCTGCTACAGAGTGTCTGCTCCAGCAGGTACACCACAGAAATAGTAATGCTCACATTCTCACAGCCCACCAATCTTGTTGCCTCCTCAAGCGGTGACAAGTGTTCCGACATGATGGGCCACTGACATGGGAATAAGATCCCCAGCTCCCAAAAGTCTGTCTTTGTGTCACACTTACACAGGTACTCATTTATTGGCTACTGCTGAATGTGCAACCCTATACTGAGTGGGCATGTCACTTATCAGGTATTGTGCAGGTGCATGGAGTTCCCTCTGATTTTCACCCAGCTCCACAGGTATAACTGCTTGAAATTGCTACTCTTCTGGAAGATGCTGTAAGCCAGGGTATCTTTCCATGAAGCAATGCACCACCAGACTGAGGATGTGTGTCAGGCAAGTGACATCTGTGAACTTTCCTTGACAAAGGGTGCACAGGGGGTTGGTCCTATTGTTACACACAACCATTGTTGGCACAAGGTGATATGGGAATAAATAACTCTAGGGCTACCCCTGCAGACCTGACAGAATCTTTGCTTCCGTGTGTGAAGTATCATTTTGCCTGAGCCATTGCATAGACTTTGAACACTTGCAGGGAAGTGGGGATTCAGGGGATGACTCATCCAAAGAGGGCATTGAGGTGAAGGAGATAGAAGGGATTGCATTGTCATCATCACTAGCTGTAAGGACACAGGGCAGCACATCCAGCTCCAATAGTGTGCCCCATCTTCAATCCTTCACAGCTGCCAGCAGAGTTATCCATTAAGCCGTGAACAATATATTATGTCCTTGCTCATATTTGCTGGACCATGCAACTGTGATCAAGTGTAGACATGTGCAATTCGTTGTGGTTTGAAAGTAAATTCGGACGAATGCTTGGTTGTTAGGAGATTTGGATGTATCTGAATCTCCAAATGAAATAGTAACACAATTTGTTTTGTTTATTTGTTTTCTAACAAATTACAAAGTTGTGGAATGATTTGAATGTGGATCAATCAAAAAACGATAGAGCAATTCAAATTCTGCGTGAAGAATAACTGGTTCTTAAGGAGTGAGCCGGGAAGCTGTCAGCTGGCTTCCCTGCTGAGAGCTGAAATGTAAACAAAAGAATTCTGGCAATAGAAAATTCAGAAAAAAAAATCATTCCATACCAGGCCCTTCGTGTCTAGTATGGATTCTAAGAGGAAAACCACACCAGAATTTTTTGTTAAAAATGCATGCCTCCCCCCCCCCAAAATCCATACCAGACCCTTATAGGAGCATACAGCTGGAGCAGGCCAGGAAAGGGGGGACGAGTGAGCGCCCCCCCTCCTCCTCATCCATACCAGGCCACATGCCCTCAACACCCCAAAGCACCTTGTCCCTATGTTAATGGGGACAAGGGCCTCTTCCCCACAACCCTGGGCTGTGGTTGTGGGGGTCTGCGGGCAGGGGCTCATAGAAATCTGGAAGCCCCCTTTATCAAGATCCTGCCCTCCCCCATGTGAATGAGTATGGGGTACATAGCACCTCTACCCATTCACCAAAAATGTGTGAAAAAGTGAATAAGGAGAGTACACACGTTTTTGACATTCCTTTATTAAAAAATAAAAACAATGTCTCCCAATGTAGATCCATCATCAATCACGCCGCCTGCCACACCCAAAAAATGAAAAGAAAACCCCGCCAACTGCCTGCTCCTCCATCTGACATTTCTTAAATAGGTAGGGGCGGCATCACCTAATGACATCATTGACCCAGCATGCCCCAAGGGGGCAGGGTCTCCTCCTTTTTTGTCAAAAACTTATGTTGTGTCTTTATTCACGTTTTAAACTTTTTTGGTGAATGGGTAAGGATACTATGTACCCCATGCTCATTAAGATAGAGGGGGCAGGATCTGGGGTCCCCTTATTAAAGGGGGCTTCCAGATTCCAATAAGCACCCTGCCCGCACACCCTCACAACCACCACCCAGGGTTGTGGAGAAGGGGTCCTTGTCCCCATCAACATGGGTACAATGTGCTTTGGAGTGGGGGGGTGCAAAGGCCTCCTGCCCCAAAACACCCACCCATGTTGAGGGCATGTTGCCTGGTATGGTTCAGGAGGGGGGGCGCTAGCTCATCCCCCCCTTTCCTGAACTGCCAGGCTACAAGTTCGGGTAAGGGTCTGGTATGGATTTCGAGAGGACCCCACGCTGTTTTTTTTAAAAATTTTGGCTGCTTTTTTTCGGACATCTATTGCCAGCATCCTTTTGTTTACATTTCAGTTCTCAGCGGGGAAGCCCGCTGACAGCTGATGAGTCATCGGTTGTTAAGGACAGCTGACTTCCTTCACACAGAATTTGAATTGTTCTGAAAATTTGGTATTCATTAGAAAAATAATAACCACTTCAGCCCCGCAAGGTTTTATCCCCTTCATGACCAGGCAATTTTTTGAGATATGGCACTGTGTTACTTTAAATGACAATTGCGTGCTCGTGCGACACTGTACCCAAATAAAATTGATATCCTTTTTTCCCACAAATAGAGCTTTCACCACATCAAAAAAAGAGAGACAATTTGTCTGCTATAATACATATCCAATAAAAGAAAAAAAAATTGAATTTCTTTATCAATTTAGGCCAATATGTATTCTTCTACATATTTTTGGTAAAAAAAATCCCAGTAAGTGTATATTGATTGGTTTGCACAAAAGTTATAGCATCTGCAAATGATAGGATATTTAATGGAATTTTTATTTATTGTTTTTTACTAATAATGGCGGCGATTAGTGATTTGTAGCGTAACTGCGACATTGCGGCGGACAAATCAGACACCTAACTGACATTTTTGACACTTTTTTGGGAACCAGTGGTGCTAATACAGTGATCAATGCTAAAAATATGCACTGTACTAATGACATTGGCAGGGAGGGGATTGCCACCTGGGGCGATCAAAGGGTAAAGTGTGTCCCTAGAGCGTGCTTACTAACTGTGTGGGGATTGCTCTGGCTGGGAGAACACAAGATCTATGTTCTCCCCTGTCAGAACAGGGATCTGCTTTGTTTACATAGGCAGATCCCCATTCTGCCTCTCTGGGGAATGATTGTGGGTGGGCGGACATTGCATCTGCCCGACCCGCTGATTGGCTCCCCCTCTGCCCAATAAGCGCGCCCCCAGAGGCTACTGCACGAAGCAACGTACAGGTACATCATTTCACGCAGCCGGGTCGCCTTGCTGCAGTAAATGTGCGGAAGGCTGTCCGGAAATAGATAAACAAAACAAGCTTAAACAAAACTAATTCCAAAACGAATCAACAAAACAAAATTATTAACATAACAAATCTATCCGAAACAAAACAAAACAAATGTTTCCGTTCTGCACATGTCTAGTCAAGTGAAGCCTCCTGCTGACTGCATGGTCCAGCCATGGGGAAACTTTAACTTACACATGAAGGTGGAGGGCAGGGATGGACTTACAGGGGAAGAAATGGTGGCTGGAACCTGCCACTGCACTATAGCACAAGCCACAAACTCACAAAAAGGATGTGAATCCACTTGCTGAAAAAGTAGGATCTATAAAGCCAGCAATTGTGAGAAGCTTGCAGCTTATGCCTACTTTTACTCTATATGCCACTATGCTCACCTTCGCCCCGCTGGAAGAGCCATAGGGTAAACTTCTTACACCCCTTGAAAGACTCCTATTGCTGGAGGTTGTTGATGGAGTATTTTATATAGTGGGGAATTATATATATATATATATATTGAGGTATAAAGGGAGGAGATGGAAGGAGAAGGAGGAGTGTGGCTCTTTTTTGCCGATGGCTACAATTCAGGTGCTGTTCCCAATGAGCTGCGTGTTGTCAAGTCACATGTCTCTTCATACACATGGTACCAAAATGACCAATTAAATTACCACACCTGAAACACTTTACGCAGAGACCGGAAATGACTAGAGTTAAGCGGACACCTGGATGTTCGGGTTCTTCTGGTTCGGCCGAAAAAAAAAAAAAGTTTGGGTTCGGTAACGAACTTGACCCCGAACCCCATTGAAGTCAATGGTGACCCGAACTTTTGGGCACAAAAATGGCTGTAAAAAAGTCCTGGAAAGGGCTGCAAAAGGAAGCAAAATGGGGGTAAGGAGTAGGACAAGTGCCCTACAAACAAATGTGGATAGGGAAATAACTTAAAATCACATAAAAAAAATACAAATAGGAGGAGGAGGTGGATGTGGAATAGGAGTCTAGAGGTTGACTAGGCCGTGACCGTGGCAGTGCAGGTGGAAGTGGCGTTGGTGGAGGAGGTGGAGGAGGAGGTAGCCAACACTGTTATTTGTTGGTTTGGTTTTTTTTCTTATTGGGGTAGCCCCCAAAATATTGAGACATATTAAAAAAAAACAAGTATACCAATGGCTGTGTGAGGCCAGTCTAAATGTCTATTCTGCACAAGGTACAGACAAGTCTTGTGGGATCCATGCCTGGTTCATTTTAATAAACGTTAGCTTGTCTATGTTGGCTGTGGACAGGTGGCTGCGCTTGTCTGTGATAACGCCCCCTGCTGTGCTAAACACACGTTCAGACAATACAATGGCTGAAGGGCAGGCCAGCACCTCCAAGACATAAATGTCTTGAAAATGTTTTACCTGGCCTATGCTGGTGCAGGAACCCACCCTCCGAGCCACTTGTGAATGACTGGCCTGATAACCATGGAAATGACTCCTCTTCCTCCTCCTCTTCCTCCTGTGCCACATCCTCTTCCATCATTGCCCAAAGTGTTTTTTCAAGGAGACATAGAAGTGGGATAGTAACGCTGAGAACAGCATCATCGGCACTGGCCATGTTGGTGGAGTACTGGAAACACTGCAATATGGTACACAGATCTCACACGGAGGCCCACTCGTTGGTGGTGAAGTGGCACTGTTCCGCACAGCGACTGACCCGTGCGTGCTGCAGCTGAAACTCCACTATTGCCTGCTGCTGTTCGCACAGTCTCTCCAGCATGTGCAAGGTGAAGTTCCACCTTGCGGGCACGTCGCATAGGAGGTGGTGAGCGGGAAGGCCGAAGTTCCGCTGCAGCACAGACAGGCGAGCAGCAGCCGGGTGAGAACGCTGAAAGCGCTCACAGACGGCCCGCACTTTCTGCAGCAGCTCTGACATATTTGGGTAGTTTTTTAGAAATTTCTGCACCACCAAATTCAGCACATGTGCAAGGCAAGGGATGTGCGTCAAACCGGCTAGGCCCAGAGCTGCTACGAGATTTCGCCCATTATCGCACACCACCAGGCTGGGCTTGAGGCTCAGTGGCAATAACCACTCATCGGTCTGTTGTTCAATGCCCATCCACAGCTGCTGCGCAGTGTGGGGTTTATCACCCAAACATATCAGTTTTAAAACAGCCTGCTGTCGTTTCCCCCTGGATGTGCTGAAGATGGTGGTGAAGGTGTTATGCTGAGCGGATGAGGAGGTGGTAGAGGAGGAGGAAGCGCAGTAGGAGGAGGAGGCAACAGGAGGCAAAGAGAAATGCCCTGCAATCCTCGGTGGCAGAAGGACATGCGCCAAACTGCTAGCCGCCTCAGGCCCACCCGCCACTACATTTGCCCAGTGTGCAGTTAGCGAGATATAGCGTCCCTGCCCGTGCTTACTGGTCCATGTATCAGTGGTTATGTGGACCTTGCCACTGATGGCGTTGCGCAGTACACACTTGATCTAGTCCCCAACTTGTTTGTGCAGGGAAGGGATGGCTCACCTGGAAAAGTAGTGGTGGCTGGGAACCACATACTGTGGGACAGTCACCGCCATCAGGTTTTTAAAACTGTCTGTGTCCACCAGACGGAATGACAGCATTTCAAATGCCAGGAATTTTGAAATGCTGGCATTCAGGGCCAGGGAGCATGGGTGGGTAGGGGGTACTTCTTCTTTCTCTCCAGTGTTTGGGAG
>BLSH010183230.1:180765-193013 GCA_018402905.1 Glandirana rugosa
GTAAACTTTACGACAGTAAGGCAGACCACCTGTGTCTGTCAAAATTTTTGGACTACCGCCACTGACAGGGTGTCATACACCAAGGGTCGGTGGTGATGAAAAGGTCCACTCGGTAGGGAAGGGACGTGTTTGTTCAACCCCTGATCTAGTTCACACATGACGCGTTGCGGTAGACACCGTTCCAGGTGTATTGGTGACTATGTACCTGGTCATTCGTGCCCGTCCCTGCGATAATCTCAACTCGCTTGGAGTGCAGCCCTCTAGGGCTTTCCAGGACTTTGTTACAGCCATTTTTGTGCCTAAAAGTTTGGGTCCCCATTGATTTCAATGGGGTTCGTTGTCCGTGCAATCGTTCGGGTTCCTTCCGGACCCGGACCCGGACTTTGTCCCGAAGTTCGGACGGACCAGCAGAACCCGAACTTCCAGAGGTTCGCTCAACTCTAATAGCGTCCCTGCCCGTGCTTACTGGTCCATGTATCAGTGGTTATGTGGACCTTGCCACAGATGGCGTTGCGCAGTACACACTTGATCTAGTCCCCAACTTGTTTGTGCAGGGAAGGGATGGCTCACCTGGAAAAGTAGTGGTGGCTGGGAACCACATACTGTGGGACAGTCACCGCCATCAGGTTTTTAAAACTGTCTGTGTCCACCAGACGGAATGACAGCATTTCAAATGCCAGGAATTTTGAAATGCTGGCATTCAGGGCCAGGGAGCATGGGTGGGTAGGGGGCTACTTCTTCTTTCTCTCCAGTGTTTGGGAGATGGAGAGCTGTAAGCTTCCATGGGACCGTGTGGAAATGCTTGGGAACGGTGGCGGACATGGTGGCGTTGCTGTCACATGCTCTGTTTGATGGGTGGCAGGTGACACTGGCACTGTAGAGGTGGAGGAAGAGGCCGAGGCAGCAGCAGAAGAGGAAGAAGGAGGCGGCCAAGACCTTTCCTTGATTTTGAGGTACTTATTCCACTGCAGCAAGTGCTTTGAATTTAGGTGCCTGGTCATGCAGGTTGTGCTCAGGTTTAGAACATTTATGCCTCGCTTCAGGTTCTCATTGCACAGTGTGCAAACCACTCGTGTCTTGTAGTCAGCACATTGTCTGAAGAACTGCCACGCCAGGGAACGCCTTTGAGCTGCCTTTGGTGTGCTAGGTCCCTGGGTGCGGTGGGTAGTATCAGGCGTACTGTCTAGGGGGTGGTTGCTCTGCTTTTGCAACCTGCTTCCTCTTTTGCTGTGCTGGTGCCTCTGTGCGACCACCACCTCTTCCTCCAAACGTCACACGTCACTCGCATGACCTTCATTCTATGTGGGGTCTAGGACCTCATCATCCTCCACATCATCTTCCACCCACCCTTCACCACTGCCCTCCTTGTCAGTCTGCACACTGAGGAAAGGCACAGCAGTTGGCACCTGTGTTTTGTCATCATCAGAGACGTGTTGCGGTGGTGTTTCCATGTCCTTATCCTGCAACAGAAGTGCTTGGGCATCAGTACACTTAATGTCTTCCACTTCTGGGGCAGGGTTATGTGGATGGCCCATGGAAAGCACACCAGCAGAGTCATCAAAAAGCATAAGAGACTGCTGCATGACTTGGGGCTCAGACTGCTTGGCTGATTTACAAAGGGCTGAGGTGAAAGACAGATGGCCATGGGGTGGCCAACTCTGAGCTTTCATCAAGGGACCGGGTGTGAAATAACTGGGGGCATTATCAGCCATCCAATCTACTATCGCCTGTACTTGTTCTGGCCTCACCATTCGTTGAGCGCCATTCGGGCCTACCATATAATGTTGAAGGTTCTGTCGGCTACCTGAGGAAGGTGTTTCACTTGTGTGTGTAGATGGCACAGATCGAACACATCCTCTCCTTGCAACAGGAGCTTCAGCAACACCACCAACACCAGCAGCACCAGCAGCACCATGACCACGTCCCTTATTTGACGCTCTCCTCATTCTGGACACAAATGTACTATGTAGCACTATTTATTAATACTAAAAAAAGAATAATAAATTATTATTCTTTTTTTAAAAAAGAAAATTGTAGATGCACTTTTTATTTTTGTGCAAAAAATGCACCGCTCACACCAGCAACAGGAACCTCTCCACCGCTCACACCAGCAACAGGAACCTCTCCCTACACCAGTAGTAGATGGTTTTAGAATGATAAACTCTCCCTCAGAGCACATACAGGAACCTCTCCCTAATGCAGTAGTAGATGTTTTTAGAATGATAAACTCTCCCTCAGAGCACTAACAGGAACCTCTCCCTAATGCAGTAGTAGATGGTTTTAGAATGATAGACTCTCCCTCAGAGCACTAACAGGAACCTCTCCCTAATGCAGTAGTAGATGGTTGTAGAACGATAAACTCTCCCTCAGAGCACCAACAGGAACCTGTCCTTAATGCAGTAGTAGATGGTTTTAGAATGATAATCTCTCCCTCAGAGCACCAACAGGAACCACTCCCAAATTCAGTAGTAGATGGTTTTAGAATGATAATCTCTCCCTCAGAGCACCGACAGGAACCTCTCCCTAATGCACTATAAGATGGTTCTGAACGCTAATGTCTCCCTCACAGCACAGACAGGAACGTCTCCCTAATGCACTATAAGATGGTTCTGAACGCTAATGTCTCCCTCACAGGACCGCAATGAAGGTCTCCCTAATGCAGTCTGAGATGGTTGTGAATGCTAATCTTTCCCTCACAGCACCGGCATGAAGCTCTCCCTACTCTAGTCTGAGACGATCTGAAATGCGGCGCTACGTGACTCCAGCCTCATATAGAGGCTGGGTCACATGATGCACTGGCCAATCACAGCCATGCCATTAGTAGGCATGGATGTGATGGCTTCTAAGGGCAAACTAGTGAAAAGTTTGTTGATTGGCTGCCCAGCAGCTATAGAAAAGGCGCCAAAAATACCTGAATACCGAACCTGATCCCAGACTTTTTTTTTAATGTCCGGGATCGGGTTCGGGGCACGGACACCCCAAAGTCCAGTACGGACCCAAACTTTACAGTCCGGGTTCGCTCAACTCTAGAAATGACTATAGTGCAGTCTACAGCACATATGTTAAAAAAAGGCCCACACAGTGGGATCATAACAGCACTCTGCACCCTTGGAGCTCGGCCATCAGGTAAAATAGGACAGCTGCTCCCTCCACACCTCTGTTAGCTGTCCCTGGATGACATCCTGCCTAGCTGATGTTGTTACTCTCCCACTTCCCTCCTCCACTATATCTGGCACTCAAGTATGGTCAGAGCCATGATCATCACTCCCTTCCTTATCAGTGGATTCAGATTGGCAGTGGCCTGCAGCTGCTGGAACATCTATGCCAATTGGCCCTCATTGTTTGTTGTCACCTCCCTCTATGCTCTCCTTCTCAACCTCAGATGCAATGAATTGGTATTGCAGCTGACCGGAGGTCAGATGCGAGACTTTAACCAATGTTTTCAATGCATTGTGGGATGAATCCTGCCAAACGTCCCCAAAATCTGAATTTAGTCAAAACAACCAAAAATTGAACTCTCTGAATTCTCAACTCTTCATACATTTTCATTCTTGTAAGGCATTTAACATTATATATTTGTCCTCTAGTTACTTAGGTTAAACATACAACCTTAATTAGGCTTTAAATGGACATCAGGGAAAAATCTGATAAAACTCTTTCCTGGTCTATTTTTCTCCATCCAGGTGTATTGCTTATTTTGGTCAGCCTTAGTAGGAACAGGAAAATATTTGAGTACAATACACTATGCTAGGCTACCTTTCTGCTTATATGCAATCATTTGTTTTTATCCAAGTTATTTTTTTATAAAAAATGTGACAATGGAAAGACAAAGCTACAGATGGCCAATATGATCAAGCCCTAAGCTGTGACAGGCACAGCTGTTATGGGGCTGTATAAAGAAAGTGATATGACAATTAGGCACAAGTCCCCCCCCCCCAGTTTTCTCTGCAGTTGTTGCCTTTTTATCCCTTCAGCATCACAGGTGACACCTGTCACCTGTACATTCTATGACCTTGCTAGAAATGACTAGTAAAAGTCTACTGCATACGGTAACCCATAATATACTCTCAACATTTATTACAGTATGTACAATGGAATCTTAAAGTAAACCTTAAAGAAATGTAAAAAAAAAATACTATGTGCTGCAGCACTTAATTATAAGTGCATCTGCTCCCAGCAAAGTCCCACAAATACCTGCTGAGCCTGCCAATGAAGTCTACCTTTTGCAGCGTCCTGTGATGGTGTGGCAATGATGCTGCACTACTCCTGAATTCAGAGCAGCATTGCCACTCTCAGGCTATTAGGTTTGTCCCTTGTCCTGTCCAATGATTTCTGGATTGAAAGTCCTACCTCTGTTGCTGAAACCCTCCTACTGTGAGATGTAGTGTCTGGAAGAGGAGGATTATGCTTAGTCAAGGAAGGTAGAGGAAGATTTTTGTTTAGTTTATGAGGCTTCTGCATCACATAATAACTGAACATGAGATTTTTTTTTGACTGTCATAAAGAAGCCTTAGGTTGCACTTTAACCGCTTCCTGATCACCCGCCGCACTTATACTGCAACAAGGTGGCTGGATATCGTGAATTGCCGTAACTGTAAGTCAGTTCGTGCATGTGGTATAGCGGGTGCGCTCACTGTGGAAGCGCACCCGTGGGTCTGGCGGACTCGATGTCCGCCGGCGACCCGCGATCGTGATGTACAGAGGCAAAGCGGGGATCTGCCTATGTGCCTATATCTGCCTATCCCAGGTGGATCCCTGTTCTGACAGGGGTCATGTCAGAGATCTGCTGTCCCCAGTGATTGGGAACAGTGATCTCTGTCATGTCCCTGGCAGCCCATCCCCCCTACAGTTAGAACACGCTGAGGGAACACAGTTAACCCCTTGATCGCCCCCTAGTGTAAACACCTTCCCTGTCAGTGTCATTTATACATTGATCAGTGCATTTTTATATATAAAAAAATGAAAAGTTCCTAAATCTATCCCCTAGTTTATAGACGCGATAACTTTTGTGCAAACCAATCAATATACGCCTATTGCGATTTTTTTTTACAAAAAATATGTAGAAGAATATATATCAGCCCAAACTGATGAATACATTTGTTTTTTTATTTTTTGGATACATATTATATTTTTTCAAATTTGTCGCTATTGTTTTATTTATAGCGCATAAAATAAAAACCACAGAGGTGATCAAATACCACCAAAAGAAAGCTCTATTTGTGGGAAAAAAAGGACGTCAATTTTGTTTGGGTACAGTGTCGCACAACAGTGCAATTGTCAGTTAAAGCAACGCAGTGCCGTATAGCAAAAAATAGCCTGGTCAGGAAGTGGATAAATCCTTCCAGGGCTGAAGTGGTTAAAAGTGAGCTCCAGTGAAAAAAAAAAATATATATATATATATATATAGCTTCACAGATGAGGAAAATGGCACTACGGTGCTCTTCCTGTGTGTGCAATCAGGCCCTTCCAAAGGCCATATATAAAAACGAATCTAAGGATTGTTGCACTTATAAATTATTAAAGAATATTTACATACAAAAAAGAGTTACTTATCGTTCCACACAAAGGTTTCGGGCTATAGTGTTTGTGCACTTCTTCAGGTTGGAACAAACATGCAATAAAAAATACTTTTACATTCTTTTATACTGACACATTTTACACCAGGAATCAATTAGATATCAATTAAGCAATTAAACAAAACAAGAAAACCTAAATTAATCTATCCTAAGGCTGGATTCACACCTATGCATTTTAAGTGCTTTTTGCATTTTGTAGATTTGCACTACAGTACATTTAACATGATTTCCTATGGAACACGTTCTGTAGTGCAAATCTGCAAAATGCAAAAAGCACTAAAAATGCATAGGTGTGAATCCAACCTAAAGCCTAGAGAGATGGCTAAACGAGATGTAATCACACTCCAACATCCAACAGAAAGTATTCCTGCAGCAACCTATTACCCAAAAGCAAACACACTGTATATATAATTAATAAATAGTGGAAAAAAATAATTCTATGTATGCATATTTATGATTAAGATATATATGCCCACAGATGTTAAAAAATCAATCCATATACACAGATATGCCCTACAAATTAATTCTAAAATAAAATCCTCCAAACAGATCCACCCAAAAATGTCCCCCTCAATATAAGGAAAATCAGTTCATTATAAAAATAAGTGTAAATCAAAGTCAGAGTTTAAAGTGATTGTAAAGTCTTGTTTTTCTTTCTATGAAAATAACAAAAGTGTTATACTTACCTCATCTGTGAAGTGGTTTTGCACAGAGCAGCCCAGATCCTCCTCTCCTTGGGTTCCTCTTCAGTGATCCTGGCCCTTCCCTCCTGTTGAGTGCCCCCACAGCAAGCAGCTTTCTATGGGGGCACCCAAGCCGAGCTGCAACTCAGTGTATCCATTCAGACACGGAGCTGTGGTTCAGCCCCACCCCCTCTCTCTCCTGATTGGCTAACTGATTTTGATTGACAGCAGTGGGGGCCAATGGCTCCGCTGCTGTGTCTCAGCCAATCAGCAGGGAGAGTCTCAGATGGCCGAGACACTTGTGAACATCGCTGGACAGAGAGGAGCCTCAGGTAAGTATTAGGGGGGCCGATGGGGGCTGCTACACACAGAAGGCTTTTTATCTTAATGCACAACCTCTTTATGCCCCTAGGTTGTAATTTATCAAGACCGTTTATGACTGTACTTCTAGTTTTTGTAAATTTAATTCTCGATTTCCTCCTCATCTATTTTGAGGAACTGCATCAATATATAAGTATACTTATGCTGTGAGACTGTGTGTCCCATTTCCACAAAATGTCTGCAAGTGACAATTTAGTAAGTTTATCCTTTATTGAATCTGGCAATTCTTTCTGTAGCACCCTTCTTCTAAACAGGGCTGTTAGTAAATTTAGCTGTGCTAGGTGGTGTTAACTGTGAATGATTTCTCCCTTTTGTCAATAGGTGGCACTGTTACCTTTGGCATCGGTGTGATGAAGGACAGAGAATGCGGATTATGAGTGTATATACTTCTCTCAGCCAATCAGCAGGAGTTGCTTTGGTGCCAAGGATGCTGGGAGAAGGTATTTATTCGGAGGATGTCAGCTGATCTGGGTTCTTTCCAACCGGACTATGGTCTGGATGGGTGCATGAGAAGCAGCTTTTGTGGTGTCGGCCTGAAGCCTGAGGCCTACCAATGTGTAAAGGTGCTCTGCCCGAGGAAAGCCTGGTCAATGCTGGGAGGCATGTGAGAGGAATTTCCTGGAGGGTCAACACCTCTTGTTGCCGGTGGCAGGTTGAGAGGGATGGAGTTCTGAAGGGGTACAAGAGGAGACTCTTCATAAGCCAGGGACTGAGAAGTGGCCGGGAAAGCTTCAGGAGAGAAATCATCAAATACAGTGAGATACTGTGATAAAAACTATAAGTTGAAAAAACTCTTGTGTGATGAAATATATACAATATACACCAAACTACCAGTTGGTACATCTGCTATGGTGACATTTGCAATCATTTTCACTGTCTCACTCTTCAATATTTTGGGCACCCTGCACGTGGCTTTATGCAACACTCTGTCCGATGTTTGGGCTCTCTACTCAGTTGACTCTGTTCACTTATTTTCACACGCGCTCCATGCCTATTTACATACACTCCCTGGTAGTTTGGTGTATATTCTATATACTTCATTACACAAGATTTTTTTCAACTCATAACTTTTACAGATATGTGTGGATTTTTGTCTGGATATAATATTAGCACTACCACTCATGGAGACTACCTTTCTTTCTGGGACTTTTTGTGTATGTCCATTCCGTGTGCCTTGGTCTGCCACCTCAGCTCTCGGGATTGACCAATCCAGAAACTCCCCATGCCCATTTAATTGCATGTCCTTTGAATTCCAATGCCATGTAAGTCGATTGGGGCTGGTTATTCCTTTCCTTTTACATGAAATGTTTATTATCGCTCGTTTGAGCCATATTTTTGATCCATCAATATGCTCTCTCTAGATACGAAAAAGCATCCGCTTCTGATGAGTGGTCCTAACCACGAAATGCGTCAAGCTTTATGGGATGCAATCATGACAAACATCACATTTACATCATGCTCTGAGATCATCTTACACATTTTTGATCATGGAAAATGCTTTATTACTTGAATTATTCATCATGTTCTGAGATCATTTTATACATTTTTGATCATGTCAAACACTTTATTACTTGAAAAATTCATCAGCTTATTTATTTTTGGACCATTCAATGGGATGTATTGTCTCTATGGTTATGCATATAGATCCATGCTGTGCAAGCATGCTATGTGTGTGTGTATATATATATATATATATATATATATATATATATATATATATATTAGATCACAACTTTTACATGTATTTATTGATATGTGTTATGTCTACAATTCAGATGAATTAACTGTTCATTATTACGGTCTTACCTTTTTAGTGATTGGCCTTATTTAAAGTTCCCCCCGACCAACATTTTCTCTTTTGTTTAGTCTCCAAAGGGAGGGGATCATGCTCTGCAATATGCCACAGTACATGTTGGCATTCATGGTTCCCTCAATGAACTGTAGCTCCCCAGTGCCGACAGCACTCATGCAGCCCCAGACCATGACACTCCCACCACCATGCTTGAGTGTAGGCAAGACACACTTGTCTTTGCACTTCTCACCTGGTTGCTGCCACACACGCTTGACATCCTCTGAACCAAATAAGTTTATCTTGGTCTCACCAGACCACAGAACAGGGTTCCAGTTATCCATGTCCTTAGTCAGCTTGTCTTCAGCAAACTGTTTTCTTGTGCATCATCTTTAGAAGAGGTTTTCTTCTGGGATGACAGCCATGCAGACCAATTTGATGCAGTGTGCATCGTAAGGTCTGAGCACTAACAGGCTACCCTCCACCCCTTCAACCTCTGCAGCAATGCTGGCAGTACTCATACGTTTATTTCCAAAAGACAACCTCTGGATATGATGCTGAGCATGTGCACTCAACTTCTTTGTTCGACCATGGCGAGGCCTGCTCTGAGTGGAACCTTTCCTGTTAAACCACTGTATGATCTTGGCCACCGTGCTGCAGCTCAATTTCAGGGTCTTGGCAATCTTCTCATAGCCTAGGCTATCTTTATATAGAGCAACAATTTTTTTTCAGATCCTCAGAGAGTTCTTTGCCATAAGGTGCCATGTTGAACTTCCAGTGACCAGTATGAGAAAGTGAGAGCAATAACACCAAATTTAACACACCTGCTCCCCATTCATGCCTGAGACCTTGAAACACTAACAAGTCACATGACACCGGGGAGGGAAAATGGCTAATTGGGCCGAATTTGGACATTTTCATTTAGGAGTGTACTCACTTTTGTTGCCAGCGGTTTAGATATTAATGGCTGTGTGTTGAGTTATTTTGAGGGGACAGCAAATTTACACTGTTATAAAAGCTGTACACTCACTACTTTACATTATAGCAAAGTGTCATTTCTTCAGCGTTGACACATGAAAAGGTATAATAAAATATTTAAAAAACGTGAGGGGTGTACTCAATTTTGTGAGATAGTGTATATACATATATATGTATACATATATATACAAAACATACACAATTGGTTCTAAAATTTACAGATTTAAAAAAAAAATACAAGTAAAAAGAAGTAAAATTGATCCATTATAATCTCATTTGATAGAAGACCAGACTGGGATCAAATGTTTTAATCAAATGTTTGCACATTTAATGGAAATATAACTGACAAAGAGTGAGGGAGTAGGCAGATATTCCTCCTCTGCATCATTCAGCTGCATGTGTGTTCTGTATGGTCAGTGACAACAGGAGTTTAGTTTACCTAAGGTATTCAGGTTATTTGCAGCACAGTAAAATATTTTTCTGCAGAGGCAGTGGGGAAAAGACTCAAGTACTGTACACTGCTTGCTGGCTATAATGGTATATACAGTACACAGTATATGCAATATTTCATATTTACATAAGAGACAAAAATACATATAAATAAATTAACTCTGAAAATAGTAATACAAATATGCAAAGCACTGTACATTCAGTGACACTATTTTAGATCAAATTTATCTTTCCTATCTGTTGTTTTTCTTTATTCTGTTACTCTACTAGACACATATCCATAGCAAATGTAGATTATGTTTTGTGTGGATCTCAGCCAGCTTTATTAAGAAAAAACAATGTAAACTGAAATGTAAAAAATCCAGAGAAGGGAGAGAAGAAAATGTGAGAATAAGATAAAGAAAAGAAAGAAAGAAAGAAAAGAGGAGAAAGAGAAAGAGAAAGGAAGGAAGGAAGGAAGGAAGGAGGGGGGCAATCTCAATCTATCTGCAGACACCATCGTTTTCCACCCATGTGTTCTGAACAAGATTTCAAGTGTTACAGTAAGGACTGAAGTGTGTTGGAGCCAGAGAACCCGATCGAGGCTTACCAAAGTTCAGGGCTGGACTGGGACAAAAATTTGGCCCTGGACTTCATCTAGAGTGGCCCACTTTAATTTAATAAAATGCTGCCCCCCCAAAAAAAAAATCACTCCCACCAAAAGGTCCTCACATCCATTATTGTATATCATGAGAGGGTGAGAGAGAGAGAGAGCTTCCGGCTTCCTATACTTCCACTTCCGTGGCAAGTGATGTCTCTCTCAACAGAGGTTTCCAGGTGTGCTTTGGTTATTGGCAATGTTGCACTAGTGGAGGCTTCTTTTTCTCTTTCCCACATGCACATGTAACCATGTGAAGGAGCAATCCTGAGATTACCAGCTTAACCTCCTTGACGGTTTTCCCAAGTGTGGTTCGGGGTGAGTTTTCACTGCAAACAGTGGTAACCCCAAGCCACACTCGGGATCGCAACGCTGGATCCAAGGTTGGATTACTTACCTTGTTCCCTGGATCCAGCGATGTCCCCCCGCTGTGTCAGCAGGCTGTGTCCTCCGCCCGATGCCTCTGTGTGCCAGGCTCCGTTCCCTGCAAGCATCGTGTAGCACAGGGGCAGAGCCTGGCGGGAAATTCAAAAAGTGAAACACACAGTAAACATACAGTACACTGTAATGTGAAAGATTACATTACTGTATGAAATCATTTCACATCCCTTTTGTCCCTGGTGCTTTGTCCAGAGACCTGCATGCACTTTTATATTATATATGTCATTCTTTCTGCCTGGAAACTTGAGAAAGTCCATGGCATAAAAAAGCATCCCTTTACGTCAAAAGTGGTTTTTGACCAGCTAGAAAACAGCGATAGTAAATAAGAATCATTTGCAGAATGTGATACTGATTTTTTGGGGAAATTCGTCATCAGACACTGAAAGTGACGACAGCGACAATTCTGCAACTGAGCAAATTTCAGTGTTTTTGACTAGATTACATTATTGAATAAATGTTATTATTATATTATCATCTTTGATAATTATTTATAGTTATTTATTATATTATAATTTTTTTTTATATATACTAGAATTTATGATTTTGTGTTTCAAACTTTATCATACCCGAGATGTCTACTAGACTCTTGTTTGGACAAATTTAAGTTAGTTATTCCTAAGAATTTCGGGCCTACAATATAAAACGCCAAATTTCCATGCAAAATAATGGTACCGCTTTCAGCACCAAAAATCTGAAATAACCATACAGCCAGGGAGTAGAGTTGAGCGAACCTCTGGAAGTTCTGTTGGTCCGGCCGAACTTCGGGACAAAGTCCGGGTTCGGGTTCGGACAGAACCCGAGCGTTCGCACGGACCCCGAACCCCATTGAAATCAATGGGGACCCAAACTTTTAGGCACAAAAATGGCTGTAACAAAGTCCTGGAAAGCCCTAGAGGGCTGCAAAAGGAAGTAAAATGGGGGTAAGAGTAGGGCAAGTGCCCTACAAAAAAATGGGGATAGGGAAAATAAATTAAAATCAAATAAAAAAATGGGAAGGGGGGTGGATGTGGAGTAGGAGCCTAGAGGTTGACTAGGCCGTGACCATGGCAGTGTAGGTGGAAGTGGCGGTGGTAGAGGAGTAGGAGGAGGTAGCCAACATGGTATTTTTTTTTTTTGTATTGAGGCCTATTCAAAAAAACAAGTATGTGAATGGCTGTGTGAGTCCGGTCTAAATGTTTATTCTGCACAAGGTACAGACAAATCTTGTGGGATCCATGCCTGATTCATTTTAATAAAGGTTAGCTTGTCCACGTTGGATGTGGACAAACGGCTCCGCTTGTCTGTGATAACGCCCCCTGCTGTGCTAAACACAC
>BLSH010183230.1:246970-258270 GCA_018402905.1 Glandirana rugosa
GTCACGTATAAATATCATGACTAGCGACATATTTACGGTTACCAGGGTTTGCGACAATTTTGCAAAAAAAAACAAATTTCTTACTTTTTGCTAAAATACAAATCCAAAAAAAAAATATAAAAAAACATTTTTTTTTCATTGGTTTTGGCCGATTTATATTCTTCATCATATTTGCGATTAAAAAAATCGCAAACGGCGTTTATTGATTGGTTTGCGCAAAAGTGGTCGCGTTTACGGATGATGAGAATTCATTTTTGGGGTTTTTATTTATTTTTTTTTTTTTACTAATGGCAGCGATCTGCAATTTTTAGCGGTACTGCGATATTTCAGCAGACATTTCGGAACATTTTGACACTTTTTTGGGACCATTGGCATTTATACAGCGATCAGTACTATAAATATGCACTGATTACTGTGTAAATGCCATTGGCAGTGACGGGGTTAACCTGCAGGGGGCGCTCTAAGGGTTAACTATGTTCCCTGGGCGTGTTCTAACTGTAGGGGGACTGCACTATCTGGGGAAGGGAAGTGGGCACAGCCTTCACGTACAGGAAGGTTGTGATCACAGCCCTTCCCCCTCACACAGAGCGGAGGTCCGTGTTTACTTACACGGACCTCCGCTCCTTCACTCCGGGGGGGGGGCATCGCGGGTGGCCGGCGGCAATCGAAGCCGCCGCACCCGCTCCCTGACCCTCCCCGGACACAGTGAGCGCGCGGGCGCGCCTCCGGCGGCGCGCGAGCGCTCACTGTGCGCGATCTGGCGGCCGCCGTCGTATGACGGCGTTTCGCCTTACAGAGCCACTTTGCCGCCGTCAGATGCCGATCGGCGGTCGGCAAGTGGTTAACTGACAATTGCGCGGTCGTGCGACATTGTATGCAAACGAAATGTGGGTCCTTTTTTTCCCCACAAATAGAGATTTCTTTTGGTGGTATTTGATCACCTCTGCGTCATTTCTGATCACCGCTATAAACAATAAAAGAGTGACAATTTTGCAATAAAAACAATATTTCTTACTTTTTGCTAAAATACAAAAAAAAAAATATAAAAAAACAAATTTATTCATCGGTTTTGGTCGATTTATATTCTTCTTCATATTTTTGGTGAAAGAAAATTGCAATCGGCGTTTATTGATTGGTTTGCGCAAAAGTTGCTGTGTTTTTAAACCATGAGAATTCATTTCTGGCGTTTTTACAATTTTTTTTTTTACTGGTATTGGCGGCGATTTGCAATTTTTATCGGGACTGCAATATTGGGGGGGACATGTCGGAAATTTTTCACAATGTTTTGGGACCAATGACATTTATAGAGTGATCGGAAATGTAAATGCCCACTGATTACTGTATAAATGTCATTGGCAGTGAAGGGGTTAACCTGGGAGGTGCTCTAGGGGTTAACTGTGTTCCCTAGGTGTGTTCTAACTGTGAGGGGGCTGGGCTGTCAGGAGCATGAGAGATCTAACTGATCCCAGTGACAGGGATCAGTAGATCTCTTATATGCTGTCTGACAGCGCGGGGAACCGCCGTGTTTACATTGGCGGTTCCCCGTTCTTCAGCTGTGCCCAGCAATCGCGTCTCGCCAGCGGAGATCGGGTCTGCCCGAGCTGCGGGCACACTGCTGCAGAGTACGGCAGGCAGCAGTAAATATACACGACGTGGTCGGGAACCGGTAAAATGGAGTTGCTACTTCTCTTGAACATTGAGTAGAAATTTCTCCACAGTACTTAAAGCTACAGAAGTGAAGAATGTCTTGTTTTACAACTCATTTACTGCTTATTAAGACTATATAAACATGTCCATAGTTCTACTTTAAGCAATTAAACAAGAAATTAACATTTTATTACATGCAAGTGTATGTAGGTAGGTTACTATGATGATGGAAAATTTAGTTCCTTTTGGCTCCTCTGTAATCATTGGAGCAGCTATTGATTTCTCTGGGCTGTTCTAGATCTCCCAGGCTGCAGGTTTGATAGTTTCCCCCTGAATTCTGCAGACTTCCAGAACATAGAGGAGAGTCAAATGGGCAGCTTTTATATTTATAGTGCTGCAGCCAATCCTTGGGGAGGTGTGCACAATAGGAAGCTGGGGGAACATAAATAGTCTTGGGTCTGGGGCAGCCATATTCTTGTCCTGTTGGAGACGTTCCAAGCCTTTGGGGCTGCTGCCCCCATGAGGCAGTTCTTCTGGAGTCTGCTGATGTTCATAGAGGTCCCAGCTATAGCAATGCTTTGGGACCTACATCGAATTACTCTTGGAGCTAAGTATTTGGGTTTGGAGGACCCACTAAAGAGTGCATTGGGAGCTGGAAGGTGTGAAGTTGCCATGGGAAATTGTGAGTACTGATTCAAGCTCAAGAATCCAGTGTGCTGTTCTACTTTGGGGGCCAATGATAGCTCTTTCTCTAAAACTGCTCCTTCAGGGTCTCAGTTCTGACTTTCCCCTGGTTTACTGGTTTTAAGGCTGCAGTTAGTGAAGTGTCAGCATTTCGGGATTATCCCATACCACACCAACCCCTCCCCTGTTATGAGTTCTACAAACAATAAATCATAAAAAGACATCCCCTAGACTGTTTAATGGAGCCAGGCTGAATGAACTGTTGGCTGTGTGAAAAGTGGCCTCTGCACTGTTTTTGGAAAGAACTAGTAAAAAAATCAGCGGCTCCTACTTGGGTAATGTTACACAGACATGCAAAATTTTTTTCACAAGTTATACAAAATCATCCAGTCACAAAGATCTGTGGACATAGGGAAGACACAGTAAACATGGCCTAGCCCTAGAAGGACACAGTTATGTGCTGATAAACAATACCAACAGAAAGGAGGTGATTGAAGAGCTAGGATCTTTGTGGTTAGAGCGAGGACACCACTGGCTGGGGTTGTAGTTGTAACAAGGATGGACAAGGGGATATATTGGGGGGATATATAGTGGGGGCAAGTCCTTATGGATTGTGTTGGCCCATTATTCCTCAGTCGTCATGCACTTGTAATGCAGCTCGCTTTACAGCAGAAGGAACTCTGTGATAGTGAAAATAAAAGGATAGAGGAGCAGCACCAATCTAAGTGCAGCAGTGTTACAACAAGTTTATTAAAATAGGTAATGCACTCACTAGAAAGTGAAGAATGTGGGCACATAAATGGATGGCAGCCTTGTTATCTAGTAGGAGTCCAGAGTGGCAGCTGTAAAGCGCAATGTGGTTTTCGGGGTCCTGAGCTGGATGGAAAGGGCGCAGGAGGAAGCTGTCAAAATGGCGTCTGGATCCAGAAGAGGCTGTTTCCATGCATGCTCCTTCATCAATCAAACCTTGCCTGATTGCCTGACGAAGGAGCACGCATGCTCCGAAAGTACGAACGGAAACAGCCTCTTCTTGATCCAGATGCCATTCTGACAGCTTCCTCCTGCACCTTTTCCATCCAGTCTGGGACCCTGGAAAACACTGGCACTGCCAGGTATGATGACATCATGCTTTACAGCTGCCACTCTGGAATCCTACAACATAACAAGGTTGCCATCCATTTATGTGCCAACACTTTTCACTTTCTAGTGAGTGCATTACCTTTTTAAAATAAACTTGTTGTAACACTGCGGCACTTAGATTGGCGCTGCTCCTCTCTCCTTTTATAAACAATACCAACTCCTCCTCACTGAATATATTGCAAATGCTAAGAGCAGAGTGTTGCCACAAACAATTTGCAATCATTTCTTGATGATCTTACAAAACTGGGTCATTGCACAGTCATACACCATCAAATATAGATGTTCACAGCAAAATGCAATAATCAGCAGTCATCAACAAAATCAGTGGAGAGGAGATTGACATGACTGATCACGGCAAGCAGTGGCTAATTGTGTGCAATTTTCTGACATGTGGCTTGTGCAATTAAACTGAACTCCAGGAAATCTGCGAACTGCACAAGTGAAATACATATAAGGGAACTGTTTTACCTGTCAAAGAATTTACATTTCCATGCATTCAGTCCGAAGATTTACACAGCTCTGTAATGCATCATAGCCAGAAAGATGAAACCACTTTCGCTGTTACAACTAAAGAATAAAGTGCAGAAACGACTCTGCCTGAGCCTGTTTTTTTTTTTTTTTTTGTTTACAAAAGTTTTATTAGGAAGGAGGATAGCTTCATATGACAAAATAAAGAGTACAGGTATATATCAACAACAGTGAAGATTATATCAGGTATATATATCAATAATTAAAGTAATACAAAAATATTGGGTTACAAGTATATATTAAGGGAGAGTTGACATAATTAGAATAAGACCCATGTAAAGCAAATTTGAGATATACACTCAGCCTGTTTTTGGACAGTGAAAGAGCAGAAGGAAATTAATAAGGTCATTTGCAAAGTCATTAGTGCACACCTTATAGTTTTGCCCCTTAGGGATGAACAGGATGTTGTACTGATTAGAAGAATGGTGCCATCAAGCTTAAAGTGGTATTAAACCCAAAACCACAAATGTAATTTATTGCACCTCGCTAATCATTAGATGTGATGGCTGCATTTGTTTTTTGCTTTTTTTCCCTCTGTTTTCACCTTTTGGTCTCGCCAGTAACACACCTCCTATATTACTGTACCCCCACCTTTGATGAGGAAGCACCTTTGGACAGCTTTATTGTCAATCTGAGAGTAGGGGAGTGGTAGCTGTACTAGCAGATTTAGATACACTAACACACTGTAGCCTTACGTCCAGCTCACGCTGCAGGTACCCAAGCAGTTACAGCAATGTTTTTTTTTTCTTTTGGGATAATGGTTTTAAATATAAGCTCACCATTGTAAGCAACCCTGTCAAAATGGTTTGTCCTAACACTCCTAACTGCTACATTTGCAGGAGAGCTTGTTCTGTTGAAAAAAACAACAGACTTACTAGCCAGACTACCAGGTAAAAATAAAGGAAAGAAAGCCTAAAAAAAGAAAACTGATTCAGCCATCAACTCTAAGAACTGATGAGCTGCAATAAAATAAATGTTTGCTTTTGGGTTTTAACCACTTGCTGACCGCCCATAGCTGAAAAACATTCTGCAGGGTGGTCACATTATTTTGGGAAGGCATACTATAACATCCTCCTAGAATCGTGCTCAGGGATCTCGATAAACGGCCATGTCAAACGGTCACGTCAGCAGTGGCCCTTTAGCATGTGATCGCTCCGTCAAATGACAGAGCGATCTGATGTAAACAAGCCAGCACATGCCGGGCTAATCTCTCCCTCTCTGTACTGATCAGTACAGTGGGAGAGGAGAGGGGAGAGATTGAGTGCAGCAGCGCTTCAGATCCAGCCCACAGCACTGCTCTCCCCTCTCCCTTGATCTGTGCCAGTCTGCACTCATCTATACATCCATGCTCAGTCATCCCCATCCATCCATGCTCATGATCCTTATCCATGCTCAGTCATCCCCATTCATGGTCTTTCGTCCCCATCCGTGCTCAGTCATCCCCATACGTGCTCAGTCATCCCCATACGTGCTCAGTCATCCCCATCCATGCTCAGTCATCCCACCTGTGCTCAGTCATCCCCATCCACGCTAGTCATCCCATCCATGCTAGTCATCCCCATCCATGTTCAGCCATCCCATCTGTGCTTATTCATCCCCATCCGTGCTCAGTCATCTCCATCCGTGCTCAGCCATCCCATCCATGCTCAGTCGTCCCCATCCATGCTCATTCATCCCCATCCATGCTCAGCCATCTCATCCATGCTCAGCCACCCCATCCATGCTCAGCCATCCCATCCATGCTCAACCATCCCCATCCATGCCCAGCCATCCCTATCAATGCTCAGTCATCCTCATCCATACTTAGCCATCCCATCCATGCTCAGCCATACATGCTCAGCCATCCCATCCATACTCTGCCATATCATTCATGCTCTGCCATCCACATACATGCTCATCCATCCCAATCCAGGGCTCATCCATCCCCATCCATGCTCAGCCATTCCCATCCATGGCTCATACATCCCCATCCATGGCTCATTTACGCCTCATTCATACTCATCCATGCTACATCAGTTCTCATTCGTGCCACATCCATGTCACTACAGTGCCACTACAGTGCCCATCTGTGCCACTACAGTGCCTCACAAAAGTGTAATAGGTAGTCAAAATAGTTGTGAAATGTATGCCCCTAGAATGCCTGATGGTGCTCCCTGCATGTTGGGCCTCTCTATGTGGCCAGGCTGTGGAAAAGTCTCACAGTCCTCCCATACTCGGGAGAAGTAGCAGAATATATTGTGGGGTGTCATTTTATGCTAGGTACATGCTGTGTGTTAGAAATATTGTATAAATGGACAACTTTGTGTAAAAAAAATGTGTTTTCATTTTCTTTCTACATTTTCCAAAAAAATGTAATGTTCAAAAGACTTATGCCTCATAGAATATACGTTGGGGTGTTTGCTTCGCAAAATGGGGTCATTTTTTGGGCATTTCCATTGTCCTGGTGCTCCAGGACCTTCAAAAGTGCAAGAGGTAGTCAAGAAATGAGATGTTTAATTTATGCTCCTAGAACGCCTGATGGTGCTCCCTGCATGGTAGGCTTCTGTATGTGACCTGGCTGTGTAAAAGTCTCACACATGTGGTATCGCCATACTCAGGAGTAGTAGAATGTGTTTTGGGGTGTAATTTGTGGTATGCATATGCTGTGTGTGACAAATAAACTGTTAATATTACAATTTTGTGGGAAAAAAAAAGAAAAAAAAAATCTTCATTTGCAAAGAATTGTGGGACAAATTAGAACTTCAAAAAACTCATCATGCCTCTTACTAAATACCTTGGAATGTACACTTACGAAAAAGGGGTCATTTGGGGGTATTTGTACTATCCTGGGTTATCAGGGCCTCAAGAAATTAGATACAATCAGTACATCTGGTGTGAGCAATTTACAGTGATTGGCACCATAGCTTGTAGACTCTGATTTGGATTATTTTTAACAAAGATATTTAGCAGTATAAATTTTGGCCAAAATGTATGCAGAAAAATTACTAATTTGCAACATTTTATTACAGAAACAAAGAAAATGCATTTTTTTTTATAGAATTTTCAGTCTTTTTTCATTTATAGTGCAAAAAATAAAAAAACCCAGTGATGATTAAATACCATCAAAATAAAGCTCGATTTGTTTGAAAAAAGGACAAAAAATTGTATGAGTAAAGTGTAGCATGACTGAGTAATTGTCATTCAAAATGTGAGAGCACTGAAAGCTGAAAATTGGTCTGGTTAGGAAGGGGGTTTAAGTGCCCAGTGGTTAAAGCAGTGCATAAATACATATCAACACACCATATGTGTTGAAGCAGTATAGCTTTATGTACATGAAGAAATGGACATCACAGGTTGATGTTTCAGGAGTAAATTGATATTCTTTTCACTTTGCCTTGAGATCGGGTTCCTGCATGGTCCTAAAACATTGGCCTGTGATACCCAATTATTCATGTGAAAAAAATCTACATTTCTTAAAAACACATGTGCTGGTGAAGATTAACCACTTGCCGACCGCCAACCGAAGGTTGACGACGACAAAGTGGTTCGATATCGCAAACCGCCGTCATACGACGGCGGCTGCGAGATTGCGCACTGTGAGTGCCCGCGCGCCGCCAGAGGCGCGCCCGCGCGCTCACTGTGTTTGGGGAGGGCCAGGGAGCGGGTGGCGTGGACTCGATCTCCGCCGGCTACCCGCGATGCCCCCCCCCCGCCCGCACTGAAAGAACGGAGGTCCGTGTAAGTAAACACGGACCTCCGCTCTGTGAGAGGGGGAAGGGCTGTAATCACAGCCTTCCTCTATATGGAAGCCGTTATCACTTCCCTTCCCCTGTTAGGGCAGCCCCCATACAGTAAGAACACGTCCAGGGAACACAGTTAACCCTTAGAGCGCCCCCTGCAGGTTAACCCCTTCACTGCCAATGGCATTTACACAGTAATCAGTGCATTTTTATAGCACTGATCGCTGTATAAATGCCAATGGACCCAAAAAAGTGTCAAAATGGTCCGACATGTCCGCTGAAATATCGCAGTACCGCTAAAAATCGCAGATCGCCGCCATTACTAGTAAAAAAATAAAAAAATAAAAAAAACCCAAAAATGAATTCTCCTCATCCGTAAACGCGACCACTTTTGCGCAAACCAATCAATAAACGCCGATTGCGATTTTTTTTATCACAAATATGAGGAAGAATATAAATCGGCCAAAACCAATGAAAAAAAATGTTTTTTTATATTTTTTTTTGGATTTGTATTTTAGCAAAAAGTAAGAAATTTGTTTTTTTTTTGCAAAATT
Source organism: Glandirana rugosa (assembly GCA_018402905.1). Taxonomy (NCBI): domain Eukaryota; kingdom Metazoa; phylum Chordata; class Amphibia; order Anura; family Ranidae; genus Glandirana; species Glandirana rugosa. The sequence goes on from BLSH010183230.1 coordinate 255,243, forward strand.
GTCGCTCTTCTTTTGTTTATAGCGGCAATCAGAAAAGATGCAGCGATGATCAAATACCACCAAAAGAAAGCTCTATTTGTGGGAAAAAAAAGGACACACATTTTGTTTGGGTACAACGTTGCACGACCGCGCAATTGTCAGTTAAAGCGACACAGTGCCGAATCGCAAAAAGGGCTCTGATCCTAAAGTGTGAAATCCTTCCAGGGCTGAAGCGGTTAATATACTTGTGCTCCTTCCTACTGTCAGTGTGTTCCTTATAAGCATATTTGCATTCAGCTCATCGGATTACCCCAAAATGCTGTCCATTCCTCTCTGTCTAAAGGCCCGTACACATGATGTGAAATTCGTATGATAATTTCAGTTCAACGACCAATCATCCGAAAATCTTACCATTAGTATAATCCTTTCAACAGTCGATTCTGACTTTTCAGACAAAAAAATCCTAATGTGCAGACTAGGGCTGCCACCTTTTCTTCAAGCCAAATCTGAACACTTTAGCGGCCTAGGACACCTTTGGGTGCGAGAGTAGTAATGCCATGCACATAGCGTGCCACATCAGACAGTGGGCGTGGTCAAATTGCTCTTGCTGACATCATAGCCCTGCCCCCCAGTGATGCCAAACCTGCCCCCAGACAGCTGCCCGCAGCTCCAAGGTGGCAACAGATTTGGGTGTGACTATTCTGGTTACTTGGGGAGCCACAGTCTGCCTTAAACCCGGACATATGATTCAAAACCCAGACTGTCCGGGTGAATCCTGGACAGGTGGCAACCCTAGTGCAGACTATAAAATTTTTGTCGTACATGAACTCAACGTCCGATTTTCATTTAATTAGCATAGTTTTCGTCCGAAAAAAATTGTAAGAGCAAGACTACACATGCTCAGAAATGAAAAAAACATACAACACTACTCAACACATTACGTCACTTCTGAACTTGTATTCTAACGTATGAGAATTTTCGTATGGTTAGTACGCGCTTCACTTTCAACATGACACAAGCATTAAACAAAAAACGGATGTTCTGTCATCTGAAAATCTAAGCGTGTGTATGAAGCTTTAAGCTGGCCATTGATGGATTGAAATTCATCCAGTTCAGAAGGAACTGGCTAAATTTTAATTCATGTCTGGCTGTGCCTGTTCAACAGAAGTCGAGCATTAGATTGACTTTTGTCGAATAGGATTGTTGGAAATTTTTTCTCGATCAGCCAGCTGCAGCCTATTCTTTCCAGTGGCTGATTAGTGTATTCTGACAGCAGAGAGTCCAGCTGTCAGAATAGAGATATCAGAGGGGAGAAGGCCTTTATTCACCTTGTTTGTGTGCATAGGGGAATCAACCCATTTTTTTTGTTTCCCCTGCTGGCTGAATGAAAAAAAAACGAATCATGTAATATATTGCAGCCTACCAAATATCAGTTGTGGTGGCTGCATTGGTTTTCTTTTTTAGGCTTTTCCCCTCTGTTTTCACCTGGTGATCTGGCTAGTAACACACTTCCTGTATTAGAGTGCCCCCCACTCTGGATGAAGGAGCACAAGAGGCACCTTGGGGCAGCAGCATTGTCAATCTGGAGGGAGGGGAATGTTAGATAGACTAGAAGATTTAGATACGCTAACAAATTGAAGCCAACCTCCAGCTAACACTTTATAAGCAGTTGCAGCAATAGTTTTTTCCTTCTGGGATAAAGGTTTTACATAAATAAATAAAAAAGATGGTCATTGCAAGCACCCTTGTTAGTAGTAAATGCTTTATCTCAACTTCCTAACTGCTACATCTGCAAGACAGCTTGCTCTGTTGTAAAATAACAGATTTACTGGCCAGATCATGAGAGAAAAAAAAAGAAGGCCTAAAAAAAAAGTAATGCAGCCACCACATCTAAAAATTGGTAAGCTGCAAAATTATTAATGTTTGCCTTAGAGTTTAATACACCAAGAGAGCCTTGAAATGGAATTAAACTTCTGCATAAAAATGAAAAATGGGCCCTAGGAGCTTTATGCCATCCCATACCCACCTAAGAACTGTACCTGAGCCACCCCCATCGAATCATCCCCACAGCTATTACCTTTTGTACCACTTCCCCCCTCCCTTTAGAATGTAAGTTCCACGTGCAAGGCCCTCCTGTCCCTTCTGTATTGAATTGTTCTGTAATTGTGCTGTCCCCCCGCTACATTGTAAAGCATTGCACAAACTGTTGACGCTATATAAATTCTGTATAATAATAATAATAATGTACTAGTATGTACCATATATTAGCACATTATGGCAGACGTACCTGCTAAGCCATCCCCTCCAGTGCTGCGGTGTCAGCACTTTTAGTTTCATGGTTGCTTCTGACCTCTTCTGGTCTTCCTTCCATGTTTGGACTATTCAACCACTTGTTAGGCAGGGCAGTTGATGATGTTACTCTTACCCAGTCACATTATCAAGGCATAGAGTTGTGCAGTAATTGTACACTAAGCTGCACATAACTGGCTTAGTGTGCATGAATGCTGACAGGCAGTTATGACTAAAGAGACTAATAGGGTCTCTTCTGTCATATAAATTATACCTATAGGCAAATTTTCTTTAGTTTTATTTCACTTTAACCACTTGACAACTGGGCACTTAAACCCCCTTAACAACCAGACCACTTTTCAGCTTTCAGCGCTCTCACACTTTGAATGACAATTACTCAGTCATGCAACACTGTACCCATATGAAATTTGCGTCCTTTTTTTCACACAAATAGAGCTTTCTTTTGGTGGTATTTAATCACCGTTGGGTTTTTTATTTTTTGCGCTATAATTAAAAAAAGACCGAAAATTTTGTAAAAAAATGAATTTTTCTTCGTTTCTGTTATAAAATTTTGCAAATTAGTAATTTTTCTTCATAAATTTTGGCCAAAATTTATACTGCTACCTATCTTTGGTAAAAAAAAAATAATTAGTGGATATTATTTGGTCTTTGTGAAAGTTATAGAGTCTACAAGTTATGGTGCCAATCACTGAAAATTGATCACACTTGATTTACTGACGGCCTATCTCATTTCTTGAGA
>BLSH010183230.1:327029-347715 GCA_018402905.1 Glandirana rugosa
AAACCCCATATTCCTATACCCAGCCAATCCTTTTCCCTTACCCCCCCCCCCCCCCCCACACACACACATACACACACACCTTGCACACACACACAACTTTTTGTTAATCCCCTTAAAACAGGGGCCTCCAAACTAAGGCCCATTGTAAGATTTTATTTACGCCTCATGCAGACTGCTGCTGGTAGTTTGGGAGCAGTTAGGCATTTTTTTTCCAACTGCTTCTGAACTCTCCTCTATGTTATCTTATCAGTACATGTACACAGGGTCGTTTATAGTTGTTTCCAGGCAGTTGAGTTTAGAGGCTTTTCTTGGAAAGCAAAAAAATGCGTTCAGACGGAAGTTCAGAGGCATTTGAAATGCCAAATGCCTGTAACAGCTTGTAAACGCGCCTAAACGCCTAACTCGCCTGTAGCAGAGTTTAATTTAGAGGTGTTTGTCATTTAAAAAAAAAACGCTTTTAGACACGAACACGGCAAAGCGCTGCTAAACGCGGCATGTAAAACACGGCTAAACGGGGAGGTTGAAAAAGTGTCCCATGTACATTAACCACTTCCCGATCGCCGTATGCAAAATGACGGCCGGGAAGTGGCTTAGTTATCCTGACTGGACGTCATATGACGTCCTCAGGATAACAAGCCGCCACGTGCCCGGGGGGGGGCGCGCATCACGGCGATCGGTAGTGTGGGAGGTCAGTCTGACCCCCCACAATACCGATCTCGGTAAAGTGCTTCCATCCGAAGCACTTTACCATGTGATCAGCCGTGACCAATCACGGCTGGTCACAGTGTAACACAGGAAAGCCGTTTATCGGCTTTCCTGTACTCAGGTCTGCAGACCTGAGGAGTGGAGAGCCGATCGGCTGCTCTCCTGACAGGGAGGGTTTGCGCTGATGATTTATCAGCACAGCCCTCCCTCAGATCGCCACCCTAGACCACCAGGGAGCCTGCCCAGGGACCACCAGGGATGTGCCCACCCAGGACCACCAGGGAGCCGACCAGGGACCACCAGGGATCCGATCTGGACCACCAGGGAGACCCCCCTAGACCACCAGGTAAGAGACATAGTGCCCAATGTGGATGGCACTCAGTGCCACCTTCAGATGCCACCCTAGACCACCAGGGAATGAGCCCCTATCAGTATATATGCCCACCAGTGCCCACCAGTGCCCCTATCAGTGCTTACCAGTGCCCCTATCAATGCATACCAGTGCCACATATCAGTGCCCACCATTGCCACCTACCAGTGCCCATCAGTGCCACCTATCAGTGCCCAGTGCCGCCTATGAGTGCCAATCAGTGCTGCCTATGAGTGCCCATCAGTGCCACTTAGCAGTGTCCGTCAGTGCTGCATATCAGTGCCCATCAGTGCTGTATATCAGTGCCACCTATCAGTACCCGTCAGTGCTGCTTATCAGTGCCGCCTAACAGTGCTCATCATTGCTCCATATAAGTGCCTCATCATCAGTGCCACCTCATCAGTGCCACCTCATGAGTGCCAATCAGTACTGCCACGTCAGTGCCCATCAGTGTAGCCTCATCAGTGCCCACCAGTGATGGAGATAATTTACTTATTTACAAAGTTTTGTGACAAAAATAGAGAATTTTTTTTTTTTCAAAATTTTCGGTCTTTTTTTATTTGTAGCGCAAAAAATAAAAACTGCAGGGGTGATCAAATACCACCAAAAGAAAGCTCTATTTGTGGGAACAAAATGATAAAAAATCTGTTTGGGTACAGCGTCGCACGACCGCGCAACTGTCATTAAAAGCGCAACAGCACTGAAAACTGAAAATTGGTCTGGTAGCAAAGTGTTCTAAGTGCATAGTATTGAAGTGGTTAAGCCTTAGCTGCAGCTAGGGTCAGTGACAGATCCTCAGACTCAGCACACAGACTTATGATTCAAATCACTTGGTCTTCACTCCCCTTCCCCTTAATCTTCAGTGCAGGTCTGATGGAGACACCAATGTAAGAGGGGACTCTGAATGGGATCCTGATGTAAGGTAAAGTCTCAGGGAAACACTGGTGTAAGAGAAGAGAGGACTCTGATGATGAAACTGATGTTTTACTCATCATGGCGATTACAAAAATATACAAGTATTTGTTCATTTAGATGTTATTCATTCATTTATAAAAATTATTTTTTTCAGCCCTCCCACTGAAAAGATTGGAGACCTCTGTTCTAGTACATACTAAAATCTGCAGTCCTCCATCCATCAGGTCTGATGTCATTATGTGCCCTTCTTCTTTCTCGGATGTTGCAATGGACAGTTTATCCTTTTGTTAGAACGTTGCTCAGTCTAGGAGTACTGCCAGCTTAGGTTGGGAGATGATTCAACCCTAGAGGTTGGGTCAAAGACAGTCTGAACTTATAATAAGGGCATAGGATGGATACAGCCTGGCAGATGATAGTTTAATGTGAATAAATGCATATTTTGAGACAAGGAATTATTTAACTTTTACCACTCCTTCTGCAATGAAAGAGTGGTTCCTATGTTCTTCACTACCCGTCATCTTCCCCAAAGCCCTGACTGTCTGTATTGTGGATGGGGAGGGCGGCCTGGTACATGACTCTGTTGTTTATAACTACCCAGTTTATCACCTGAGCATTTCCCTGGCATATTTTTTCAGAAAGGGGGCTATTTTACTTTTTGGTCCATATCCTTTAATCCTTTGGATCTTTTGAATTCATTGTAGGATTACAAAATCTATCCAAAACAAAGTCACCACTTTTCCACTACTACTTTATTATCTTTTTCTTCTCTTCTGCCTGGGCTGTTCAGGGTATTCTTCCATTGAATGCACGCTATCCATATGTGGCTCATAGGTGTCTCTGCATGGTCTTCTGATGAAGCAATGAGATCATTGCACATTTTCTTGCACTACTGCCCTGTTTGTTACAATTTGACATTTTTAGTGCTATGAATTATGACACAAGACATGACATGATATTTTGGGCCAGGTGGGACTAGTACCATATTTGGGAGTCCATTTTGTTTTGTGTGTGATTATACACCATTTCTTATAACCTTTTAACAATATAATGTAATAAAATGTTGTGCTTTTAAACATTTCCTTTCTTTGTCTGGGGTTAGGGCTGGCACTGTAAAGTCCATATATTTGCCTTTTTCGCTATATTTTCTGAATTAGGATGTGGTGCCTGATAAAGCAAATTGCATTCTTTATTATTTCCCCTAAAGTTCTGTGTTCAAACATTCAAGTATATAATGCTAACTGCACTACTCACGTAAGGAAAAACAGGTAAGGCTGTATTACTCTACATGAGAATTGAACCTTTTTGTCTGGTTAGAGCTAACTCAGCTATAATATTTCTGAGGGAAAGGGGTTTTCGAACATAAAAAGTTATGCATGGGGGCGTGGCTTGGCACACGGACGAGATGGCCGCTTGAGACAGGAGCTCCGGCACCACAGAGGAGAAGCAAAGCCATTGCAGCAGTCTTTGGACAGCTATGGGCAAAATTGGCCGACAGCTCCCATTTACTAACACCCCACAATCTCAACTGGGACGAAATCTCCCCAAAATGTTCCGCACTCAGCACAGCTCCTCAAACGGGGCCTCCACCTCCCGGGCCTCACAGCACTCACCAAATATGGTGCACAAGCAGTCGGAGGGGACGCCCAAGCAAAGATTGCAGGCCGACCAGGAGATGCTGATGGATCTTATACAGCAGGTCCCGAAGATGTCGAACACTGATGCCGTCATAGAACTAAAAGATGAGCTGCGGGGGGTGTCTGACCGCCTAGAACAAGTGGAACGAGCAGCAGGCCACCATGATGCGGATATTGGGGAGCTCCAACAGCATGCAGCACGATACCAATATCACATGCTAGAGCTACAAAGAAGATTAGAAGAACTCGATAACCGCGGAAGAAGGAAGAATCTGAGGGTCAGGGGCATACCGGAGACGGTAGAACACCACCAGATTCCACTGGCTCTGCAATCACTCTATAATAACTTGACAGAGTGGGCGCAGGATGCTCCGGTGGAATCTGAGAGGGCACACAGAGCCCTTAGGCCAAGAGGGAGGGAGGGAGACCCTCCATGACATATAATATGCTGTTTCACAGACTATAAATTGAAGGAGGAAGTTGCGATTAGAGCCAGGGACCAGGAAGAGATATGTTTTAATGGGGCGGAGGTCAAGATTTTTCAAGATCTTTCCCAGATTACCTTAGGCCACCGGAGGGCTCTGCGCCCCATCCTGGAGGCCCTGAGGGAGGGCCGGATCATGTATAAGTGGCGCTTCACATTCGGCCTGTGTGTTACACTGCAGGGTCGCTCCTTTACAATGCATACTCCAGCTGACCTTCCGCAATTCTTTGAGTTCACCAACCTCCCTGAGACTCCAGTGCCAGAGTGGTACCAGGAATTCATTATACCTGAGGTTTGGAAAGACCACCTCCCGCCCATAACCGACCAGCACACACCAAGGAGACGTCAAAACCTCACCCCTTACAGGAGGGAAAGGAGAGACCAAGGCACCACGGCTATCCCGATCATCTGGGAAGAGCCTGATGCGGAATGAAGACCTCCAAGCCACCTTTAAATAACTGTGACTCCTTCTACTAAGATAAGTGACTTTACCCACATTCGTTATTAATTTTGGTTTTCTTCTCTTCCCTCTTATATCTGAAGATTCTCTTCCGTGATCCCCACTTTGGCTCTGACCTGCAATACTATCTACACATGAATGTTTGATCCTGCCCTGTTTACCGTTATCCCGTAGAGACGGTCAGCACTTACTCACACCTCGCGAGCTGCACCTACCATCCCTAAAACGCAACCAGCAGCCGAGATCTTTAATGCATTTTATTTGTCTCTGACCACCCGAACCGGGGGTGATGGGAACGGACTGTCAGTGAGATACGCACTTGACCCCTGATCCATGATCTCCAGTTAGTACCAGCCCTGGGAACTGAGAGACTCCAGCCCGAACAGACCCGACACTATCCTGCTAGTATATCCAGCAAACATCCATCCCATCCAGGGTATGGCAGAGACACAAGGAGCCCATACAGACAGGTTTTCTCGATCCTTCAGGCCGCTTAACACCTTGAACCTCAATGCCCTTAACCATGCAGGACGGGTTCTCAATATGTGCTGGCATCCCGGCGGGTACCATGGTCGGGACGTGCTGGCTATAAGGGGGGCTGGAGATTCAGTGTCCCGCTCGTTTGGTCCTACTGAGAGCGTACATCTGACCCCCTGACCAGCCACGAACTATGGGTGCACTCCAGCCGTACAGATGGGGTCTCGCGGAGACATTAACAACGTTCAGATCTGCAACAACAATCTGCGGATGGTAATACACTGGTTTACTTGTTACCACACTGAGTTATTCCTACACACATGAGACGGGGGGGCGCTGGGGGGTTGCTCCCTCTGGGGGCAGCTCCCCGCGTGGCTGTTCTGTCTCTAAGCCTAAAATTTGAATGTCTATATTGGATGCGTTTTTAAATTTTACTGATGTTGAGCCGGTTGCTCTATGCCTGAACAGTCAGCGGGGCTAGGGGAGCACAATGCCTATTACAAAATACCATTTTTTTTTTAGAGGATTCCCCCCGTTCCAAAGGATATAATCCTAGACCAAAACCATTTACCTACATAGCTTCCTATCATTTGGCAATGTTGCCCCCACTGTCTTACGAGAAAGTGGGGCACCTCAAACCAATATTTCGCTAACACTATAGCTGTGATGGATGTACCCCCAGCTCCATTAGCCCACCGGTCTTTACTGTTATTTGATAGATTTTCTATAATTGTTTCACTAATTGGTTTATATGTTCTCTAGTGACAAACCATGTCTGTCGATGACTTGACTTTCTTAGGTTTCTCCCCTGCTGGAGAGCCGTCTCACCAACCCCTGTGCCAACCCACCCACCTCACCCTCAGCCCGGTTACTCTGGACTGTTCAGTGAGAGGTTTCCCAACCGTAGTGAGCCGGGAACTGGTTCCCTGTTACTCACTAGATCCTCTCGGATTTCAAGCGGAAGTTTACCCCCATCCCTTTCCCCCAAAGCATCTAGTTACCCATCCCCTGGTAACACTACCCCTTCCCCCCACCTCTACTAGCAGACTTCATCAGCGAAACGTTTGTTATCACGATACCTTTGCACATTAGTCATGCTCAATTATTCTACGCTTAAAGTGCTCTCTGTAAATACCAGGGGCTTAAACCTACCTGAAAAAAGGTCCACAGCCTTAAGAGAATTGCAAAAACACAAGGCCCAAATTGCTTTCATCCAGGAAACGCACTTCAGAGATCCACACATTCCCAGATTTAGTGATAAAAACTTCCCATTACTTTACCATGCATTTTCGACTAAGGGTAAATCAAAGGGTGTCGCGATCCTCTTTGCCCGTAATCTCCCCTTCACCTTCAAAATGCAAAAGATAGATCCAGAAGGCAGATACCTCTTTATCAAGGGCTCGCTATATAACAAGCCAATAATGCTCGTAAACATTTACGCCCCCAACTGGCACCAGGTCTCCTTCATCAAGGGAGTTTTTGACCAGCTGATACCGTTCCAAGAGGGACTGATTGTGTTCGGGGGTGACATGAATGTTCCTCTACAACCACACTTAGACTCCTCCTCTGGCTCATCCTCTATTCCATACCATGCCCTCCGACAAATTAGGCTTCAGCTCAACTCTTTAGCTCTACACGAAACCTGGAGGACCCTATTTCCAGATACTAAAAACTATACCTTCTTCTCTCCCCCACACCAAAAATACTCTAGACTATCTATTTCTGACCCAGAATGATCTACAATGCCTACATAAGGCAACAATTGAGCCCATGTACATTTCCGACCATCACCCCATTTCAATTACCTTACGATTTCTGCAGTTAGAACAGAGAGACAAGACTTGGAAGCTCAACTCACTTCTACTGTCAAACCCTGTCCACAAAACCCTACTAGAATCAGACCTAAAAACTTACTTCGAACACAACTCTGCCCTAGACATTTCGGATATGAATATTTGGCTTGCCCACAAATGCTCCATTCGTGGTTCTTGCATAGCCCTTTCGTCTCGCCTCAAAAAGGAGAAATAGGCACAGATTAAAATGTTAACCAATAAAATTTGCATATTAGAAACAACCCATAAACGTTCAAGGGCAATAGTGACCTATGAAACCTTGACACAAGCTAGGAAAGACTTATTGGAAGAATTAGGGAAGCAGACCAAAAGGAAATTTCTCTTATCCTCTAAGCTATTTTATGAACAGGCAAATAAAAACTGTAATTTTTTAGCCAGACTCCTCCAGGGTAGGAGAATGCAAACAAATATATCCTATATGCAGAACCAAGCGGGTCATAAAATACACCGAACAGATGAAATCACCAAAAATTTTGTTGATTACTATTCAAGAATTTACAACATTTCCACCCCACCGCAAGCAAAAGACCACTCCCTTAAATGATCACAGATCATACAAGAGTACCTAACCAGATCCAATATAACCAAACTTTCCGCCAAAAATGCCCTCGCCTTGGAAACACCCATTATGACATGTGAATTCCTACAGGCCACCCAAGATACGAAACCCGGTAAAAGCCCAGGGCTGGATGGGTTGCCAAACCTTTACTACAAAACCTTTTCCGCATCTCTCGCCTCATACTTCACAAAATTGTTCAACTCCCTAGCTAATGACCCTGCTCCTCCCAGAGACCTACTGGAAGCACATATAACTGTAATTCCTAAGCAAGGGAGGTATCATACCCAACCAGGCAATTATCAAAATATATCGCTTCTCAACCCAGACGTAAAATTATTTGCAAAGATTCTGGCTAGCAGACTCCTACCCTTGCTCCCGAATTGGATCTCCTGTGACCAGGTGGGCTTTGTTCCTGGCTGGGAAGCTCGCAACAATAAAATAAAGGCGATTAACATTAATTATTGGCTTAAAAAGACAGGTGCAGAGGGCTTTTTTTGTCCACTGACACAGAGAAGGCGTTCAAAAAGGGTGGCCTGGGATCTCCTGAGGGAGGTCCTTCGAAACATAGGATTGGGTGAGTTTATGCTGGCCAGTATTTTAGGCCTCTACTCTAATCCATGGGCTAGAGTCAAAATAAACGGACACCCGTCGGACGCCTTCTCTATCCGCAACGGGACCAGGCAGGGATGCCCTCTCTCACCCCTGATTTTTGTACTCACATTGTAACCACTTCTGATCAATATCCGTAATAATCCTGATATCTCAGGAGTAAATATAACAAAGAAAACATTTAAAATAGCTGCTTTTGCATATGATATCCTATTATTCCTCACTAAGCCCAGGATCACAATGTCTAATTTACTCAAGGAATTCCACCAGTATGGGGAAGTTTACAATTTCAAAATAAACTATAGCAAATGACATGCCCTAAACATTTCACTGCCTGAAAAGACGCTAGCGGAGTCCAGGGAATCCTCACCCTTCTCCTGGCACTCCACCGATATCCCTTACCTGGGAATTAGACTTCCATCTGATCTAGCAGATCTCTATTCATCCAATTTTCTCCCTTTACTTGAAAAATGCACCATTGACCTAACAAACTGGGGCAAGCTGAGTATGTCTTGGTTTGGTCGAGCGGCCACGCTGAAAATGACCACTCTTCCCATATTTCTTTATTTAGCCCAGGCGATCCCTATTTCCTTCCCTAAAACGTTCCTCCAGGCCCTACAGACAAGAATCAACACGTACCTATGGAAAGGGTTCCCAAACTTCTGACAATATCATGTAGCAGTATTGCTCACAAAATTAGCTGACTGTAGAGTTGAGCGAACACCTGGACGTTCGGGTTCGGAGGGTCCGAACGAACTTTGGGAAAAAGTCCGGGTTCGGCACCGAACGTTGCCCGAACTTTATCTCAGACCCCGAAACCCATTGAAGTCAATGGGGACCCGAACTTTTAGGCACAAAAATGGCTGTAACAAAGTGCTAGAGGGCTGAAAAAGGAAGTAAAATGGGGGTAAGAGTAGGGCAAGTGCCCTACAAAAAAATGGGGATAGGGAAAATAAATTAAAATCAAATAAAAAAAATGGGAAGGGGGGGTGGATGTGGAGTAGGAGCCTAAAGGTTGACTAGGCCGTGACCGTGGCAGTGTAGGTGGAAGTGGCGATGGTCGAGGAGGAGGAGGTAGCCAACACTGTTTTTTTTTTGTTTGTTTATAATTGGGGTAGCCCCCAAAATATTGAGGCCTATTCAAAAAAACGAATATACGAATGGCTGTGTGAGTCCGGTCTAAATGTTTATTCTGCACAAGGTACAGACAAGTCTTGTGGGATCCATGCCTGGTTCATTTTAATAAAGGCTAGCTTGTTCACGTTGGCTGTGGACAGGCGGCTGCCCTTGTCTGTGATAACGCCCCCTGCCGTGCTAAACACACGTTCAGACAATGCACTGGCTGCAGGGCAGGACAGCACCTCCAAGGCATAAAGGGCAAGCTCAGGCCATGTGGCCAATTTGGAGACCCAGAAGTTGAATAGGGAAGACCCATCAGTCAGCACGTGTAGGCGTGTGCACACATACTCTTGCACTATGTTGCTGAAATGCTGCCTCCTGCTAAGACGTTGTCAATCGGCTGGTGCTGCTGTTTGTTGTGGCGGGCTGCTGACAAAGCTTTGCCACATTTCTGCCATGCTAACCCTGCCTTCTGAGGTGCAGGCGGTGACACAGCTGCGTTGGTGCCTCTTCCTCCTCCTCTGCCTTCGCCTTGTGCTTCCACTGAGCCCCCGGTGTCATTTGGGAATGCCCTCAGCATCGCCTTTACCAGTGTGCGCTTGTAGTCGCGCATCTTCCTCTCACGCTCCAGTGAGGGAATTAAGGACGGCACGTTGTCCTTGTAACGGGGATCCAGCAGGGTGGCTACCCAGTAATCAGAAGAAGTTACAATGTGGGCAACTCGGCTGTCGTTGCACAGGCACTGCAGCATGTAGTCGGCCATGTATGCCAGGCTGCCCAGAGGCAAAGACAAGCTGCGTTGCCACCCTGCTGTGATTCCTCCTCATCTTCCTCGTCCTTCAGAACTGTGCCCTGGCTTGAATATTTTTGACCTGGCCTATGCTGGTGCAGGAACCCACCCTCCGAGCCACTTGCAAATGACTGGCCTGATAACCGTGGAAATGACCCCTGTTCCTCCTCCTCATCCTCCTGTGCCACATCCTCTTCCATCATGGCCCGAAGTGTTTTTTAAAGGAGACATAGAAGTGGGATAGCAACACAGAGAACAGCGTCATCGGCACTGGCCATGTTGGTGGAGTACTCAAAACACTGCAATACGCTACACAGGTCTCGCATGGAGGCCCACTCGTTGGTGGTGAAGTGTTACTGTTCCGCAGAGCGACTGACCCGTGCATGCTGCAGCTGAAACTCCACTATTGCCTGCTGCTGCTCGCACAGTCTCTCCAGCATGTGCAAGGTGGAGTTCCACCTTGTGGGCACGTCGCATATGAGGCGGTGAGCGGGAAGGCTGAAGTTCCACTGCAGCACAGACAGACGAGCAGCAGCAGGGTGAGAACGCCGAAAGTGCGCACAGATGGCCCACACTTTATGCAGCAGTCTGACATATCCGGGTAGTTTTTTAGAAAATTCTGTACCACCAAATTCAGCACATGCGCCAGGCAAGGGATATGCGTCAAACCGGCTCGGCCCAGCCCAGAGCCGCTACGAGATTTCGGCCATTATCGCACACCACCAGACGGGGCTTGAGACTCAGTGGCAACAACCACTCATTGGCCTGTTGTTCAATGCCCCTCCACAGCTCCTGCGCAGTGTGGGGTTTATCCCCCAAACATATCAGTTTTAAAACAGCCTGCTGTCGTTTCCCCCTGGATGTGCTGAAGTTGGTGGTGAAGGTGTTACGCTGAGCGGATGAGGAGGTGGTAGAGGAGGAGGAAGCGCAGTAGGAGGAGGAGGCAACAGGAGGCAAAGGGAAATGCCCTGCAATCCTTGGTGGCGGAAGGACATGCGCCAAATGGCTAGCCGGCTCAGGCCCACCCGCCACTACATTTGCCCAGTGTGCAGTTAGCGAGATATAGCGTCCCTGCCCGTGCTTACTGGTCCATGTATCAGTGGTTATGTGGACCTTGCCACAGATGGCGTTGCACAGTGCACACTTGATCTTGTCCCCGACTTGTTTGTGCAGGGAAGGAATGGCTCATCTGGAAAAGTAGTGGCGGCTGGGAACCATGTACTGTGGGACAGCCACCGCCATCAGGTTTTTGAAACTGTCCGTGTCCACCAGACGCAAGGACAGCATTTCAAAGGCCAGGAATTTTGCAATGCTGGCATTCAGGGCCAGGGATCGCAGGTGGGTAGGGGGGTTCTTTCTCTTTCTCTCCAGTGTTTGGGAGATGGAGAGCTGTAAGCTTCCATGGGACCATGTGGAAATGCTTGGGGACATGGTGGCGTTGATGTCATATCGTCTGTTTGCTGGGTGGCAGTGTAGAAGTGGAGGAAGAGGCCAAGGCAGCAGCAGAAGAGGAAGCAGGAGGAGGCCGAGACCTTCCTTGGATTTTGAGGTAATTATTCCAATGCAGCCTGTGCCTTGAATTTAGATGCCTGGTCATGGGGGTTGTGCTCAGGTTGAGAACATTTATGCCCCGGCTCAGGCTCTCATTGCACAGCTTGCAAACCACTCTTGTCTTGTCGTCAGACCATTGTCTGAAGAACTGCCACGCGGGGGAACGCCTTTGAGCTGCCTTTGGTGTGCTAGGTCCCTGGGTGCGGTGGGTAGTAGCAGGCATACTGTCTAGGGGACGCTCGCTCCGCTTTTGCAACCTGCTTCCTCTTTTGCTGTGCTGGTGCCTCTGTGCAACCACCACCTCTTCCTCCAAACTGCACACGTCACTCGTATGACTCTCTCTTTCCATGTGGGGTCTAGGACCTCATCATCCTCCACATCATCTTCCACCCACCCTTCACCACTGCCCTTCTTGTCAGTCTGCACACTGAGGCAAGCTGCAGCAGTTGGCACCTGTGTTTCGTCATCATCAGAGATGTGCTGCGCTGGTGTTTCCATTTCCTCATCCTGCAACAGAAGTGGTTGGGCATCGGTGCACTCAATGTCTTCCACTTCTGGGGCAGCGCTATATGGATGGCCCACGGAAAGCACACCAGGAGAGTCATCAAAAAGCATATGAGTCTCTTGCAGGACTTGGGGCTCAGACTGCTTGTCTAATTTACAAGGGGCTGAGGTGAAAGACAGATGGCCATGGGGTTCAGGTGCCAACTCTGAGCTTTCATCAAGGGACCGGGAGGGAGACAATCTGAAGGAACTGGAGGCATTGTCAGCCACCCAATCTACTATCGCCTGTACTTGTTCTGGCCTCACCAATCGTTGAGGGGCATTCGGGCCTACCATATACTGGTGAAGGTTCTGTTGGCTACCTGAGGAAGGTGTTTCCGTTGTGCGTGTAGCTGGCACACCTCAACCACATCCTCTCCTTCCAAAAGGAGGTTCACCAACACCACCAACACCAGCAGCACCAGCATCACCAGCAGCACCATGACCACGTCCCTTATTTGCTCTCCTCATTGTGTCCGCAAATGTACTATGTAGCCCTATGTAAGTATTTATTAATACCAATTAATACCTTTTTTCTTTTTGAAAACACCAACGTAGCCAGACTTTTTTTTTTGGTGCAAGAAATGCACCGCTCACACCAACAGCTGGAAGCTCTCCCTTTAGAACTAGGAGATGATTTTTTAACAATAATGTGTCACTTACAGCAACAGCTGGAACCTGGCCCTATAGGAGTAGGCAATGATTTTTGAACAATAATCTGTCCTTCTAAGCAACAGCTGGAAGCTCTCCCTTGAGAACTAGGAGATGATTTTTGAACAATAATGTGTCACTTACAGCAACACCTGGAAGTTCTCCCTTTAGAACTAGGAGATGATTTTTGAACAATAAATAATCTGTCACTTACAGCAACAGCTGGAACCTGGCCCTATAGGAGTAGGCAATGATTTTTGAACAATAATCTGTCCCTCTAAGCAGAAGCCTCTACCTAGTGCAGTCAGATCGTTGTGTAATGCAGGGTTTGATCTGCAATCTGTCACTCAAAGCAGCAGTATGTGTAATCTCAAATTAATCCCACAATCTGATCGTTGTGTACGATCCCACAATCTGATTATTGTGTACAATCGTAACGATCGTTGTGTTAGGCAGGGTTTGATCTGCAATCTGTCACTCAAAGCAACAGTATGTGAAATCTCAAATTACTCCCACAATCTGATTGTTTTGTACGATCGTAGCGATCGTTGTGTTATGCAGGATTTGTTCTGTAATCTGTCACTCAAAGCAGCAGTATGTGAAATCTCAAATTTCTGCAATCTGTCCCTCAGAGCAACATTAGTAGTAATCTCAGGATGCAGGATCAGATGTTAAAATGTCTGCAATCTGTCCCTCACAAAAACGCTGGCAGCTTCCACTCCCTATACTATTCAGAGTCTCAGAGAGCATGTGACTGCAGCATCAAGTGACTCCAGCTTATATAGAGGCTGGGTCACATGATGCACTGGCCAATCACAGCCATGCCATTAGTAGGCATGGCTGTGATGGCTTCTAAGGGCAAACCAGTGAAACGCTTGTTGATTGGCTGCCCTGCAGCTATTCAACATGCGTGATGAACTACCAGAACCCAGAACCTGAACCCAAACCTTTTTTGAAATGTCCGTGTACGGACCCGAACGTTACAGTCCGGGTTCGCTCAACACTAGTTGGCTGGCACATCCACAGTGGACAGAAGGGCTGGGTTGAACTCGAACATCTAATTATCGGAGTCCGACCGCAACAAGTAGCCTGGACATCGGGTAAAAGCAGGGATCATTCCATCAAAGACCATCCTTTGGTGTATCCTCCAATAACCCCCTTGCAGGCCATTTCGAGATTCAACACCATTACAATTATACTGGGCCCAATGACCCCGATTAGACATAATCCAGAATTCCCATCAGGACTAGATAGGGGATTTGCGTCATTTCCACCAAATTTCAACCCTAGGGCGGCCCAATTCTTTCACGAGGGCAAATACTACTCTCGGAAAGACATTGCAGATGCACATAATATCCCTCCTATACCTCATTGGCCTTTCCTTCAGATCAGCCATTTCCTGAACAACCCCGTTAACAGACCTGTATTCTCCAGACCCAAAACTCCATTTGAGAAATTGTGTTTTGGCCAACCACGGAGACATCTTATAGCGGCGATATACTTCATAATTTCATCGGCTCATTCTAATAAAGTACAACCATTTAAAAATCATGGGAGGTACCTGGGGAAAGTTGCCTTTCGGAAGAGCAGTGGGAATCATTATGCGTCACCGCCCTTAAGGGTACCCTGAATGTATTGACTCAGGATCACAATTACAAAGTGATTACCCATTGGTTAAGAACACCAGCCCTACTCCACAAAATCTTCCCCTCACTAACAGACCAATGCTGGAGATGCAGAACCCACTTGGGATCGATGCTCCACATCATGTAGAGCAGGCTCTTTGCCCTCCTATTGATATACCTTCCTGGTAACCAAAGGTAACGAAGTTCTGCACCCCCTTACTTCCCCCTACATCTTTACCTACCCTTCTTTACTTTCCAAATCCCTCCCCCCCCCCCATTTCTCTTTTAGATGCTGCATGATATCCTCCCCTTTACAGTACCTAACCATACGACCTTGACAGAGATACCACTGGATAACCCAGAGGAGGCCTTAGAATGCCAAAGCACTTTGAATGTCTCCCCCCCCTCAGACCGCTAATTAAAACTTAGCTTAGAATTGTTTGTCTTTTATGCCCCTCTATTCAATAATCTGCTATCCCAGTCTTTTGGACTTCAAGGCAACAATTATGATATTTATCCTAAAAATGGATTCTGTATCGTGATTATACAGCTGTGCATTTAATCTCTGTACCTGATTATTATAAGATGTACTGTGCTTATTCTTTCACCCAATAAAACTTAACGGAATTAAAAAAGTTATGGATACATATCTTTTACTTAAAAATGTGGGAACAAAAAAAAGTTAACTTAAAGTTTGATTGGGTAATATATAAAAACACAAGAAAAACAAATAATGACTAGTGACATTTTTTCTAGTTAAGGATTGTTTATCAGCTACACAACAATTCTAACAATTTTGAAAATACATTGTTCTTGTTGTAAATAGATAATTCTGACATGTTTTTATTGCTGTCTATGACCCCATTACAAGGATTTCACCTCTACCCTTGTTCCTGTGACAGCAGGACAAGTAAAACAGGGAGCAGATGTTACTGGGACAGGAAGACACAGACAGTAATAATAGCTTGACAGAAGTTCTAGGCCTTACTTTTTTAGTGAAAATGTTCATTTGTAGATTGTGTGTTCCAACTGGACAGGCTTGCCATAACTTCCTGTTTTGGGATAGAACACATACAATTTCTATCCCTATAAGCACTGTCCAAAACTAAAAATAAGTTTTGCCTGGAAATGGGCTTTGAAAGTAAATGTAGATGCTTAGCCTGGCCTAATCTAAAATACTTAGAGTATTATAAAAAAAATTCTCAATATGCAGACTTTTTACCTGTTCTAATCCTCAAGCTGCAGCTGATCTTCCATTTTATAATTTTTTTCTTCCACAACACAGCCCAACCAGAGGTCTTCTTACTGCCCCCAGCTCAGTTTGTACATTTGGCTCCAGATGGTGGATGCTGGCTGAGCAGGTAATGAAGCATCAATCCATAAATTGTAGCCAGTCTGCTAACCTTAATTGTTCCCAACTACCTCACTTTCTAAGACACCAGGTGTGAGAGGCTGGCCATGCAGGGAATGAGTTGCCCGTGGTCACTAGTTTGGAGGCAGCAGATACAGCTTGGCACATGAACGAGCTGGTAATTGGTAATGAGAGATCGATTTGTACTCCCCGCAGAAAATGGAACAGCTTATCACATTACTGGGATTAACTCCTCTAGTATAAAAGGCACAAAAGTGCCAAGAGCATTAAAATTAGTGTGGATGGCAATAGTATCTATTGTGTACAAACCTAAGCATTTATAGTGAAAACTGTTTTCAGTAAAATAATAATTGTACTCAAAGTGTAGTACCTGTTTGATTACAGTACAAAATGCTGAATTGCTGTCATTTTTTAATTCAGCAGGTCAGGTTGAGAACATTTTCAGCAAGTACAGAAAATACCTGTTTCACTTCCCATAAATGCAGTGTCTGTATCAGTTCTTGTGAATTGAAAAAAAGCACAAACATCTACCATATAAGAGAAATGAACAAAGACATATATATTTGAAATACAGTCTGGTGGTGACAGCAATGACTTCATCCACAGAAACACTGAAGCAGTGGCATAGCAACCCAGGGACATGAAGTGTGTTATTCACAGGATCAAGGATCACCAGGTGAAAAATAAATGAAACAGCCTGAAAGATGAAAATAATTTAGGCATCTTATTCTACGATTGGTACTGTATATTGCGATATATTATATTTTTAGGCTTTATATACAAAAATACCCCTAGGCTTTAAAGCGACTATGTCATGCCATGTGATATGACATGTCAAGTACAGGTGCTGCCAGTGTTGGCCTTCTTTTGAAATTACTAGTTGCCAGGCTGTGTCTGGTCCAAAGGGTTAGTTGACACTTTCAGAAACAAAAGACATGGTGAACTAACACCGTATACCCTCTCCTCTTCCTGGTCCCCGCTGTTCTTGCCTTTGTGGGTGATGCACTGTCAGTGCCCATGCAGCCGGCATAGAGGTCCTAGAATTTGAGATCCCCGCTCTTCTCCCTCTTCTTTCTGCAGTGCTTTTGAGAGGTGGCATTGACCAATCAGAATTGCTCTAAACCCTGCAGAAAGAAAAGGGAGAAGAGCTCCCTATACTGGCTGCAAAGGCATTGACAGCTCATCACCCACAGAGGTAAGTACACCGGGGACCGGGGTGGGGAGCGTGTAACAGTGTTAGTTCACCTTTTAATTTTTTCTGAAACTTTAAGCACTTTTGAGTCACAGATCCTGAGAAAGCAAGTTTCTATCAATTATTTTCAGAGTTCTTTACTTCAGGTAAGTCTGCTCAGATACCATTGAAGTCAAAGAATCAGCATGACAGCCAGGGAATTAGCATTCTCAAAAGGAAAGTTTAGCTGCAGTTGCCACAATCTCTCATTACAGAGTCTCTTTAACCACTTGCCGTGCGCCCACCGTCAAATGACGGCGGAGCGGAACGGCTATTGTTCTGGGTGGACGTCATATGACATCACCCTTTAAGCCGGGATTGTGCGCGATCGGGCACGCACATCCCGGCTCCGTCAGTGGCGGCGTGTTTCCCGGGACACACCGCGTCACCGATGGGGGTGAACAGCCATTGGTCATGGCTGTTTACCATGTGATCGGTCGTGACAAGTCACAGCTGATCACCAATAGTACTGTCCCCATTTGCACGGCGCATGCGCGCGATCGGGAGCGTGCTGCGCGTGCGCGTCAGTGGCGGCGTGTTCCCAGGGAACACTGCCTGTCACCGACACTGGTATCAGCCGCCGGTCAGCGGCTGTTACCTTGTGATCGGCTGTGATCTACTCACAGCTCATCACATGTAATGTAAACAGAGCGGTAACTCACTGTTACCAGCTCTTCTCTCCTCACACAGCTTCCAGTGTGAGGAGAGAAGAGCTGAATCAGTGAGTCACTGATCCGTGTCAACCGTCACATATCAGTGACCGTGGCCTGTCTCCCATCACTGACCGTGGCCTGTCACCTGTCACTGACCTTGGCCTGCCACCCATCACCCATCAGTGACCACTGCCAGTCACCCATCAGTGACCGTGACCAGTCACCCATCAGTGACCACCACCAGGCACCAGTCACCCATCAGTGACCACCGCCAGACACCCGTCACCCATCAGTGACCACCACCAGTCACCCATCACCCATCAGTGACCACCGCCAGTCACCCATCACCTATCATTGAGCAACGCCAGTCACCCCTCACCCATCAGTGACCACTGCCAGTCACCTATCACCCATCAGTGACCACCACCAGTTACCCGTCACCCATCAGTGATCACCACCAGACACCCGTCACCCATCAGTGACCACCGCCAGACACCTGTCACCCATCAGTGACCACCGCCAGTCACCCATCAGTGACCTCCACCAGTCACCCATCAGTGATCATCACATGTCAGAGACCGTTATCACCTATCAGTAAACATCACCTGTAAAAGTCTCACACGTTTGGTATTGCCATACTCAGGGGGAGTAGTAGAATGTATTTTGGGGTGTCATTTTTGCTAGGTACATGCTATGTGTTGGAAATATCATATAAATGGACAACTTTGTGTAAAAATAAAAGCGTTTTCATTTTTTTTCCACATTTTCCAAAAAATACTGGAAAAAAATGACATGTTCAAAAGACTCATTATGCCTCATAGATTATACGTTGGGGTATTTGCTTTCCAAAATGGGGTCATTTTGTGGGCAATTCCATTGTCCTGGTGCTCCAGGGCCTTCAAAAATGTGATAGGTCGTCATGACATTAGATGTGTAATTTATGTCCCTAGAATACCTGACGGCACTCCCTGCATGTTGGGCCTCTGTATGTGGCCAGGCTGTGAAAAAGTCTCAGACTTGTGATATCGCCATACTCAGGAGGAGTAGCAGAATGTGTTTTGGGGTGTAATTTGTGGTATGCATATGGTGGGTATGAGAAATAACCTGTTAATATATGACAATTTTGTGAAAAAAAAAAAGAAAAAAAAATCTTCATTTTGCAAAGAATTGTGGGAAAAAATTACAGCTTCAAAAAATTCACCATTCCTGTTACTAAATACCTTGGACTGTCTACTTTCCAAAAATGGGTTGTTTGGGGGGTATTTGTACTTTCCTGGCTTGTTAGGGTCTCAAGAAATGAGATAGGCTGTCAGTATATCAGGTGTGATCAATTTTCAGTGATTGGCACCATAGCTTGTAGACTCTATAACTTACACACGAACCAAATAATATACACTTATTTGGGTTATTTTTTACCAAAGATAGGTAGCAGCATAAATTTTATGACAGAAACAAATAAAATACATTTTTTTTCACTAAATTTTCAAACTTTTTTTATTTATAGCACAAAAAATAAATAACCCACTAGTGATTAAATACCACCAAAAGAAAGCTCTATTTGTGTGAAAAAAAGGACACAAATTTAATATGGGTAATTGTCATTCAAAGTGTGATAGTGCTGAAAGCTGAAAAATGGCCTGGTCAGGAAGGGGGTTTTCATGCCCAGCATTGAGGTGGTTAAGAGAAAGATGATAACTAAAAAACACTCTTTGGGTTAAGCAGAAATAATTTGGTTAAACACATTAAATAGTTTTAGATGAAGGAGATAATATAAAAGTAATGCATTCAAATTGTCTTTATAGTTCTACTGTTTGTTCTTGAGCATTTGGAAACACTTAAGCCTCGTACACACGGGACGACGATCGCACGTACGATCGTGTCAAATCGTATGTTGGCTGTTGTATCTAGCATACTGATGTGCACCCGACGGTTGTACAAACAACGTGCGGCCGGCCGAACGTAATAACGTGAACGAGCGTATAAAGAGGAAGTGCTGTTATCGTGGCGCCACCCTTTGGGCTCCTTCATCTAATTTCATGTTAGTTGAAGTTTGGTGTGTGTTGATTTGGGACTTTCAGATCGTTCTTCAGATCGTTCTTTGGATCGTTTTTGGCTCGTTTCTGGACGATCGTTCGTCAATGATGTTGCCTTCTAGAGAGAGAAATCTTGCTACTGTTGGCCTAGGAGTTCAGGCTTGGACCGGAACCAACGTAGGAGAAGGAGGAAGAAGAGTTGTTGGACCAAAAATTGGTTACTTAACCGTGATCAATTTGGTCATATGGCTTTGGTCAGGGAGCTCCAGGAGAATAATCCTGATGATTTCAGGAATTATCTTTGTATGACGGACCCCTGCTTTAGCCACTTTTTGGCATTGGTGCCCCCCTATATCCAGAAGGAGGACACATGCATGCGCCTTGCTATCACCCCTGAGCAAAGGCTCATTGCTACCTTGCGCTACATGGCGACAGGAAGAAGCCTCCAGGACCTGAAGTTCACCACAGGCATCTCCCCCCAGGCTCTTGGAGTGATTATTCCTGAGACATGCTCAGCCATTATACAGGTGCTGCAGAAGGACTATATTAAGGTATGTTTCATGTTAATACCACATTTTATGTGTTTCTGTTTGATAATATAGTATTTGCCCTTTTTGCCAATACCTAATTAGCGACATTACAATATGCTGTGAATGTCTTCTTTAGCCTCATGCATGCTCTAAGCTTTTTTCACCTCCTTTTTTTCCTCTACACGCCTCCCCAGCATGTTGTCCTGTGTCCATACACACTCAGAGGGTAGGGTTGCCACATCATCCCTTTAATCCAGGACACATATGAATTACACAGGTTCTGAGGCTCATTTAATGCAGATAAGGCACCAAGTGAGTTTAATTACCACCTTAATGAGCCACAGAACCTGTGTAATTAGTATGTGTCCTGGATAGAGTTGAGCGAACTTCTGGAAGTCCGGGTTCTGCTGGTTCGGTCGAACTTCGGGACAAAGTCCGGGTTCGGGTCTGGACAGAACCCGAACTTTGTCCCGGACCCCGAACCCCATTGAAATCAATGGGGACCCAAACTTTTAGGCACAC
>BLSH010183230.1:372118-384474 GCA_018402905.1 Glandirana rugosa
AGACGACTCCACCATCTTAGGTTTCCGTTACAAATTAAGTTGGTCTTCTTCACTCAAGGTGACATCAAATAAAGTCTACACCGTTCAATGTTAATACAAAAGACTCGTGAAGAACTTCCACTTTCTGGTTGGGTCTTGTTATAAGAAAGGTTGAGATATCTCACTTTTGATTTCTTCATTGGACCCTATGATGCCTCACAGATTCCCGATATTATACATTGTGTTTTGTCCTCTCCTTCTTTGTCACCTACATGGTTCTGTATTTTGTACCGTTATTGTCGTTATATCTTGACGGAATTGGGCAACGCCTGACGGGTGGCATCTAAATGACGTCGTTACTTCTTTAGTTTTCACTCTATAGAGTTGGAAAGAATATTGTTCTGGGTTGGTCTTTCACCTTCAAGAAGTGCTCAGAAAACATAATTGTAACTTGCCACATCTGAAATAAACTACAGTGGAACTCACTTCTTCTGGTTGAATTAAACATTGCCTTTGGATTCTACCACCTCAGCAGATTGTCATACTTTCTGTACATATTGGGGTTGATTTACTAAAGGCAAATAGACTGTGCACTTTTGCAAGTGGAGTTGCTCCGGAGCAACTGCATTTGCAGAGTGCAACTGTCTATTTGCTTTTAGTAAATCAACCCAGTTGGGTCTAGTAGGTATGTTTAATTGCAAAAAGCGTTAGCATGCTTTAAAATTTTCTACAGGTTACCAGTTTAGGGTTACAGAGGAGGTCTAGTGATAGAGCATGCGGGATGGGGCGCTTTAAAAATGTTTTTGTTATTCTTTATTTTATTATTTTTTTAATTTTTACACTATTCCTTTAAAAAAAGGATCACTTTTATTGCTATTGCAAGGAATGTAAACATCCCTTGCAATAACAATACAGCATGACAGGTCTTCTTTATGGAGAGATCTAGGATCTAAACGACCCCAAATCTCGCCTTTACCGTTAAAAGCAAAAGATCAAAGAACTTTTTTTTTATCTTTTGCTTTAAGAAAAAAAAAAATCATGTTGAGATGGCCAAAGAACCGGAAGTGAGGTCACCGATGCTTCTGTCCTCCAAGGGCTTAGAGATGAGCAGTGGCCATCTAGCCATCGCTTATCTCTATGGAAAATCACTGCAGATGCCGGATGGTTCCCGAAGCTACTGATCAGTAGCGTTAGCCCAGGAACCACTGGGAAGAGGGGTGGGAGAGAGGCACCTCTCCCACCACTTTAAAAAGTAATTTTGCAGTGAATTCCCCATTGGGATCACTTTTATCTTAAGGCCTGTAGAAAAAAAAATACTGGGGTTATGGCATCTAGCTGCAGCCATAACCCCGGTATTTAATGGCAAAGTGATGACGTATATTTACAGTCAGGCGGTCGGCAAGGGGTTAAAGCGCAGTCTATGAATAATTTAGTGTACCATAGTTTGATGTCATTCAGGGGCAAACGCAATTTCAAAGTGTGGCACG
The DNA here is from genome assembly GCA_018402905.1 of Glandirana rugosa. NCBI lineage: Eukaryota > Metazoa > Chordata > Amphibia > Anura > Ranidae > Glandirana > Glandirana rugosa. The sequence continues at coordinate 373,585 of BLSH010183230.1, forward strand.
TTAAGTATCTATTTACGTGGCATAACGTTATCTTTTACATTATATTTCACAAAGAAATTGAAGTTTATATTGTGTTTGTGCGCACTAAAATTCATTCAAATTTATTTTTTCTGAAAATTTGCATCTAAAATCGTGTGACGTAAAAAAATTGCAACAACCATCATTTTATTCTCCAGACCTTTGCTTTCAGAAAATATATAATCTTTGGGTGTTCTAAGTAATTTTCTAGCACACAAATGCAGATTTTTACATGTATGTGAGAAATGTCTGAATTGGCCTGATAGGCAAGTGGGTATTATTCACTTCAATTGTCTGGTCATGTGCATATAAAATAAATCGTTTTTTTTTCATGTGCTTCAATCATTTAAATGCATCTTCACACATTTTATTGTGTTAACATTCCCAATTACTTTAGTAAATAAGCTTCTTTATATCTATTTTATAACCATCCACACTGGTCCAGTATTAGGTTTTTTGCCTTTTTTTGTGTCAGTTTATTTGTTCCAATCAGAATATATTGATCTGAGTAAACAGAACTAAGTATAAGTGCAACCTTTGAGCCCTGAATTGCAGACATGGATGTTTGCACTTAAAGTACACCTAAAGGCAACATACATATTTTAGTAAATCCTCATATAAATACCTGAAAGTTACACATGGTAATAAACATAATAACTGGAATGATTATTTTCCTTCCATATAGCTGCAATTGTGGTCTCTAATCCCCTCCACCAGTTCTCCTTTGCTGTACACTACTAATAATGATGGGAGAAGTTCCGCAGAGCTCAGATGTCATTTCCTTTCAGTGAACTAGTTGCTCTATCCCCCAGTCTTCCAGCCTTCTATCATGCTCAGTCTATTTTACATAACACACACCCATCTGTCAATCAATAGCTGGGTGTGTGCTATGTAAATCAGCACAAGTTAGTACAGGTTAATTTCCACACAGATCTGTCTAGTAATCTGTGTGCTTATTCCTGCCTGCTTCCCTCTGCTAATTTATGAACTGGCAGAACAGAAGCCTAGCTAGGAGCTAGAGAAGTCAATGGGCAAAGGTGGCACATATGTGGGAGTGGGCCAGGCTTCACTGGACAATTGTGGGTGGAGCCTTATCTGGACTTCTGTGTAGAATGAAATGCCTGATATTTCCCTGTACTATAAGAGCACCTCCCCCAGTGATGTCAGGATGTTTCTGCAGAGAGATAGATGCAAATGAGGACAACGGGTGTTCAACAAAGGCAATTAGAAAATCAGGAAGTAAAGTTGTCACCTCATTAATGGAAGTGAACATGAGAGCAGAGGACATGGTAGATATCTCAACATCCTTAATGCTTTCTGCAAAACAATCGGTGACATATTTAACAGACTGTATAGGTGCATAACATATGTATTTCTTCATTTTGACCATAGTTCTACTTTAAGTGTAAGAGACTAGTATGCTTCTCCCCCTGGCCTCTGCAGCCTTACAATAAAGGCAAAAGTGTACCTCCGTGTTCACCTGCTATCCTTCTTCCATTATGGTGCATTTGCTTATGTAAACCAAGTATAAAAGACTGGAAACTAGGAATGAGCTGATCGCATCTTTGTTCAATTTGCAGGAGGTTTGGCAAAGTGTGCTGAAGCTCTTAACATTAGCCTGATCCCTAATGAAATTAATGGGAGCCAAATCTTTCAAGTTGAATTCCAGTTTAAACCGAACTGTTCTTGTGTAAAAAATATGTGTATACATATCTACTTACAGCCTGCTCCTGTCCAGTTCCATGCTCACCTGCGTCAGCCAGTGGCAGCTGCAGGGTATAGGGGAGAATGCTCAACAACTGCTGAACATTTTTGGAGTGGTGACATCACCCATAGGCTCCCATGTTCTAGTCATTTTTGGTGCTCCCTCCTGTCCCCTGCTGCCACCTCTAGCTGGCACCAGGGAGCCGGATCAAGCGACAAGACTGGAGTGGCCTGAAAATAGGTAAGTTAATACATTTTTTTTACACAGGTTAATCAGCATAGGTGTTAGTAAGGGGGAGGGAACTTGTTCAAGACTAGTGATGTTTAGGCTGGGGTTCTACTTTAAAGAGTTAGTTTACCTTTAAAAAAAAATTGTTTTCTTGTAAAAAGGGTCCATAATGTTACAAAACATTGTGCAGCATAAAAAAACCCTAAATCAAAGTATTCTTAAAAACATTCCCTCTCCCCTGCAACAGCTGATCACTAACACAGTGGAGCTAGAACTGCTGGATCACATGACTGATCACATGACTGAGCTGCAGCAAATTAAAAATAGGTAAGTAAACTGATCTTTTTTATGCTGGGTATGCAGGATAGGTAAGAGGAGATGATAAAAAAAAACCCTAAATCTAACTATTCTTATAAATGTTCCCTCTCCCTTCCTCCTACCTATCCTACTTTGTATAAAAATGATTATGTACATTTGCCCTTTTTCATTCCCGTCAAGTCCAGTCACATGATTCAGCAGCTCCGGGAGTGTGCGACACCAGCTGTGAATACGCAGAGCCATGACTTCACCCATAGGCTCCCATGTCAAAGTTGTTGTCAGCACTCCCTCCTCTCCCCAGCAGTTGAGCCAAATTGCTTGACCAGACTGGAGTGGCCTGAAAATAAGTAAGTATATACATCTTTTTTACACAGGATAGTCAGCATAGGAGTTAGGAAGAGGGAGAGAACTTTAAGCCCTCATACACACAAGCGTTTTTTTAATGCCACGTTTTTGGGTGTTTTTTACAGCTCTCCATGTTATTCAATGGCCCTCTAAAAATGCTGATGTTTTTGAGCAGTAGAGGGTGTCGGCGTTAGTGAGCTGTAAATGGAACGCAGGACCAGTGCGTTCCGAAGCTGCAGTGTCATGGCATTTTTGATGCCGAGCCAGCAAAACGCTCAATAACATTGCTTAACATTGTATACAAAGGGTTAAGACTCGTCAGGCGTTCTAGTCAAAATCAATGGTTCCCTATGGGAGCCCATTCATTTGAATAGAAGTCGCACCAGAAGTCGGATTACGATGATCCGACTTGCGGCGCGACTTGGGTGCTAGGGTTCTTAAAGGGGAACCCCCACAAAAAAATGTGCGTGGGGTTCCCCCCCCAAGAGCATACCAGGCTCTTCGATCTGGCATGGATTTTAAGAGGAACCCCCACACTGAAAAAAACGGCGTAGGGCCCCCCAAAATCCATACCAGACCCTTATCCGAGCACGCAGCCTGGCAGGCCAGGAAAGGGGGTGGGGATGAGCGAGCGTCCCCCCTCCTGGACCGTACCAGGCCGCATACCCTCAACATGGGGAGTATGGGTGCTTTGGGGCTGGGGGGCTCTGTGCCCACCACCCCAAAGCTCCTTGTCCCCATTTGGATGGGGACAAAAGCCTCTTCCTGACAACCCTGGCCGTTGGTTGTTGGGGTCTGTGGGCGGGGGCTTATTGGAATCTGGAAGCCCCCTTTAATAAGGGGGCCCCCAGATGCCGGCCCCCCACCCTATGTAAATGAGTATGGGGTACATCCTACCCCTACCCATTTACCTGGAAAAAAAAGTGTACAAAAAAACACAGTACACAGCTTTTTAAAATATTTTATTAAATCAGCTCCGGCATCTTCTCACCTCTCTTCTTTCTTCGGCTCTTTTGCGGGGTCTTGGGTCTTCTGCAGGGTCTTCTGTCTTCTGCTCTTTTGCCGCCGTCTCCTCGGCTAGCTTCTCCCGCTTCTCCTTCTTCTCCTTTTTCTTCTTATTCCTCTTCTTCTGGAGATGTTGACTCGTCGCTCTCTTCCACTCGAATGCTGGGTCCGTGCTGCGCAGTTGCCTTATATTGGCATGGGGCGGGGCCAAACTCTGACATCATCCTGAGCCCCGCCCTCATGATGTCACATCCTGGGGCGGGCCTGTGATGTGATTGTGGGCCCATGTAAGCGGCTTATCCTGCTGGACGTTATATGACGCCCAGTCGGGATAATGTAACCACTTTCTGGCTGTCATTGTGCTATATGGTGGGCTGGAAGTGGTTAATAATGTTTAATGTGCAACATTACAACTGCCCAATTCATTTAAATAACATGCTTGAGGGATGCCCTAAACCAGTCTGTGGCACGCCTGTACAATATATACAATTTACTAAGCCAAATTGACAATTGCAAAGAAAAAATACAATTTTATTTACCAGTAAATTTGTAAATTTCCCTGTTTCTTTGTAGAAAAAAAAACATATGGGGACCCCCTCCCAAAATGCAGATGATGATGGTCTGGTATGGGTTTTAAGAGAGTACCTTTAGGGGAGTACCCCTTGCAAAAAACAATGGGTCCTCCCCAAAATCATACAAAGACCCTCATCTGAGCATACACAGCTGGCCAGAAAAGGAGAGTTGAACAAGCTTTTGCCCCCTCCCGCCCAAACCATACTAGGCCACATACCCTTAACACAAGAAAAGTGCCTTGCTGGGGGTAGGGTCCCTTCTGACAAAGCACCTTGTCCCCATGCTGATGAAGACATGGCCTAGCCCATTGGTTTTGGGTTTCTGCAGGTGGGTGGCTTATTTGAATCTGGAAGACCTCTTTGGAAATACTGGGTCCTTTATATCCCACACCCCCACGTGAATGGGTAAGGGTACAGAGCACTCCTGCTCATGCACAAAAAAGCGTGAACAGTAAATAAACACACCACACAAGTGTTGTATTTAAAAAAGTTTCATATTGTTAATCTATTTGTTAAACAGTCTTCTTGATCATATGAAACGCTTGACTAGTTTGAACTGAATTGCCATTTAAAACATTCAACTTTTTCATGCCTTGTGCAGCACCTACATCGTTGTTATTTTGAAGCACTTTACAGATGCTCATCAACAGTTTATGCAGATATACAATAACAATCTGCCTTTAAAACTAGCCAAATGCAGCCTAAAAACAGCAAGCAATGCTCCTGATTTGTAGTATTTCTTGCAATTATCAGGCCATTTTTCTTCTTACTGGGAGGATTTCTTTGCAAGCAGAACTTCATTGTTTACTGGATAAGGAAAAGTGAGAGGTCAGATACACTTTTCATGTGCCATTGTAAGCTTTGGAGATGATCAAAGCAAGTACCAGCTCTCTTGTGAGTCATGCAAGAATTGGATCTACTGTCCCACTGTTTTTAAAGACATATCTGTCTTTTGGGTTGATTTAGATTTGGAAACCAATAAGATTCCATTTTTTTTTTTTTTGCTAAAGCTTAATTGAGCAAGCTGAAGATGGAAGCTTGGCTACTATGCACAGCTGCACCAGATTTTGCACTCTCCAGTTCTAGTAATCAACTTTGTATTGCCCTGCCATTCTTTATGATTCTGTAAGATCAAATGTTGCCATTGTTGATCCAATCAAAAGTGTCTATGTTGCTATGTTTTTATGATAGAACTAGCTAAAAGGATATGTGTATCATACTGGATCCAAATGTCACTGGAATGTATAGCCAGTAGAGTTGAGCCAACCCGACATGTAAAGTTCGGGTCCGTACCGAACTTTGGTGTGTCCGTGACCCGGAGCCGAACCCGGACATTTGAAAAAAGTTTGGGTTCGGGGTTCAGGTATTTTTTCCCACCTGTTGAACAGCTGCAGGGCAGCCAATCAACAAGCATTTCACTGGCTTGCCCTTAGAAGCCATCACAGCCATGCCTACTAATGGCATGGCTTTGATTGGCCAGTGCATCATGTGACCCAGCCTCTATATAAGCTGGAGTCACGTAGTGCTGCATCTCACATGCTCTCAGGCTAGTGTAGGGAGAGGATGCTGCCGGCGCTGTGAGGGACAGATTACAGATAGGATAACATCTCATCCTGCATTACAGAACGATCTGATTCTGGACTAGGTAGAGATTACTACTACTACTGCTTTGAGGGACAGATTGCAGATCTCATCCTGCATTACAGAATGATCTGATTCTGGACTAGGTAGAGTTTACTACTCCTGCTTTTAGGGACAGATTGCAGATCTAATAACATCTCATCCTGCATTACAGAATGATCTGATACTGGACTAGGTAGAATCTACTGCTTTGAGGCACAGATTATTGTTCTAAAATCATCCCCTAGTTCTATAGGGTCAGGTTCCTGCTGTTGCTGTAAGGGACAGATTATTTTTTTTTTATAACAGATTTTATTGAATACAAAGAATTGGTGTACATACGTAAATAAACAAGAGAAAGGCATAGAATGCATTTCTGTATATAGAATGTTGCGCTGACATATAATAGAATATCATACAAATGAGTCAGGTTATACAGATGACTACATAGCTGATGTAGCGAGAGATGACAACTGACCAGATGGATCACGCTGGCATAAAGTAGCACACCAAATGGGGGGAGTATAAGGGGGGGCTGCAACTTCAGGTCTATAGAACTGCACAAGATGCTAGAGTCATGGCGAAGTAGGCCCACATCTAAGGGCCGTAGAGTATAAGTTCAGTGGAAATCGGAATTCCAAGAGGTACTTAGGTAGACCACCGACGACTGCTCGGTAGGGAGAGTTTCCGGGGGCTCAAGATTAGATGATGTCATCTGATAGAAAGTGAGAAGAGATTTCGGGGTGGTAAGAGAAGGTATCTCTCAGGTTCCTAACATCTTCCAGTGAGAGGGTGGCTGCGATAAAAGGGTTCCACCTGCGCCAGAATGATTGCATCGCCCGTGGGTGGTCCGGGTTAGTGATTAGTTTGTCCTTGTAGAGAAGAGATCTGAGTTCTTTCACCACCAAATTCAGAGAAGGGGGGGATGTCTCTGTCCAGGACCTCAAAATGGCTCATCTTGCAGTTAGGAGGCATATTGAGGACCATTCTTTTTTCTGAGGTTTTGATGACCAGTGGCTTAACTCCTTGTCCCAGTGCCCAAAAATTAAGAGGAGGGGGTCTTTGGGGAGGAGGAGGTTGACATTATGTATGTAGGCTATGATCTGGTCCCAGAAATCTGAAATAAACGAACAGGTCCAGAAACGATGAGCAAGAGAGGGCCTTAGGGTTTCACAAAGTGGGCAGGACGCCCGGTGCTGGTTAGACTTGTCCGTTAAGAACGGGATGTAGGCTCGATTAATAATTTTTAATTGAGTCTCTCTCCAGGTTTCGTTGGGGGTCAACTTGGACGTGTAGTTGTATCCATCCATGATTTTTTGTAGCAAATCAGGATCAGGAAAGTCTTTTAACCAGTTGGAAGTGTGTGAGGCACTGGCATGGCTACTGGCTTTTTCCAGGAGGAGCTTGTAGATTTCGGAGAGGCTGTAGGACCTTTTTTGAATTAGATTGTCTATTTTACTAGTAGAAAATGTCAGGTGGCTAGTCGTTCTGATGAAGCTCCGGCATTGCAAAAGGTGAAAGGAATGGGATTTAGGTAGGGAGAATTCGGCGACCACAGAATCAGGATCCCGAGGTAGACCTGAGGAAGTCACGCAGAGGGAGGAGAAGTTTGTTAAGCCTCGGACTAACCAGAGTAAGTAAGCTTTGTGTATCAGGCATGCTGGGAATTCTGGATTTCCCCTAATGGGGAGGTAGGAAGACATGGAAGAAGGGAGCTTGAAGAGTCTCGTGTATGTTCTCCAGGCAATGGAAGTGTCTCTAAGGAGCAGGTTATGCTGGATGTCCGGAGGCGTATTTTTCCATTTAGCGTGGAGGAGAGCTTTCAAAGAGAAGGGTTGGACCATACTGCTTTCAAGGTCATGTTTGGAGTAGCGTGGGGTTTGGGTGATCCAGTCCAAGCTGAATCTCAAAAGGGAGGCAATATTGTACAATCTGATATTAGGAAGGTCATCGCCTCCTTCGCATCTGGGGAGATAGAGCTTGGTCAGGGCAATTCTGGATCTCCTTCCTCACCATATAAAGGAGGAAATCAATTTGTTAAGTGTTTGGATGTCTTTGTGCTTAAGTAGTAGTGGAATAGTTTGGAGGGGGTATAGTAGGCGAGCGAAGCTGACCATTTTTACCAAGTGGCATCTCCCCAGAAGCGAGAGAGGAAGATCCTTCCAGTTTTCGAGTTCCCGAGTTATTTTGGAGATGAGGGGTGGATAGTTGAGATGGTAGAGGGAAGAGGGTGACCTTCCTATGTTAACCCCCAGGTAGGTGATGTGAGAACGGGCAAGGGTGAAGGGGGAGGAAGTTGCCCACCCCGGGTTTTGGGAGGGGCCCAGTAGTAGGATTTCGCTTTTCTGATAATTTATACGCAGACCTGAACATGATCTAAAGTCACCGAAGATATTCTTTATGAGGGGCAAATCAGCTGCAGGGTTAGACGTGAATATAAGGACGTCGACAGCGAAGAGGGAGGATCGAATGGGAGAGCTTCCTATTTTGATGCCATGCAGGGGGGCAGTGTAATTGATAAACCTGGAAAGGGGCTCTAATGCAATATTGAAGAGGAGGGGGGACAATGGGCAGCCCTGTCTGGTTCCCTTGGAGAGTCTGAATTCAGGGGTGAGGAGACCTGCCACCATCAACCTGGCCGCCGGGGCTTGATACATCACTTTTATTAGATGGTTGAAAGGACCAGCGAACCCCATCCTGGTTAGTACCAGATGGAGCCAATCAAAACTGACATTGTCAAAAGCTTTTTCAGCGTCCAGGGTGATGATGGCCCGGTCTTCCCTAGGGTCAAGTCTAGCACTCTCCAGGACCGCCAGTACCTTCCTGATATTTAGTGTGGCTGTTCTTCCTTTAACAAAGCCAGATTGGGCAGGGTCGATTATATGTGGAATGATCTTGGCCAGCCTTTGCGCTACAATTTTTGATAATATTTTTGCGTCAATGTTTAAAAGGGAGATGGGCCTAAATGAGCCTGGGTCGGTGGGGTCTTTGCCTTTTTTCTCGATAAGCTTGATGGTGGCCTGATTGCTCGTGGGGGGGTAAGGGCCACCCCGCCAGATATGGGAGTAGAGGGCCTGAAGGTGGGGGGGGGCGATTTTGTCCTAGAGGACCTTAAAAAACTCGCCTGTGAAGCCATCGGGCCCCGGGGCTTTTGCAGGGGTGAGATGTTTGATAGACTCCCTGACATCCTGGTCGCTTATGGGTAAGTTTATCAGTTCCAAATGTTCTGAGGATATTTTAGGAAGTTGGAATTTGTCGAGGAAAGAGTTGGCCTTGGCAAGGTCCATATGATCGGGGGCATAGAGGGTTGAATAGAAGTCTAGCATAATCTGACTTATTTCATGGGGTTTGGTTTTTAGTGTTCCCGAGGGGTCACGGAGGGAAGTGATTTGGGTAGGTTTGTGGGGCCCGATGCAGAGTCTTGCCAGGAGTTTCCCAGCTTTACTGCCAAATTTGTGGAGTGAGGTGTCTAAGTGGGACCTTTTTATGCGTTCCAGTGTGTCAGCCCAGGAGTCAAAGGAAAGTTTGGCCGTGAGCCAGGCTGCGTTGTTTTCGGGAGTGTTGGATTTAAACAGAGCCTGTTGGGATGACCTGAGTTTATAACTTGCCGCTTTGTAATTGGACAGAGCCCGCCTTTTGTAGGCAGCAGAGTATGAAAATATTCTTCCTCTGAGGAAGGCCTTACCGGCCTCCCAAAATAGGGTAGGGTTTTCTGCATGGGAGTGATTGTGAGAAACATATTCATCCCACTCTGATTCAAGGAACCGCTTAAAGTCCTTGTTGCCTGGTAAAAAGGAAGGGAATCTTTAGGAGGGAGTTGAGTGGATGGGGTGACCGAGTGATAGGTTGATTGAAACGGGTGCGTGATCAGAGATGGTTATTTCATGGATGTCGGACTCAGTGATCTTAGGGACTAGGGAGTCTGTGCAGAAGAACTAGTCAATCCTTGTCAGAGAGTTATGTGGGTGGGAGAAGAAGGTGAACTCTTTTTCTACCGGGTGTTGGAGCCTCCAAATGTCGGTAAGGTTCAGGCTATCAATGGCAGATGCCAGCAGGGTTGGGGAGGGGGAGGGCGGGGGTGTGGATTTGAATTTTGAGGATGCTTTGTCTTCCAGGGGGGACATGTGGCAATTGAAATCGCCTCCTATAATGTGAGGGATATTGGGATATTTTAAGAGGAATGTGGACATGTCTTTGAAGAAAGTTTTCCCCGGGTTGTTGGGGGCATAAATGTTGGATATCAGGTAAGGGGCATTATTAATTTCAATCTGAACAGAGGCCATGCGTCCCTGATCGTCAGAGACGTTGGAGAGTAATTTGTAGGATAGATTCTTGTGGAATAGAATAATAGCGCCTGCTTTACGTGAGACAGCCCCTGAGCCAAAGACGGAGCCTACCCAGAGCTTCTGCATGAGTGGGAACTCTGAGGGGGAGAGATGTGTCTCTTGGAGTAGGACGATATCTGCCCTCAGTCTTTTTAGGTGGCGAAGGATCTTCATTCTTTTAATAGGGGAACGGAGACACTTTACGTTCCAGGAGACAACTTTCATGGGGGGGTTAGGAGTTAGAGTTACTGTTAAATGGTTAGGAGCAGTAGTCCCCTGGGGGGTAGATTTGGGGTTCGGTTTCTCTCTTGTCATGTGCACGTGAGTCTGGATAACCGGGAGGGTAGAGATTGAGAGGGGTAGTTGCAGCATAGAATGGAAGCAGAGGGGAGGGAAAAAAATAAACAAAGCTAACCAACAAAAACTAAAGCCTTCTAGGCACTTTGCTTTTTTCCGCATGGGTAACTGCCTGTGACGTCTCCCCCTGCACCTCCGAAGGATAGGGTCTAGCATTGCTGGGCCGTGTAGAGACCATTTGGACCTCAGCGAACCCTAGCCAGAGGGAATGAGAGACATGTATCACCTGCAGATAAGCATGTGGACCTCTGGCATCAAATATATATATAAACAGAGAGAGCAAATAACCATAGGATTTCAATAAAAGTACTTTACCCAGTTATGGAAAGAGGTCAAGCGGACTAGAGCCCAGAGAAGAGGAAGGTGAGATCGAACAGAACCGGGCAAAGTTCAGGAG
>BLSH010183230.1:387790-402233 GCA_018402905.1 Glandirana rugosa
CAGGTCACACGTTTGTCACAGATAGGATTTAACACCCCAAAAAAAAGACACAACTTCGAGGAGACGATAAACAAAACTGTTTAATCGAACTCAGGAAACCTTTGGCTAATCCTCAAGCTAATTTGTCAAAACAAATAGCAGAGGAGCTTCAACACAGAAAAAAAACCCCACAATTTAGGATAGACACTGTTTGCACACTGGACTCTATTTGACAAAGTATATTGGAAAGATACCATATGTCTTCCACAACCTTTTCTAATAACCTCCTCTTCTCAACAGAATGTTATTTTATTCAGAGTCTCTAAACACAGCAGGCTGATGAAGATTCCACAGACAGAGATTCTAAATGTACAATTTGACCATGCTATGAAGAACCATATATAAAGCTCTCAACCCAAATGTTATAGTCTTCTTAAAGCGGAAACTTTTCCATTTAACCCAATCATTGTTTCATAAAGCTTCAACAATTTGGATTTTGATAGAATAGTGCCACTGTATACTAGACACATTTATGTGCAACTCAACGTTATCAGTCTACAATCAGGATGTTATGTGTACCCAGATTTGCAGTATTATTTGCTGTATTATTGAATGCAGATATCAATAGCTCAATAAAATCATAAAATAGCGTATAATATGTGTGCTATGTTATTGACAGAGTTATGCTTTTGTAACCTACTGCACTAAAAAGGAACCTTCCGAATGATTTCTACTTATGCTTTTTTTTGTATGTTTGCATAGTGAACTCTATATGTAAGTATCTCATCCACTAGTGCCTACTTCTCTGGTATAGGCGCACAGATTTCATTGTCTTTTATCTGCATTGTTTTTCTGTTATAGCTTGATTGATGTACTGTTTGACATGCTAAACATTTTGTCATTTGCTATAATTTCTCCAATTGATGTACGACTACTACGTACTGACTAGCAAGTGTTCGATATTATGCTCCTAACTGTATATTTGATTGCAGTTGCATGCTGTATTCTTTAAGGCTGCATTCACACCTATGCAAATTGGAACATGTTGTTTTCAATGTGTCTGGTACACATATGTGCGGTGCATTTGCACTCCGCATTGCACAGAAAACATGTGTGTTTTCTGTGTAGTGCGGTGCAAATTCCAGGCACATTTTGTTCAATGGGAACGCATCTTATTCTCAGATGTGTTCCACATTGAACAGGGATCTTTCCCCCTCCTCACTGCACCTCCCCCCCACCCCCTCCCTGGGTCAGCTGATGCACTGAGAGAATGAAGAGGAGCCGTTGAACAGCGACTTCTCTCCTTCTCACAGACAACGGAGCTGGAATTCGCACTGGACAGGTGAATCCAGCCTAAAACTTTTCAATAAAAATGTATTGAAAGAGAAAAAGGAACCTTCCAGGTAACATATATCTGTACATATAGGTAAAGTTGATCCAGGGAATATCTGATTGCCTCTTGGGGGATCAGGAAGGATTTTTTTTCCCCTGCTGGAGCAAATTGGATCATGCTGGGTTTTTTGCCTTCTTTTGGATCAACTGTGGGTATGGGATTGTGTATATAGGATTGCAAAACATTTTTATGTCTCCCTTTTATTGGTTGAACTAGATGGACTTGTGTCTTTTTTCAACCAGACTAAAGCCTCATACACACGGTCTAATTTTTGGACAACAGAACTTCCTTTTTTTATTGGATGCTTGTCTCATGTCAAAAGTGAAGAGCGTACTAACAATACAAACATTTTTGTACGACCAAACGCAACGTAAGAAGTGACGTAATGTTTTGAATATTTTTTTCAACTTTTTTTTTCATTTCTGAGCATGTGCAGTCTCGGTCGTACGATTTTTTTGCTTTGTCATATGACAAAAATTTACTAGTTTGCACATACAGCTTTTGTCTGATGAAAAACGTAAACCAGATGTTGAAAGGAGCATACTAATGGTAAGAATTTCGGACGACAAGCTATCGTACGAAAATTCCCATCCAATATTTGCCTCGTGTGTACGGGCCTTTGCTATGTAACTATATGAGAGCCTATGTTGAAGACCTAATTTACCATGCAAGATTTGGGGGTTAATAACAACTAATTTTCATATTTTGATATTCAGCAAACTCTGTGATGGTGCATAAATCATAAAGTGCACTCATTTTATGTTAATGTGATTTATCCGTAGTCCCCAACTATTTATTGTGCAGCTTACTAGGAGTATGGTAAAAGTTTAGTTTCTGAATCACCCATCACATTCAGGTATCCAAGGCAGTTTTGAATCTGACTAGTGGTTTTGAGAAGCCTATTGGTACTAGCTTTTTTCACATGAGAATTTGAGAGTACAGTGGGTGTTTTTGAGAATACTTCCAAAGAACATGCGTGCATATCACCCACCATGTTATTCAAAAAAGGGATATGGGCAGACTTATGCCCTCCAGCAATACCTGGGTGAAAACTGAAATGTTAAGCACATTTGGCATATACAATGTTTGCACCATGGACCATTTGACAAAGTATATTGCAAAGACAACATATGCCTTTTCTTATAATCGCCATGCTCCCTGCATGCATTTCAAGACTTGCATTTTTTTAAATCTAGTTTCTCTTTAAGTGGTACTTTTCTTTTAGTTGATTTGGGTTTTGTACGTGATCTTGTACAGTGTTGAAATGCTCAGACACAAACTTCTAACTGTTCTTTTTCAGCCTACATGCACACCCACTGATCAGCACATGTGGGAAAAGCTTCCATATGTCTTATGGCATGGACTTTTCATTGTGCTATTATCATTAGAAAACCTCTGACACTTTATATACAGTACTCATTGAATCAAGGTTCTGATGACACCTAATTTGACACACTACATCACATTTGTCCCAATTATGCAGGGGTGATTCATAATGAAGAAGAAGTGCAAGGGTAGATATAGACTCCACAGACAGCTAAATGATCCTGTTTGAAAAATTGTTTGAGTACAGTTTAAAGAAACCCTGTCACCAACTTAAAAAATGCGGTATAAGAACATAAAAATCAATTATTTTAGATGCTTACTTGCAGTGTTTTCCTTGAATATCATAACCCTCTCGTGCTCTGGGAGTGTCTAGCTTCTGTATGTCATGCATGTGATGGTGCAGCTACTCTGCTGCTACACTCACCTCCCTACATAACATTTTAGGTCAATGATTCTCAACTCCTGTCCTCAGGACAAACTAACAGGCCAGATTTTAAGTATTACCTTGGGGAGATGCAGACTAGAATACTGCAATCACTGAGCAGCAAATGATATCACCTGTGACGTATTTCAGTTATCTTGCAAACCTGGCTTGTTAGTGGGTCCTGAGGACAGGAGTTGAGAGCCACTGTTTTAGGTAGTTAGTTAGGTGAAGAACTAAACAAAAATTTTGACCTACTCAACCTATAAAAGAGTAAATGCCCCTACAAATGGTACAATGGTTGTACAACAACGGTCGTACAACAGCTTGTTGTACGATCATTCAACCGTTATTACGCATGATTAGAACAGCCGACGTGCAATGGTCGTACAACAGGAATTGGATGAGCAGACTAGAAAACTTTAGTTGTACAACAAGGTATCGTACAACTGTTGTACTGTGTGTACAGAGAAGTTGGGCCATCAAAGCTGTATGTGCAAAACACGCATGCTCAAAAGTCAGGAAGCCCAGAAGTGTCTGTTCGTGTAAACCTATGTTCCTAATTCAGAAATCACATGCACCTGAACTTCCTCTTGATACACTCGTAACACGTCAACACATTAGGCTTGGTCGTACGATCGCTTACTGCATGTCAGTACGTGAGACACAACAGCCAACATACAATTTTGGACGTCCGGTCGTATGACCGTCGCACCGTGTGTACGAGGGCTGGAAGGGAAGGGCATTGCACATAGCAAACACAACAAAATAGATTTCCTAGCACACTTACCAGCTAGCCAGTAAACACGCTGCCTTGTCAAGGCCCTCTGTGTAGTGTGTTCCTAACTCTGATCTATGACAGCTTTCATGTTGGTACATATATAGCAATGGATGAATTAAAGTGATATTAAAGGCTTTATTTTTTGAAAAAAAAAAAACATGTCATACTAACCTGTTCTGTGCAGTGGTTTTACACAGGGCAGCCCCAGTCCTCCTCTTCTCAGGTCCCCTGCCAGCGCTCTTGGCCCCTCCCTCTTGCCAAGTGCCTCCAGAGCAAGCAGATTACAATGGGGGCACCCAGCAGGCTCGTTTCCGAGCTGCGGGTCTGAGTGTCCATTCACACACAGAGCCTTGGCTCGGCCCCACCCCCTCTCTCCTAATTGGCTCACTGGCTGTGATTGACAGCAGTGGTAGCCAATGGTTCAGCCAATCAGGAGGAGAACCGAGGCTCTTGTACACATCGCTGGGGACTGCTGCACAGACAAGGTTTTTTTTAAATTCATGCATATAATGCCTGAAGGTAAAAACATTGAGCCTTTAGAAGAGCCAGTATGCCTGAAGACAGCCCATTCCTCCTTAAGGGTTAAGAGAAACACAAGAAGCCTAGCATGATATTTGTGTATAGAGTTAAGCCCCGTACACAGGGGCAGGATGTCGGGAGACATTTGCTGGTACAAAAAATACCGGCTGACATTCTGCCCATGTGTATGTCAGTCTGTCCGGCCAGCAGTCGACCAACTCCCTATCAGCGCTCTCAGCCCATGGCTGAGAGCGCTGATCGGAGTGTTCTGGCGGGGGGGCATCCCTCTATCAGAACACAACAGCTCAGTGAGGGAGATTGCTGGACAAGCCTCGCATGGTTAGTACAATGGCTCCCGACCGGAGCTGTCAGTCTTTTTTCATGCAAGCCACGGGGTTGCATGAAAAAAAAATGTAGTGTGTACACAGCTTTAAAGTGCCTAGACATAGGCTTCTAACTATTCTTTTTTAGTCTACATGTACACCCATTGTTGGCCGAAACTTCCATATACACTGTGTTATGCTTATACAGTGACTTGTCTTTGTGCTATTATCATAAGAAATCAACAGGAAACCCTCTGACACTTCACATACTGATTGTGCTGACACCTGTTTTGACACATTCCATCACATTTGTCACCATTTTGCTGAGGTGATTCATGATGTAAGAAGTGTATGGGTAGCTATAGACGTCTCTAAATTATCCTGTCGGAAAGAGTGGTTGAGTACACATTAAAGATTTTTGCAAAACAAAAATTGCAGGTAAAAGAACAGCAAATGAATTCTTTAAAATATTTACTTGCAAGCTTTTTCCTTCCATACATTTTCATTTCACTTGAAATGTTCTAAACTAGCTAGTACATAAATTTTCTTCATAAAGAATTATTGCCCATCACAGCCCCTCCCTCCCTTTACATCATAGTCCTTTCCAGTTCTAGGAGTGTCTAATTACTGTATGTGATATATATTATAGCATTTATGGGTCTTTTAAGGTGCACAGATAAGTAAGTGATATTTTTGCTGGGCCAAGCAAGTAGAGTGCGGGGCCGAGCAGCATGCTCTGTGTCAATAGACACAGACAGGGCGGCTTGGGAGCAAGCATTCACGGGTGTCCCCATGGAAAGAGGCTTTCCAAGGGGGCACTTGTCAAAGAGGAGGAGCCTGGAACGCCAGTGGGTAACCCCAGAAGAAGAGGATCAGGGCTGCTCTGTACAAAACCATTGCACAGAGCAGGTATGTATAGCATGTTTCATTATTTTAATAAAACAAATAAAAAATTGAAGCTTGAATGTTGCTTTAAGTCAAAACTTTTTTTGTTTTAGTTTTGGATAGATTGGTCAGAACTTTCAGGCTCCCTGTTAGGAGAATTCACCCCTCTGTGGTCCTGGTAACCACTGTTACAGGGACTAGAAGTGAGGGAAGATCTAAAATTATGAGTTGTCACCAGAACAAGAATAGAAGGGGAATCTTTCACGTAAGACACTTGCAGTGGTGACAACTGTCTAAGAGGGGATTTCCCTCTCTTTGGAAAGATCTCATACCCTATTGAGTCGACAGGACAGGAAATGAAAGATAATCTCAACAATGTGACATGGATGCCAAAAAAAGGAAACTGACAGGGTTTTAAAGTGGTTGTAAACTCTGTTACATCACTTTTACCTACAGGTAAGCCTAAAATAAGGCTTACATGTAGGTACCGTGAATATCTCCTAAACTTGCACA
This sequence comes from Glandirana rugosa, assembly GCA_018402905.1. Taxonomy (NCBI): domain Eukaryota; kingdom Metazoa; phylum Chordata; class Amphibia; order Anura; family Ranidae; genus Glandirana; species Glandirana rugosa. Next base: position 393,931 of record BLSH010183230.1, read on the forward strand.
GTGTAGGAGATATTCAGTATATGTGCTGCTGTCGACGTCATTGACGCATGCACACCGAAGAAACGCCCGCTTGTGCCGTTTCTCCAGGATTTGTGCCATGACCGGCGGCTCCCGCGCGCATTCGCGGCTCCGGGCAATCACAGTGCCAGAGCCTACAAAGCCGGAAATGACTCCAAGAGACATGTCGGCCGTGTCAATGGGGTGCTGATCCATGGCATCGTTGTAAGATAAGTATTTCATAATGAGCTAGTATGCGATGCAGCAGAAAGTAAAAGATTTTTTTATATATTTTTTAAAAATTGCCAGTTTTTTTTGTTTATAGCACAAAAAAAATGCAGAGGTGATCAAATACCACCAAAATAAAGCTCTATTTGTGGAAAGAAAAGGACATAAATTGTATTTGGGTACATTGTCACACGACCCTGCAATTGACAGTTAAAACAAAGCAGTGCTGTATCGCAAAAACTGGCCTAGGCATGAAGGGGGGTACATCTTCCAGAGGGAAAATGGTTAAAAGAATAATTTTTTTTCAACTGCAATCTGAAAGTTACACATAAATTAGATGCATTACTTTGTGGTAGAACTTTGGAGAAAATGAAGAATGACCTAAATTATAACTGCTTACACTCTTTATTACGTATTTTATTTGATTTGACAGCAGGCATGAGAGATTGATTGACTGAGATACCAAACTTGCTGCATGATCAGCACTGCCAGAGGAATAGTTTGTGTCACGGCAACTTGAAATTTAAAAGCTAGAAATGTGGAATAGAACACTGCATTTGTAACAAAAATTTAGGAAGGAACACACAGACACAATATAATTGCTATTTGCAACTCAACAGCAGCAAATAAGTGCACTGGGGATTTTCATGTATTTGGATGCTTAATTCTTAATCACACCTCTATAAACAGAACCGGATTGGAGCGCTATGTAAGCCAATTAATGTTCCTTAGAGATCATAGCAACACATCTACATGCAAACAGAGAAATGGCAATGAATGCCCAAACAAGTATACATTAAACAATATTTTGCCAAAGCTTCAAGCGGAGTTCCACTAAATTTAAAGGAAGAAATGTTATGATATTCTACTTGCCAGTAGGTTTTGATGCTCTGAGTGTGCATACAAACATATATAGTAAGATTGGGGTTATCAGACTCAAGCGGTAGGTGCGTTTTCAATGAGAGCGCCAGTCCAAAATGCTATTTTTCAGGACATGGTAGTCCATTTTTATTTAAAAGACCGGAAAAGTTCACAAAAGACATCAGTAGCCCACACAGGGGGTTCCACCATTACTGTGCCTTGCGCAATCAGAATACATCAGCCTCCTGGCTTACTCTCTTGCCACACTGCTGCTTCAAGCCTCCAGCCTAAGCCTTAGGTCTGCTTCTCAGACCTTAGAGTCAAGCACGCTCCTAGCTTACCCACGATCAACTATTTGGTGCTCTGTCACAGATGAAATCTGCCTCCTGCAGACATGCACACTCCGGTTGCTATATGAAACCTCTCTAACTCCTGGAGAGGTTGGGAGTCCACCTAACTTCCCTGCACAGACCTCCTGTCTGTTGGGTGGAGCCTTGAGCCATAGCCAGATCACAACTAAAGAGCCCAGCACACAGCTGTGCAATCCGCGCGCCTGTCTCTCCAATAATCGGTCGTAAGCCAGCACACTTCTGAGTCGAACGGGGTCCCACTGCTACATATTCTCCCTCCTTGTTTCAAACCAGAGGGAGGAACACATAAACCTGTTACCATGGATGGGACACGTCTGTGCCAGCCATTAGCAGGGTAGGACCATTTCTTTTTCTGGGTATGTTTCTACCAGCACTTTACCTTGATACCTCTGTGCCAACTATCAGCAGCAGGAGTCCTGCCCATCCTTCTTTTTTGGGGGCACTCCACCCACATCTTCTTCCGGGTGTGCTTCCACAAGCACTTCTTCCTGAACCGTGGGCTCCCACTAATCTCTCTACTATCCCATCTACCTTCTGGCCTCAGGATCCTCCATTTCTTGTTACCTCCCCAGACCTACTCTCTCTGGACTGTTAGGGACCCACTTCCATGAACCTGTAAGTACTGACCCCTCTCACTACCTGACGCAACATTAAACAACATCATCTGTTTCTCAGGTTCACTAACCCCTGCGTGGTTACCCTTGGCAACCAAAGCATCAGAGATTAACACCACAGCCTTCTGTTTAACCTCAATAGCAAATTTCCATAATGGATTACTCAACTCAATATTGTCATTGTCATAAGGACCTCTTGTCCCCTGGTTTGTTAGGACAGTGTCTGCGAAGGGACCACTTAAAGGCAAGCAATTATTGCCCATGGGACCTTCCCACAGTTTCACATCGGCCGCTGTTGTCAAACACTCCAATAGCGACTGTCCTACCAACAAACATTTTTTGCCACAGTTTTGCACACCAATCTCTTTAAACATTTCTATGTACATAGATACCTCAACCAATACCTCTGAGCTGTTCGACAGTCCTCTAGAGTGCCTCTCATACACCACATCAGTAAGAAGCAACCCAGCACACTGTGAGACAAATTCAACATGGTTTTACACACTTCCCCCTTACAGTTACCCACACTGTTATTTCATGTCAGAATGTCTTCGGGTACCTCAAACTGCACATCTTTGCGAATGATGGACAGAATTCCCACTACTGCCGTGTCTGTTCCGGGCCCTTCCTTCACATGAGGTCTAGTGGAGACAGTAAATGCGCCATGTACCAACCACTGCCCAGCTGCACCAGCAGGAATGCACCTCATCACACCAACATACGGAGAGACTTCCACCATGTTCTGATTTCTTTAGCAGTTCCACACACAACTGCTAATGGAAGCACTCTCGCAGAGAACTGTGAGACCACTTTCCACAAAAGTACCCAGCATTGCAGTAACCAATACCAATTTTTATCAACATTGCTTAACATCGCCTCTACCAACTGCATCCACTGATTGGTACTACGCAGTACCAAGCTGCCCGTCTGCGGTGGATACACGCAGGTTTACAGCAAAAAGGTTTTTACCAATTCCAGCAACATCTCAGTTATTTTTAAACATCCCACATAAACATAGAACTTTAGGCTTGGAAGGCCGAGACACTTAAGGAGACCTTCACCTCAGAGGTAACTGACGCAGCTCGTGGCTCCCCTTGAGCACTGCAAAACGCATGTGTCATACTCATCCTCTCATTATCAGCAACTGAGCATTTCCAAGTCATTATCCATTACACTGTCTTTCTGATACTCAATATTACTCATCTGTTTTGCTGTGGACAAAACCTATGCTATGTACACACCCTTATCTGATCCTTCTGACTGGAGAGGGTTAACTTCTGTAACAGCCAACGCACCTGTGAATACTGGCTCTGCAGCATCTCCATTTGTCACAACAGCAATAATGTCCACCTGTGCAGCATCAGACCACCATCAGCTCCAAGAGGGAGATTTCCAGGGATAACTCTGTGGCACTGACGGTGGTTGCCATGGGAGACATCAAACCATCAACATTGTCAGTAATGCACTTTTCAACATAATCGTTATCCTCATTCCTGCCTTGCATAGGCTGGACATTAGCAGTTTGAGATTGTAGGATACTTAGTACATCACTTTTCACCTCATGTGAAACACACTTGCCTATCGTGGTGGCAACACAGTTGTTCTGGGAAGCCCCAAGCTCAGACACCATGAGCTCCAGTGTGGTCTCCAGGGACACCTATGTTGTGCCTGTCATGGTTGCTATGGGCGATGGCACACATTTCTCAGTGTTCACCCCTGATATATCTGGATGCAATACCATATTTTCACCATCAGCATTTTTAATCTCATTAGTGAGCAACACATTATATTCATCTTTACCACTTGTCTTCCTCCTACACAGTACACTGCCTGAAGACAAGTCCTTATCAGTTCTCAGTCTTGCAGTGGGCTCAGCATTAACCTGTGCTCCCCCCCCCCGTAAAGCAGAAAGTCTCTCTTAGTAGCGTGAGCCCTCACTTGCCACTACTTCACCGGCATTAAACACAAACTCTATTTCACACATGAAACGGGAACAATCTTACCATTCCAGGTGGCAGGTGTTGGAAACTTTATTTGAGGGTGTAGTCCCTTCTTGGCTGTGCTCTCACAAGCTAATGCCCCCACATGGACACAGTGCAACATTGCAGCCTTCTAGGACTCTCCAACATCCCCTGCAGGAAAAACAGCTTCTCTGTTGCCAGCAGCAACAGCCACCACCTTGGAACAGGAACCTGGGATTGCAGATACAGGCTTTTCCTCAAAATCATTATGCTCAGCTGTATTCCAGAAACTGGGACAAGAAAAATACCTTGCCCTACTTGACCACTTTCCAGGCATGGAACAACTTCACTCCTGTCTCTAAGGGAAAGCATAATCAGAATACATCAGCCTCCTGGCTTACTCTCTTGCCACACGGCTGCTTCAGGCCTCCAGCCTAGGCCTTAGGTCTGCTGCTTAGACCTTAGAGCCAAGCTCTCTCCTAGCTTACTCATGATCAGCTCCTTTCTGCTCTGCCAAAGACAAAATCTGCCTCCTGCAGACATGCACACTCTGGTTGCTCCATGAAACCTCTCTAACTCCTGGAGAGGTTGGGAGTCCACCTGACTCCCCTGCACAGACCTCCTGTCTGTTGGGTGGAGCCTTAGCCATAGTCAGGTCACAAATTAATAGCCCAGCACACAGCTGTGTAATTAGCATGCCTGTCTCTCCAATAATCTGTCGTAAACCAGCACTCTTCTGAGTCGAACGGGGTCCCATTGCCACAATTTATATATATTGTATATATACTGTATATATACACACGCACACATGCATGTGTGTTTGAGCTTTGGGGTGCACACTGTAATACAATAGGCTGCATATACCTATGTTTCTAGGTCAAACATAAGTACCACTTTATCCACCCAAAGGCAGGACTACATACCCAAACTGTTAAGAAGATTTAGGGCAGATTAAAATAAAGTAATAAATGAGAATGGGAGAGAGCAAGACCCAACAGCAAATGTGTCAAACACAAGGCCCACTGGCCGAATCCGGCCCGCCAGGCCATTTCATGTGGCACCCAGGGATTTTTTTCAGCCAGAGCGCAGAGGAACTCCCTCGTGCCACCTCGGGCTCTCGCCCTCCACTGCAAGTGCAGTGTGGGATGGGACATCACATGGTAAGCTGCCCTGCTATCTCCATTTGTGGTTGGGTGCACAGATGGCGAACAATGATATCCCTGCAAGTCAGAGAGAGAGGCAAAGTCACCTACACTGCTGTGAGGTTCTAGAGCCAGGCAGAGGAAGGGTGGAAGCCTGTGAAAGAGAGCTGAACCCTGCACACTGTGCATAGCACATCCCTACACCCTGCGCTCTGTATGTAGCACACTCCACAAACCCTACACTCTGTACAAAGCGCATTCCTAAACTCTGCACTCTGTACTTAGTGCACACCTGAACTCCCCCACATAATGCACCCCTGGTATATATTGCCCCTTTACGGTCCTCCCACTGATCTTCTTACCGGAGTCACCAGACGATAAAATAAAATAGCGGGTAATTCAGTGCATCAGAAACTATCAAAATTTTCAAGTGAAATTCAATTTTAGGTGGACTGCAAACAGTACAACTGAGAGTTGTTGCTGTAAAATGTATTTAGGTCAATGTGCTATTACTGGATGATGCTCTAGAAAGAGTGACCTATATTGACTATGAAGTATGAACTCATTTCTATGAATTACATCAATTTATTTGATTATGCAAAGCTGATCCTAGATATGATTCATTTTGAACTGTTTGTATCTGTTTGTATCAGTGGCTAAAAAGTTTCACAACATACATAATGTACTAAACAAGGACTTTTTTAAAGAAGAAGGAAAATAATTTATATTGCTAAACATGATTTAAACTTATGATTTTTATGTTTCTCTAGAGGTGTTGTAAAAGGAGTCTGTTCTACAGTGTGCACTGTAATTAAAGCCCAGGCAAAAATGATAAAAATGAAATGAGGGTGAAGCCAAATAGTAAAAGAGCTAAACCCCACTTTTCTTTCAACTGTCCTGAGTTGTTCTATTGCAAAAACCCTTTCCTCACTTTAGACCAGGGCCGTCTTAATAGCATCATGGGCCCCTGGTCAAAGTATCGCACTAGGGCCCCTACCACCCTGCCCCAATATACGCACCTACTCTCAAGAATTAAAGTATAGATGGTTGAGAGAATTAAACATATATTCATTAGTACTTTAAATAGAATCCAGATATCCTGGGAAAGCTTAGTAAAAAGCTTGACTGTCCCAGCAAATCCAGTACAGTTGGCAATTATGATGTAATGCAAGCTGCTCAGCTGAGGGTTAATTGCCAGTCTCAGCTTCCACTCTGTCTCAGCTGATGATCATATCCTGCCTCGTTAGGCCAGCGCTGCTGCTATATAAACTGCCTGTATCAGATTGCAGATGTCTTCGCCTTGGTCAACATCTCTGTGTTTTCATGTGCAAGAGTTTGCCTGTTTGACGTTCACTACTGATTCCTGGATTAAAAACCCTGCCCCTGCTGGGGCCCCCCATGCACCTAGGGCCCCTGGGCATTGCCCATGGGTGCCCATGCATTAATACAGCCCTGCTCTAGGCTTCTGTGGGAGTACCGGCCCTCTCTGCAGTTGTTGAACACATCACCTTGTGTGCATTTGTCTCATCAGTTGTTGATCTTCTCTTGGACCATCCTGACAGCCTGTCTGCCAGTTGGGAGCCCCATTTTCCCTCCCATACAATACTCATTTAGCATATTGATGGGTATTTACCCAGAGAAAGAGAAAAGAGATGTTGTATAAACATGTGCAATTCGTTTCGTAACGAATCGAAATTCACCTGAATTTTGTATCTGAATGTCCAAAGAAACAAATAACGAAATTCAACGAATACGAAAGAAATTATAGCGAAAATAATGAATGAATTCAATATGATTCATTCATTCGTTAAAGGTCTAATGAAACAAAAGGTCAACTCAGAGTAAATCTTACAGTCCAATCAGCTGATTCATTTTGTGCTGGAGGTTGTATTACTGGCAAAGTGCATTCCTGAGAACTGAGTGAGAAGTGGGAGAAGTGATATTGTCTATGTGTGTGTTAATGGATTCAATAAACAAACGACTTTCCAAACTACGAATCCTTATCACGAATATATATACTGTGGGAGATTAGCTTGTGGGGATCAACTTTCCTGAGGAAAATAGTCAGCTTGCAGGCAACTTTCTTTAAAATCTGGTGGCTTGCCCGGTTTATTGGTAAAAGATTTGCATATTAAAAAACAAACAAAACAGAAAATAAATCGGTATTTCCATCTGGCACTAAACTAAACATTATAGTTTCCTTATTATACCGTGTGGGGCTGGCCCCGACACCCACAAAACATAAGCCACAATGCAAACCTTGTCTTTTAAAGTCCAAACGGACACAGAGCTCCCTCAGATCCCTCTCTGAGTTACAGGTCAGAGCTCTAGTGAGATCTCATCCTGATTATTTAAGCCACCTGCTGGTGGACTCCAGTGGACCACAAACTCCTGCCTGGAACCAGACCTGCCATGGTGGCTGGTAAAATCCGAACCAGACTATTTAATTCAGTCCACATGAACACATATGAGGCGACAGGTAGAGTCCGTCTACCACTTTGCCTCACATGCTGTCCCAATACATACATAAATATCAAATCAAATCAAATTGATACAAATTGATTCGGTAATGAATATCGACAATCTACGGAAATAATGAATTATCCAAAAATGAATTAACGTAACATAACAAATATGACAGGATGAAATTATTGATTTTGTACAAATCCAAAAAAGTGAATCTAAACAAAAATTTCCGTTGTGCACAAGTCTAATGTGGGATTAATATCTCTGCATACCTCTACCACCATGCTTCACAGCTGGGATGGTGCGCATATCCACAATCATGCTTCCCAGTTGGGATGCTGTGCTTCTCCACCACCATGCTTCTTTTTTTTTTATTTTTTTATTTATTTATTTTTTTTCCATTTCAGATGACCACCGGAGACTCATTATAATCAGCTTTTTTTTATGTCATGCTGCGCTCCGGATTAGTCTCATCATAGTGGTATTTCTTCCATTATTTCCCCCGTCCCTCCCTTTCCCTCCCCTCCCTCCCTCCGGACTCTTAAGTCTTTATTGTTAGCATTACTGTCAATCACCATAAATAGTATGTTAAAATTCACAACATATGCGATACAGTTCACCTCCCTTATCATCTCTCACCAGACCATTCAATCCGCATACTCT
>BLSH010183230.1:414213-447966 GCA_018402905.1 Glandirana rugosa
CCACCACCTTTTCGAGTGTTAGGGTTGAAATTTCGTACCACCACCTCTTCAATGGTAGGGTTTAAACTTCTTATCACCATCGCTTCGTGCCACTTCGTACCACAACCTTTTCTTGTCTTAGATTTGACACTTTGTACCACCACCTTTTCGAGTGGTAGGGTTGACACTTCATACCGCCATCTATTAGATTGGTAGGGTTAACACTTCTAACCGTCATCTTTTCGTATGGTGGGATTGACACTTCGTTTTCCAACACCATGCTTCACCGTGCTTCGCTACCACTATTCTTCAAATTTGGGATGGTAACTTCTCCACCACCATGCTTTAAAGTTGGGATTGTGAGCTTTTCCACCACCATCTTTCACAAAAAGGATGGTATGCTTTTCCACAGCCATGCTTAACAGTTGGGGTGCTGTGCATCTCCACCACCATGCTTCACAGTTGGGACAGTGAGCTTTTCCACCACCAAGCTTCACAATTGGGATAGTGTTCTTCTCCAGCACCATGCTTCACGGTTGGGGAGGTGTGCTTCTCCACCACTGTGCGTCACAGTTGGGATGCTGTGTTTCCCCACTACCATGCTTCACAGTTGGGATGGTGAGTTTTTCCACCACCATGCTTCACAGTTGGGATGGTGTGCTTCTCCTCCACCATGCACTTCAGTTGGAATGGTGTGCATCTCCACCACCATGCTTTAACTTGGGATTATGTGCTTCTCAACCACCGTGCTTCACAGTTGGGATGGCATGCTTCTCCACCACCATGCTTCACAGCTGGGATGCTGTGCTTCTCCACTACCGTGCTTCACAGTTGGGATGGTGGGCTTTTCCACCACCATGCTTCACAGTTGGGATGGTGTGCTTCTCCTCTACCATGCTAAACAGTTGGGATGGTGTGCATCTCTACCATTATGCTTCACAGTTGGGTTGATGTGCTTCTCCGCTACCATGCTTCACAGTTGGGATGCTGTGCTTCTCCACCACCATGCTTCACAGTTGGGATAGTATGCTCCTACACAATGCTTCACAGTTGGGATGCTGTGCTTCTCCACCAGCATGCTTCACAGTTGGGATGATGTGCTTCTCCACCACCATGCTTCACAATTGGTATAATGTGCTTGTCCACCACCATGCTTTATGGTTAGGATGGTGAGATTTTAAACCCCCATGCTTTACAGTTGGAATGTTATGCTTCTCCACCACATGCTTCACTAATTTGAATGGTGTGTTTTTCACCACCATGCTTCACATTTGTGATGCTGTACTTCTCCATCACTATGCTTAACAGTTGGGATGCTGTAATTCTCCACCACCATGCTTCATAGTTAAGATGCTGTTCTTCTCCACCATCTTTACAGTTAGGATGGTGTGCATCTCCACAACCATGCTTCACAGTTGGGATGGTGAGCTTTTCTACCACCAAGCTTCACAATTGGGATGGTGTTCCTCTTCACCACCATGCTTCACAGTTGGGATGCTGAGATTCTCCACCACCATGCTTCACAGTTAGGATGGTGAGTTTTCCACCACCATGCTTCACAGTTGGGATGGTGTGCTTCTCCTCCAGCATGCTCTATAGTTGGAATGGTGTGCATCTCCACCACCATGCTTTAACTTGGGATTGTGTGCTTCTCCACCACCATGCTTCACAGTTGGGATACCATGCTTCTCCTCCACCATGCTTCACAGCTGGGATGCTGTGCTTCTCCACTACTGTGCTTCACAGTTGGGATGGTGGGCTTTTCCACCACCATGCTGCACAGTTGAGGTAGTGTGCTTCTCCTCTACCACCACCATGCTTAACAGTTGGAATGGTGTGCATCTCTACCATCATGCTTCACAGTTGGGTTGATGTGCTTCTCCACTACCATGCTTCACAGTTGGGATGCTGTGCTTCTCCACCACCATGCTTCACAGTTGGGATATTATGCTCCTACACAATGCTTCACAGTTGGGATGGTGTGCTTCTCCACCACCATGCGTCACAATTGGGATGGTGGACCTCTCCAGCAGCATGCTTCACAGTTGGGATGCTGTGCTTCTCCACCACCATGCTTCACAATTGGTATGATGTGCTTGTCCACCACCATGCTTTATGGTTAGGATGGTGAGATTTTAAACCACCATGCTTTACAGTTGGAATGTTGTGCTTCTCCACCACCATTCTTCACTAATTCAAAAGGTGTGTTTTTCACCACCATGCTTCACATTTGTGATGCTGTACTTCTCTGTCATTATGCTTAACAGTTGGGATGCTGTAATTTTCCACCACCATGCTTTATAGTTAAGATGCTGTCCTTCTCCACCATCTTTACAGTTAGGATGGTGTGCGTCTCCACAATCATGCTTCACAGTTGGGATGGTGAGCTTTTCCACCACCAAGCTTCACAATTGGGATGGTGTTCCTCTCCCACCACCATGCTTCACATTTGGGATGCTGTATTTCTCCACCACCATGCTTCACAGTTAGGATGGTGAGCTTTTCCACCACCATGCTTCACAGTTGGGATGGTGTGCTTCTCCTCCAGCATGATTTTCAGTTGGAATGATGTGCATATCTACCACCATGCTTCTCAACCACCATGCTTCACAATAGGGATGCTGTGCTTCTCCACCACCATGCTTCACAGCTGGGATGCTGTGCTTCTCCACCACCGTACTTCACAGTTGGGGTAGTGTACTTCTCCTGCTCAATGCTTAACAGTTGGGATGGTGTGCTTCTCCACCACCATGATTTACAGTTAGGCTTTTGTGGATCTCTACCATCATGCTTCACAGTTGGGATGATGTGCTTCTCCACTACCATGCTTCACAGCTGGAATGCTGTGCTTCTCCACCACCATGCTTCACAGTTGCAATGTGCTTCTCCACCACCATGCTTCACAGTTGTGATGCTGTGCTTCTTCACCACCATGCTTCACAATTAAGTTGCTGTGTCCCTCCATCACCATGCTTCACAGTTTGGATGCTGTGCTTCTCCTACACCATGCTCACTGTTGGGATTGTCAGATGTTCCACCATCATGCTTCACAGTTGGGATGTTGTGCTTCTCCACCACCATCCTTCACTGCTTTGACAGTGTGCCTCTCCCCCACCACGTTTCACAGTTGGGATGGTATGCTCCTCCTCCACAATGCTTCACAATAGGGATGGTATGCATTTCTCACATCCCAAAATTCCAGTGGCTTTCTATATGGTGACTTTTGCGGACAGCCCCCTATGCTGCCCCCTTCTGGTGCGTTTTTCCCCCTTTTTTTCCCCATTTAGCCCCAGGGCTGATTCTGGTCAAACCCCTGAGAGAATGGATGTGTAAATATATTTATTTAGAGTCCTTAGACCCCTCGTTGGTGGTTTTTTTTCATTACGCATGGTATGCTTCTCCACCTCCGTGCTTCATATTTGGGATGGTGGACTTCTCCACCAGCATGCTTCACAGTTGGGATGCTGTGCTTCTCCACCACCATGCTTCACAGTTGGTATGCTGTGCGTCTCCACCACCATGCTTTATGGTTGGGATAGTGAGATTTTGAACAACCTTGCTTTACAATTGGAATGTTGTGCTTTTCCACCACAATGCTTCAATGATTCGAATAGTGTGCTTCTCCACCACCATTCTTCACATTTGTGATGCTGTACTTCTCCACCACCATGCATAACAGTTGGGATGCTGTAATTCTCCACCACCATGCTTTACAGTTAAGATGCTGTCCTTCTTCACCCCCTTAATTTACAGTTGGGGTGGTGTGCTTCTCCACCACCATGCTTCACAGTTGGGTTGGTGTGCTTCTTAACACGCTTTTACCACACTCCACCACTTGGGATGCCGTTCTTCTCCACCACTATACTCACAGTTGGGATGCTCTGCCTTTCCACCACCATGCTTCATGGTTAGGATGGTGTGTGTGTGTGTCTCCACCACCATGTTTCGCATTTGGGATGCTGTGCATCTCCACCACCATGCTTCAAAGTTGGCATGGAGTGATTCTCCACTACCATACATCACTGTTTGGATTTAGTGCTTCACCACCACTGTGTTTCACAGTTGGGGTTTTGTGCTTCTCCACCAACATGATTCACAGTTGGGATGCTGTGCTTCACCACCATACTTCTCAGTTGAGATGCTGTGCATCTCCATCACCATGATTTACAGTTGGGATGGTGTGCTTCTCCACCAACATGCTTCACAGTTGGGATGCAGTGCTTCTCCACCACCACTGCCGCTCCTTGAAGACATCACGTGGCGAAAGGTATGTAGGGCGGGGTGAGGACGCTGATGACATTGTGTATGCTGGTTCACACTCGTGGTCTATGGCATGTCCGGAGGTGAAAAGCTATTAACAGCTGAGCGTGTTTTTTAAATGTGATTAAAATACCTATATTTTAATTCAGTCTGTGATATGGTTTTAAGCTATGGGAGCCTCCTTCCTTTTCTCTGTTTCCCACAATACATGCTGTGATCTATGAGAGGGATGATAAGAGACCAGGGAGGAAAGAGAGTTGTAGTCTGTGAACGTTGGAAAAGATTTGGGCTTGGTTGCTGGTTTATAATCCTACCAATATATCCATCTGGTGATTCCATTTTAGCGAGAGTGGTGAAGGATTCACACAGTGGTGAAGGACTTGGGGACTTTATTTTGGAACAGTTGGATGACAAATTATATAGTGTTTTCTGTGAACTGTTTTTACATATATGATTGATTTTTTAAGAAATGTTAACAGTTGGGATAGCATGCTTCTCCACCACCATGCTTCACAGTTGAGATGGTGTGCCTCTACAGCACCATGCTTTACAGTTGTAATGGTGAGCTTTTTCACCACCATGCTTCACCGTTGGGAGGATGGTGTGCTTCTCCACCACCGTGCTACACAGTTGGGATGGTGATATTTTCCACCACCATGCTTCAAAGTTGGGATGGTGTGCTTCTCCCTCTCCATGCTTTACAGTTGGGATGGTGTGCATCTCACTGCCATGCTTCAAAATTGGGATGCTGTGTTTCTCTGCCTCCATGTTTCACAGTTGGGATGGTGTGCTTCTCTGCCATTATGCTCTATAGTTGGGATGGTGTGCATCTCTGCCACCATGCTTCACTGTTGGTATGTTGTGCTTCTCTACCACCATGCTTCACAGTTGAGATGGTGACCTTCTCCACCACAATGCTTCACAGTTGAGGCAGTGGGCTTCTCCTCATAGGTCTTGTTTTCTTCGCTTTAAACAATGTTTATTGCTGTTACCACCAGTTTTGGTCTCATCACTCCAACTGATAGTGTTTTGAGGCTTCTCTAAACATGGTTTGGCATAAGCGGCTGTTTTGTGGTGTTGACATGGCTCATTTTACATATTCTGCCAAGGGTGTCAATACTTATGAGCACAGCTGAATGCCTGTCCTGCAACTATCTCCAGACGTCTCAGATTCCTGTGTCTTCCTCTGTGTGTTTGGTCATGGAGAAGCGTGGACTGTTAATGATCTTTGAATGTGGGGTCTCCCCACATGGTTGCCTGTATCTTTTCATTTGTGAATATATCAAGTGTCAGGAAGAGGAGGTGGTGTAGTGTTCTCACTTTTGTTGCCAGCGGTTTAGACATTAATGGCTGTGTGTTGAGTTATTTTGAGGGGACAGCACATTTACACTGTTATACAAGCTGTACACTCACTACTTTACATTGTAGCAAAGTGTAATTTCTTCAGTGTTGTCACATGAAAAGATAGAATAAAATGTTTACTATAAATGTGAGGATGTACTCACTTTTGTGAGATACTGTATTTGATGGGAATGTATTTGGTAATGACATAAGAGAGTTGGCGTGTGATTGGTGGATGATGTGTGATGTAGTAGAGGTGTGTGGGGAGATCTTCAGATCTGTAGAGAACCATCTGGCAATATAGTGATGAGTTGTGATCGGAGGAGATGACGCCCCAGGGTGTCGGGATGGGTGATGTGTTTTGCGCACATAGGAATCTGTTCTAAAAGGAATCGCCTTTCTGAGGACGGCTTGTTCTTCAGTTTTCCTTCCTTTATAGCCGGGATCAGATTTCCATGTCTCCCATGGAAACAGGAAACAGAAGGAAGGTTTGTGCCAGGTTTTCAGGTGCTGTTTTCAGGTGCTGAGATCTCCTTCTGGAGTCCGGAATCCAGGTGTAATAAAGATGGCTCAATGTGGGCTTGAACTCAGGGTTCTAAAAGCATCTGTTTCTGAGCACTTACTACTGAGACACAAGCAACACTTACACCCAGCTGCCATCAGTCTTCTGAATAAGAATACAGCCCTGAAAGTTCACCGAAACCTGAGCTCTTTATGAAAGAAACAGATTCCCCTAAATGCCCCCTCCCCAGCAGCAGCCCTTTGTTTCATTTAGCTTCCACTTGGCTGCCAAGGATAAAAACCTTACATAGACACTGAATGGAGGAGGGGTAGGGAGGATCACAGATTTGCTTTAGGACCCCATTACATTTTTGCATTGCATTATTGTTCATTGTATCAAGAAAGCCAATTGAAATGATTGGATTTTATCTATACAATTTGCTTACAGCCAAAAAAACATTTAAGAAATGATTGGGCTGCCTACATACGCCAATGTCCCAGATGTGACCTATATGCTTTAAGGTGAATTGGGGTGCTATTCAAAATGAATTGCACCACAACACATGTATTGTGTGCAGCATGTGCTTGGAAATGGAAATTGACCCTTACCACCCCCACTGAATGTGTCACACTGCCCAAAGGGGTGTCAATCTCAACCACTGCAGTCTGGTAATCCCATAGTGCTAGGGTATAATTTTCCAGGTTTTACACAATTGTTTTTGACTAACCTCACCACGCTACCAGAATCAAGCAGTGCAGTGACTGGCTTTCCATCAACTGAAATCACACACATTTGCTTTTCCATGTGACTCTGACATGATGCAGTACATGCGACCTGTGCAAAAAGAGATATGCGTCTTTTCATAAAAGCATTATCACACCACATTGGTTCATCATTTAGGGGACAGTTGGCAGCAATATGACCTAACACATGACAACGATAGCATTGTATGTGTTTGATACCCAGTTCCCTTAAGGGTCTCCAAGACCTTCCTGGTTTCTTTGGCCAGTCTCCAGGTCTAGAGCCCATAGTCTCATTAGCCATAACAGCAGTCTTATCCATGTTCCCCATGCCCTTGAACCCTGGAAGGGTCTTACCGGATCTGCCAGGTGATCTTCCCCCCCCTAGATACATTGGAATGGGGCACGGATGGGGATATCAAGTCCTCAGCAGCCGTGTATCTCTCCACGAGGTCCACTAGTTGGGTTGCTGTTTTGGGGTCCCCATGACTGACCCACTTCCTCAGAGCAGTAGGGAGCGCACACAGGTATCAGTCCATTACCACACGCTCCACAATCTTAGAGCTGGACAAAGTCTCTGGCTGCAACCACTACCTCTTGAGATGGGCCAGATCAAACATTTGGGAGCGGGGTGGCTTGTCCATACGGTAGGTCCACTGATGCACCCGTTGGGCCCAAACCGCCATGGTGACCCCCAGACATGCGAGTATCTCTGCTTTTAGCTACTCATAGCCCTGGGCCTTATCAGGTTCCAAGTCAAAAGAGGCCTTTTGGGGCTTACCTGTCACTGTTGTGGGGGAGGGGGGCTATGAGATTAAGTGGATGAAGTAAGGGGGTTGTTAAATATGAGGGGCTGAAAATACTGATGTAAGAATGGGATTATAATAAAAGAGGAGGGGGCCTGTGTTGTAAAGGATCGCACAAATATACGATTCAGACCTCGGCTAGAAGAAAATGTTACTGATCAGACCTTTGTGAATTTTAACTCAGTCCCCCTGATGTATAGTATAGTATCAAAAATTGTGTGAGCATGGAGTATGTCAAGAAAAAAATCAATATGAGAAACTCGTACATAAAAGAAGCTTAGTGTAGAGCTTGCAGTCTCCCCTAAGAGAAAATGTAGATAAAAATAATCCAGCTACCAGCCATTCAAGTGCTGATTGATGTGGAGGCAATTAGTATTATGTACAGTACATAATGCAGGTTTACATAAAAAATTTAAGCTTTGCGTAAAAGCTTTCAATCTAGAACAGAACAATAGACAATATCCTTTAGTAGCACCTGTAATACTGGTAGCCCAGGTGCACCAGTGTGAGCATATACTTGAGCATGTCTACATTGTTTACACCATCTGTCAGAATAATAACACTGATGCCTAGATGGAAACATGCATGAACAGCACACAGAGAAGATCTAGCATAATTCCTGAATCTCCGGAGACATAAACTGTTCATATTCTTTAACATGTTTCATCTGCTTGTAAAAACACTGCAAAAGATGAAAAGATGTGGGAAGGTACTGACATATCTGCCTGGCATTTCTTCTACCCAGCAAAAAATTCTTCCTTACAGAACTGACGTTAAACAAGCTTAGTGTTTTTCTGCTTTTTGATTTGAGCAAATCCATTTACCAAGTCCAAGATTTAACCTGGATTAAGTTGACTGGAATGCATGTTTGCTAGTTTAAACTGCTTTTCTTGGCAAAAGTTCTACACTGTCTTAATGTTGGATTGATGATTAATTGACTTTTCCATGGTAATCTGTAGTGCTACCAGCTGTTTGGGCTTGCTCACGTGTGTTTTGTCGCCTCCTCACTGCCTGATTTAACCCTGTAAATGCTGCATTGCACAAAGTTGCGGCATGGCCTCATAGGCTTTCGTGGGTCGCGTACAGTGGCAGTAACACCTGCTGAATGGGACATGCTGTTGAAGTTTTGCCATGGCCACAGAACGTGTATAGCCCTGAGCAGTTGCATGTCAGTGTTCAGACTGTGGCTCATCTGCCTGACTTTACCACAACCTGGCCACTCGTGTGAATGGGACTTTATTGTGTCTCTGCCATACTGTCCCACAACCAATCAGAACCATATTACAGCATTTAACATATCTTGCTGGTCCTCAAAATGTTGACTAGTAGCTGCATTGCTTGCTCCTTATACGTCTCATCCCAAAACATTAATTTTGTACCAGTATTGCTATTATTTTTATCATTCAGAATCCTCATGGTCATCCACAGATCCTCAGCAGTACCTTCTGGTGTATTCAGTACAATTCTTCTTATTGTACATCGGCAGTGCATCCTGGTATGTACAGTATCTCACAGAAGTGAGTACACCACTCACATTTTTGTAAATAATTTATTATATCTTTTATGTGACAACACTGAAGAAATGACACTTTGCTACAATGTAAAGTAGTGAGTATACATCTTGTATAACAGTGTACATTTGCTGTCCCCTCAAAATAACTCAACACACAGCCATTAATGTCTAAACCGCTGGCAACAAAAAGTGAGTACTCTCCTAAGTGAAAATGTCCAAATTGGGCCTAATTAGCTATTATGCCTTTGTTGTCATGCGACTTGTTAGTGTTACAATGTCTCAGGGGTGAATGGGGAGCAGGTGTGTTAAATGTGGTCTTATCGCTCTCACTCTGCCATACTGGTCACTGGAAGCTCAACTTGGCACCTCATGGCAAAGAACTCTCTGAGGATCTGAAAAAAAATAAATTTTGCTCTACATAAAGATGGCCTAGGCTATAAGAAGATTGCCAAGACCCTGAAACTGAGCTGCAGCAGGGTGGCCAAGACCATACAGCGTTTTAACAGGACAGGTTCCACTTAGAACAGGCCTCGCCATGGTCGACCAAAGAAGTTGAGTGTACATGCTCAGCGTCATATCCAGAGGTTGTCTTTGGGAAATAGACCTATGAGTGCTGTCAGCATTGCTGCAGAGGTTGAAGGGGTGGAGGGTTAGCCTGTCAGTGCTCAAACCATACGTCACACACTGCATCAAATTGGTCTGCATGTCTGTCATCTCAGAAGGAAGCCTCTTCTAAAGATGATGTGCAAGAAAGCCCACAAACAGTTTGCTGAAGACAAGCAGACTAAGGACTAGGGACGAGCCGAATGGACCCCTGTTCGGTTCGCACCAGAACTTTCGAACACCGCAAAAGTTCGGACCCGAATAACGAACCCCATTAAAGTCAATGGAAACCGAACGTCAAAAATCATAAGTGCCCATTTTGAAGGCTTATATGCAAGTAATTGGGCATACAATGGTTATAGGGGTCCGGTTCCTGCCCTGGGGGACATGTATCAATGAAATAAAAGTTTGTGAAAAACTTCATTTTTAAATGAGCAGTGATTTTTTTATTTTTAAAGTGAAAGCATAAAAAGGAAAAATTCCTACCAATAAAGTGCCTGGGGTATCCCCTTAGTCTACATGTAAAGTAGCATATCTGTACCATGTCTAAAATCTGCTGCAGCAATAATTGCATTTATAAAGCCAAAAAAAAGGACATTTTCCCTGCAAGCTGCCTTTATTTTGCTCAGCAACAGCTAGGGAGCCAGTGTGTATGATGAGGCCACAATGTAGTGAACTGGAAACAAGATTAGAGATTTTTTGGATACATTCTGGTGTCACTTTGACTTTGGATAGAAGTAACAGGTGTGGAAAAATCAGACTTTGGGTGTTGGTGGTGCCTTCACACCATAACCCTATAGAAGTGCTCTTCATGAAGGCAAGAATTGGCCTTTCTGTAAAAAAATTGCAATAATATGCACCTGTCAAAGAGTTGCAGAATAATTGGTCTTTGGGTGTTGGTGGCGCCTTTGCTCCATAACCCTATAGAGGTACTATTGATGAAAGCAAGAATTGGCCTTGCTGTAAAAAATTGCCATGATATGCACCAGGTGCAGAAAAATTGGTCTTTGGGTGTCGGTGGCACCTTCCCACCGTAACCCTATAGAGGCGCTCTTGATGAAGGCAAAAAAAAATGCAATGATATGCACCTGTCAAATAGGTGCTGAAAAATTGGTCTTTGGGTGTTAATTGTGCCCATGAAACCTATACCAAAAACATTCTATCCCATGTGGGACATCTACCTATACCAAAACTGAAAATTATATATATATATATATATATATATATATATATATATATATATATATATAAACAGTATCTCTCCTGTTCAGAATGTCCTGGACAGGAGATACATCTCTCTCCTATATGGTTTATTTAAAGAGCAGTATGGGGTTAAGGCACTCACAGGATGAGTTTATATTCAGTAAAATCCAGGGAACATATGAGAAGTAGTCAGAGTTTGTAAGTGAGACAGGTGCCTGGGAAAAAAACTATTTCAGCTGCTGAAGTGCTGGGACCTGCTAAGGACCCTCTCTCTGTTAAAGAAAAGCAAAAACAAAGAAAAAAGTGAGGGACTGTAATACCCCCCCGAGTGTACATGCCTTTAGTCAGTGAAACACTGTTTTGATGCTGTGTTGAGATAAGTAGACTTTGTTTTGTTATTAAGCTGAAGAATAGCTATTTTGATTTGCTGATTGGAGCATGGTTTGTGTTGCCTGTTGGGAAAAATAAAGACTGTTTCTGCTGTCATATCGCTGCCTTGGTGATCTCTGACCCCCTAAACTTCACCTTCCCTACACAAAGCTGTCAGCTAGCAGCTTGAACACACACTAACACTATGGCTGCTGTGAGTCTATTCTGGGATATCTGTTCCTTCAAATTATGGGCTCTTGTATGGGCTTTGCACAGCATTATAGATTGTTCTTTCTTTCTAGCAGCAAACCTGAAACTTTTTGGCCAACAGTTTTCGATTCATGAACTTCATGCACCATCAAATCTAAACCTCACTCATAGCCTCCATGACCAGGTAATACATAATACCCCCAGATTTCCAAATATTCTTACAGAATAATAGACCTTTGATGCCTCTATTTGTTTTTTTTTTTGGACCCTTCCTCCTGAAGAATCTGGTCAATGCTGATAGGCATATAGGTTAATGTCCCTAGCATAGGAGACACATTCTAAACTGCACTCGTGCTATGATATTGGTATCTCTGGTGAAAACCTTTAATTTAAATGTCAAAATTATTCAAAACAGAAAGTGTAACAGACAGGTAAACCTAAGTGTGTTAAATAACAAACATGCATCCTATTCTGTTCCTATTATCTTTGTATTTGCACACTGTTCATTATTGAGTAATGATTGGGTTTTTTTTTTTTTGTTTGTTTGTTTGCTTTTTTGGCTTTCAGTATACTCAGCAATATATTTCAGACCTGTTTTCCGAGGTAGGCATTTAATGTTTTATAGGAGTGGGAGACAAAGATACAACTGTGGATGAAATCTTTGACACAATCACTCATGAATCTTCATGAACCTTCCAAATAATAGGCCTTACCTAAAACCATTTTCATATTACTGTAGGCATTCTTTGGCTGTTACTGCAGTCGCTATCACTAAGAGAACATCTTGGGGCTTAGAGGACATGCTAAATTGGGTAGAGAATTGTACTCTGGGTCTACCAGAGGAAGTCATTTTCCATTCTTACATTACTATGTAACTGTAACTAGTGTGCTGTGTCGATTCTCATGTATTTATTAGTGCTAGCATTCCCTATGGTTTTGGCTATACATACAGCATGGATTTACCCCAAGAAGCTGTTACAAATGCAACAAAACGAAATATTGACTGTTTGCACAGAATTGATTTTCTTTCTGATAAGGTCACACATGCTTACACATTCATCCAAAAATCTTAGGAACGTTTCTACACCAACTCGTTATATATAAATCTGGTCTTTTTAAAAAAATGCATAAAACAACTGTTCACAAAAAAAAAAGCAGTAATGCCCACTTTCTCATATCTTTTAAGTCAGAAATGTTCAGCGTAAAATAAGCATTCCAAGATATTTCTGTGGATTACTGCACTTTGTAGTTTGATCTGTGTTTTTGTACATTCCTCTTCAATCCTGTTTCCACCTCTCTCATCTCCTAGCTTATGCTCATTTCTGTTTATTGAAGGCAGTAGTCCTCAACCCTTTCTCAAAGCTGTTTCATTGCACTTGTGTGACCTCTCATACTCTGATGCCCATTATTAGCATGTATAGTGGCCAGTTGCCCCACTGTATGTGTTGTACTGTACAAGGAATGTCAGTCATTGAATTTGCATGCAGTCATTTCCAAAAATATTGCTAACATAGCTGGAGTCATAGCCCTTTTGGCTTATTGAGGATGTAAGCAGAGGCGTAACTAGAACCTTCAGGGCCCCAGAGCAAGAAATTATGAAGGGCCCCCTGACCCCTGGCCTGGACCCTCCCTCTTCCCACTGATCATGGGGCCCTTTACTACCACCATATTTTTTTACCATTTTATTTTTATTATTTTTTTAGGAGCCCTATTGGGGGGCTTTGATAAGATATCAGGGGTCTAAACAAACCTCAGCTCTCAATCTCCATCTGTGTAGCCTCAGCTGCACAGAATGAATGGACAGGAATAGTTGTGCACCGAGCCTCCCATTCATTCAGAAACTGAAGTATAGTAAAAACAGTTTACTATGCTTCAGTTATGAATGAACCAATTGGTAACAATCACTGGCACTGTCCATTCAGAAAAGGAAGGAGCCAGTAAATGACAAATTTACCGACCCATTCCCATCTCTACATCATGACACATCTCCTACAGCAGTTGGCAGGAGAGAGGAGGGAGGAAGACAGCAGTTCTGTGTGGGGGACCAGGGAATCACATAGGGACCCTGGAAACATCAAAAGACAAGTGGATAGGAGGGGTGGCGGGGGCAGCATATAGAGCAGTGGTTCTCAACTCCGGTCCTCGGGACCCCCCAACAGGCCAGGTTTGCAGGATAACTGAAATACATCACAGGTGATATCATTTGCTGCTCAGTGATTGCAGTATTCTAGTCTGCATCTCCCCAAGGTAATACTTAAAATCTGGCCTGTTGGTGGGTCCCGAGGACCGCAGTTGAGAACCAGTGATATAGAGGAACCAATCTCCTCCATTAGGAGAAAAATGGGGAGATTGGTTCCTCTAAATGCTGCCTTCACCATCCCTCTTATCCAGGTGTACAAGGGAGGCACACGGGCCCCCTGGAGCATGGGGCCCAGTTGCAATTGCAACCCCTACAACCCCTTTAGTTACGCCCCTGGATGTAAGCTATCATAAGCATGAAACACTTCTGCCCCTGCCCACACATATTGTGCAATTAATTCATATCACTGCCTTGTGTGAGGTTGATTTTTAGCGTGTTTGAAAGGTGTTTAGAATATTTTGTTATTATTGTAAATGCATATCCATGGTCTAATTAAAGCGATAAGCTCAGCTTGTTTAAGGCAAAGCATAATTATACCAAGTGCAGTAATCCTTAGCAAAGCATTGGACATGATTTATGATTGATTTGATTTTACTCCTGAAAACTGAGATGTAGTTTGTAGGTGTGTGGCTATTTTATGTTCTCTGTTGTTATTGAAGAGTTAGTCCATCCAGAGGTGATGCTTCAA
This sequence comes from Glandirana rugosa, assembly GCA_018402905.1. Classification (NCBI taxonomy): domain Eukaryota; kingdom Metazoa; phylum Chordata; class Amphibia; order Anura; family Ranidae; genus Glandirana; species Glandirana rugosa. The sequence continues at coordinate 428,568 of BLSH010183230.1, forward strand.
TTACAGCAAAAAGCACAAAGCACAGAAAAGAAGACTTCTTTGTAAGAACTTTAGTGACTGCAAGCAATAGAAAAGTCAGACATCAAGAAATTTAAGACCTAAGTGCCCTTGATATCAAAGCAGTTTAAAAGTGAATTTGTGCAAAGAAAAACAGATAGCATTACTTCCAGAATAGTAAGTGACTAGGGGGCATCATTAGGCTTTATAATAATGGCTACCTGTTCTGGATATTTCATAAACCAGAATTTGACTAAATGTGACTGTGTATTTGGGTCTTGTGATAATAATTAATATTCTTTCTGTTCCTCTTGTTGTTGAAGATCATGGGTTTGGACTGGTTGAATTTTGTGTAGGCTATCCCCACCCCTCTGCTCAATGGGGAATTCTGGGAAATTAGAAGTAATTTTTCATTTCACTTGATTTTTTAATAACAATGGTCAACGCAACTTTGTGTTGCCCATTTATACCACATTTCTATTGAAGGTATGTAAAATCAATTGAACCAGTCGAATTAGTGAACCTGTATGCAAATAGAACTCATCTATTATGATACTCATGCTCCCTAATTGGCAAATAATTCATACGATTACCTTTCCTGCAGAAAACAGAGCTCTAAATTGCCATTGGCTACTGATCCTGTGGAGAATGTTATGCCATTGATCACATGATCTCTATCAAACAGGCGTGGGACATAATTGAGTTAGAGCTGGTCAGAAAGTGGCTCTTTGTGAGCAGGGCCAGGACAAGGGATGGGCAGGAGGTACATCTGTCTCAGGCAGAGTGGTAGAAGAGGCACCTTTTCACAGCATGCATGTTTCAGATCAGGGACTGGTAGGTTTGGGTCTGCTCTGAAAGCTACTGCTGTCACACTATGCTCCAACATGCCCATTTTCTGTCCCGTTTGGCCACCGCTGACACAAAAAACACATTGTATATGTCCAACTAGCTTTTAACTACCAGAAAACAAGCAATTCATCACTCAAGTGCAATGCACATGCCATGTCAACCATGGCTCTTTGTGAGCAGCCAGAGCGGCCAAGTGGCCATAAAATAGGCATGGGGCAGTTTACCCACATGCATTAGCAGTGGGGGTGGGGCGCAGTTCCACATTTTTTCACTGGGCATTGAATAAACCTGTCCCAGTAGTAGTGTGAGCATCAAGCTTACTACCAGAAATCATACTACACATGACCTGTAGCTGGAAGGAACCAGGAGCACAATTTTCTTCAGGAAAAACAATTTATAATGCATTTTATAAAAGTATGCTGTAAAGCGGAACTTTAGGCACATAAAAAAGACAAATTAATGCAGGACTGCAATCATTATTGCATAATTAACCCCTCTTTTATATGCCCAACACATATGTGTAGCTGGGCAGCCGATGTTTATTTGCTGAAAGTGCACTCACTGCACATTCCCAGCACAAAGACTGAGCTGTCACAGACAGCTCTCTGTTTGGGCTACAGATTTGTTAGCCAGCGGGACAGGTTTCCAATCTTGTGACCACTGTGACATAACTGCTGATCATTCCTGTCCCCTGGGTGTCCTAAACTGTTTAAAGAAACACCGGTGTGAGTGGGAAGGGGTTATATTTGTTTGTTTGTTTTTTTTTCAAAACAAGCAGTTGAACCATTTGAATTTAACCTGGCATCAGCCTCTTGCTTCTTGTGCAGCAGAGCTGGAGTGCAAAAGAGGAAGGAAGAGCAATCAGTTATTGTACAAGAAGCATGCCGATAGGAGGAGAAGCAGAGTGACAGAGATATGAACTGATCACTGTGCATCTTCTTTTCACTGTCCAGTCACAAGCTGGGGTGGGCCTGGGATGACCTGGGCTCAGAGGAAGGGGGCTTAATGGTGCTGGCAATTAGACTAAGGATATCCATCAGCAGAAAAAAAAAACTACTGTGGGGAAATCTCTGAACTGAAGGTGGATATACAGTAGTTGTTTTTGTTATTTTATCTTTTTAATAGTCTATTCTTTTTTATCCTGATATTTTTGGCTATAGTTCTGCTGTGTAAGCTGTGATCAAGGCGGTCATCTGCCAAAACGCATAAGCTTCGTACCTGTACCTTATGCACAGCATATGAATAAAGCATCACTGCAAGGAATTTGGAAGCGCCACCTTTTGTATGCTATAGTTCTGCTTTACCCTGATAATTGTCTATAACCCAGTTTGTCTGTGTTCTACTAATATATAATTTAAGGTTATAATATAAAACTGGCTTGTTTACAGAAAATTTAAAAGAAATGTGAATAATATAAATGCAAATGTAAATACTATTTGTGCAAACCTACTGTATATAATTGAGTTACACGTTTGCTCGCACGTCTGTGAATCCTAATGTGTGCAACAAATGCAATTTTCTCTCGGGCTTCTTCTAGTGTTTAGAAGAAGCCCACATCAGCATGGTTCTATAGGTTACAAAGCTATTTGGCTAGTTACACATGGAAAGGACAAACATTGATTTTCCATTCTATTATTTAAGCAATACCTAAGACCATGCTGCATTTTCTTTGAAAATAGCTTTTAGAGTTTCTTTAACTACACCTCAAGTAGCACAACATGGGCTAGATTAAAGGTTTCCTGTGTATACAATTCAAGAATTTACTACTGGAATGTCTATATACATAAATGAAGAATCTATCCTTCAGAATTAATTAGCATACAGCATTGTGAAAACCTAGACTTCTTTAGATTGGGGCTCGTCATTGAACCTTTCAGTAATGTTACCTGCATTGCTACTCCCTTCTGACCTGCTCCTTCGGTATCCTAGAGACCAGTAAAATAAACACTGCTTCCTTTCTTTTCATGAAAGCACAAAGGTTAGCAATGAACCTCCCATCCAGATTTCAAAAGCATCTACTTTTCTACAGTCATATGCTAATGAATTGGCTTTTGGTGACAGCTGCTCTGCCTGGAAATTACAGTTAGTACTGTACTTGCCATCTTTGACGTTTTAATTCTTTCCAAATAATTTGGAGTTTTTAAACTAACTTGATAGTGTCACCTATATAGGTTAAATTTGTTATTCATATATATATATATATATATATATATATATATATATATATATATAGTGCCTTGGAAAAGTATTCATACCCCTTGAAATGTTCCACATTTTGACATGTTACAACCATAAATGTAAATGTATTTTATTGGAATTGTATATGACCAACACAAATTGGCATATAATTGTGGAGTGTAGGGAAAAGGATAAATGGTTTTCAAAATGTTTTACAAAAAAATATGTGAAAAGTGTGGCATGCATTTGTATTCAGCCCCCCCTGAGTCAATACTTTGTAGAACCCCCTTTCACTGCAATTACGGCTGCAAGTCTTTTTGAGGATGTCTCTACCAGCTTTGCACATCTAGAGAGTGACATTTTTGCCCATTCTTCTCTGCAAAATAGCTCAAGCTCTGTCAGATTTGATAGACGGCATTTGTGAACAGCAATTTTCGAATCTTGCCACAGATTCTCAATTGGATTTAGGCCTGGACTTTGACTGGGCCATTCTAACATATGTATATGCTTTGATCTCAATTATTCCATTGTATCTCTGGCAGGTCGTTGTCCTGCTGGAAGGTGAATCTCTGCCCCAGTCTCAAGTCTTTTGCATACCCCAACAAGTTTTCTTCTAATAGTGCCCTGTATTTGGCTCATTCCATCTTCCCGGCTTCCTATCAACTCTGACCAGCTTCCCTATCCTTGCTGAAGAAAAGCATCCCCACAACATGATGCTGCCACCACCATGTTTTACAGTGGGCAGGGTGTGTTCAGGGCGATGTGCAGTGTTAGTTTTATGCCACACATAGCGTTTTGCATTTAGGGCAAAAAGTTTGATTTTGGTCTCATCTGACCAGAGCACCTTCTTCCACATGTTTGTTGTGTCCCCCACATGGCTTCTTGCAAACTGCAAACGGGACTTCTTGTGGCTTTCTGTCAACAATGGCCTTCTTCTTGCCACTCTTCCATAAAGGCCAGATTTGTGGAGTGCACAACTAATAGTTATCGTGTGGACAGATTCTCCCACCTGAGCTGTGGATCTCTGCAGCTCCCCCAGAGTTACCACGGGCATCTTGGCTGCTTCTCTGATTAATGCTCTTCTTGCCAGGCCTGTCAATTTAGGTGGACAGCCATGTCTTGGAAGGTTTACAGTTGTGCCATACTCTTTTCATTTTCAGGTGATGGATTCAACAGTGCTCCATGAGATGTTCAAAGCTTTGGATATTTTTTATAACCTAACCCTGCTTAAAACTTCTCCAGAACGTTATCCCTGACCTGTCTGATATGTTCCTTGGCCTTCATGATGCTGTTAGTTCACTAAAGTTCCTTAACAAACATCTGAGGGCTTCACAGACTAGCTGTATTTATACTGAGATTGAATTACACACAGGTGGACTCTATTTAATAATTAGGTGACTTCTGAAGGCAATTGGTTCTACAAAACTTTAGTTAGGGGTATCAGAGTAAAGGGGAATACAAATGCACGCCGCACTTTTCATATATTTATTTGTAAAAAACTTTGAAAACCATTTACCATTTTCCTTTCACTTTGCAATTACGTGCCTCTATGTATTGGTATATCACATAAAATCACAATAAAACACATTTATGTTTTTGTTGGAACATGACAAAATGTGTAAAATTGCAAGCGGTATGAATATTTTTTCAAGGCACTGTGTATATGTATATATATATATATATATAAATACAGTGTAAATATACAGCCTGCAAACTAAGTATTGAACACGTCACCATTTTTCTAGGTAAATATATTTCTGAAGGCGCTATTGACATGATATTTTCACCACATGTCGGTAACAACCCTTACAATCCCTACATACAAAGAAAAAAAAAATATGTTCAGAAACTAAGTTATGTGTAAGGCTGGGTTCACACCACAGCACGGAGCGGCCCGCAGCAGGGGTCCGGTGTGTCCCCATTCAGGTCCAATTTCCGCCTGAGTTTTTGGCTGAATTCAGACCTGAAACACACCAGAAGACGTACAGTACTCCCGTGCAATTCACACTGGAGCCACTTCGGAGATGTGTGAACAGGCTCCATAGAGAGTCGGTCACAGTCTCCTGACATGCGAATTGGATGCAAAGGAAACCCGCATCTAATTCACATTAGTGTGAATTCAGCCTAATAAAAAATGAAATGACACAGGGAAAAAGTATTGAACACACTAACTGAAATATATTTAATACTTTGTACAAAATTCTTGCTAGTACTGTATGTTTTCGGGGTGATGTGCCATTTGATCTCCAAACATGGCATGTATTATAGAATCCAAAGAGTTCAATTTTGATCTCATTTGACCAGTCTATATTCTCCCAGTATTTCACAGGCTTGTCTAAATGTTGTGCAGCAAACTTTAAATGAGCTTCAACATGCTTTTTCTTCAGCAATGGAGTCTTGCTTGGTGAGTGTGCACACAGGCCATGGCGGTTGAGTGCATTACTTATAGTTTTCCTTGAAACAATTGTACCTGCTAATTCCAGGTCTTTCTAAAGCTCTCCACAAGTGGTCCTTGGCTCTTTTGATAATTCTTTTCACTCCTCTGTCAGAAATCTTGCAAGGAGCACCTGGCAGTGGCTGGTTTATGGTGAAGTTATGTTCTTTCCACTTCCGGATTATGGCCCCAACAGTGCTCACTGGAGCATTGAGAAGTTTAGAAATCCTGTAACCAAAGCCATCAGTATGTTTTGCAACAATAAGCTTGTGAAGTTCTTGAGAGAGCTCTTTGCTTTTACCCATCATAAGATGTTTCTTGTGTGACACTGTGGTAATGAGACACCTTTTTATAAGGCCATCAGTTGAGACTGAACCAGCTGATATTAATTTGCATTGACAAGGGGCAGGATTGCTTTCTAATTACTGATAGATTTCATCTGGTGTCCTGGCTGTCCATGCCTTTTTGCACTTCCCTTTCTTCATTCCATTTTATTACACATAATTTAATTTCTGAACTTATTTATTTTGGTTTCTTCATAATTATGGATTGCAAGGGTTGTTCCCGACATGTGGTGACAATTTCATGTCAATAACACCTTTAAAAGTATATTTACCTAGAAAAATGGTGACATGTTCAATACTTACTTTACCCGCTATATATATATATATATACACACACACACACAGTTTTTTTCCTTTGTAGTGTTTGTCTTTTATGTATTTATTTTATTTAGCACTAGGGTCATTAGTTAGAATAGTTTGAATGCCAAATATAACACTACCCTCATGGAGTTTTCATGGTCACTGTGTTTGTGTGGGTTTCTTCTGGGTACTCTAGTTTCCTTCTGCACTCCAAAGACCTGCTTTTAGGTTAATTTGCTCTAGTATGTGTGAATGCGAATTGGGAACCTTGTGTTGTAAGCTTTTTGAGGTCAGGGACTGATGTGCATATAGAATATATATGTAAAGCACTGCATAAATTCTCAGTACTACATGAACATTGGACAGAGCAGTGGTGTTGTGGTTAGCACTTTCACCTAGCAGCAAAAGGGTTGCTGGTTTGAATATTAGCCACCACATTACCTGCCTGGAGTTTTCATGTTCTCCCTGTGCCTGCGTGAGTTTCCTCCAGGTACTCCGGTTTCCTGCCACACTCCAAAGACAAGCTGGTAGGTTAATTGGATCCTGTCTAAATTGTCCCTAGTATGTGTATTAGTATATGTATAAATGTGAGTTAGGGACCTTAGATTGTAAGCTCCTTGAGGGTAGGGACTGATGTGAAGGTACAACATATATGTAAAGTGCTGTGTAAACTGATGGTGCTATATAAGTACATGAAATAAATAAAGGAATACTTGTAATTAAAAAAAAAATGCCTTTTAGTCTTTTGATTATGAAGACTCTTTCTTGCTGCATATTTGGTTGGTGAGGTAATTTTTCTAATGGGTGGGGGGGTACCCTTTTGTTTTTTGTTTTATTCAGTTCAAATATCCAATTTGTCTGTGGAAAACTTTAAACAAGACATTTCTCTAGATGTTGCTAAGGTATTGGAAGTGAACAAAGGCGGGGGAAAATAACTTCTTTAGTAAATCAATTTCATTTCATTGTATTAGCTTTTCCAGTTAATAGACTCACATACTATACAAAGACTGTACTGGGCCCTTTGCCAATACCTTCAGCTAATAAGCATTAATAATATATAGTGCTATTGAAAAACCATTGTGAGAATAAATGTAATATTTTGAGCTATTAGTGCAGTAAGGAATGTCATCCCAGGCAACACAACTGCATCTGCCTTTTCTCTCTTGAATGGCAAAGTACTAGGCATTGTGTGCAGGTTATTTCAAGGATATACTTATAGAGGATCTACAGTAGGAATGGGCCCGATGTTCGACTCAAAGTAAGTTCAACTCGAACTACGGGCGTTCGCATGTTCTCCGAATTTAGAACATTATGGGGTGTTTGCGGCAAATGCGAGTGCCGCTGAACGCCCCATAATGCAGTGCGAGATCGCAGGGTAATGACACCTACTGATTGGCCAAAGCATGCACATGACCTGCTGTAAGAGCCATGATTGGCCAAAGGCAGGGAGCCTTTGGCCAATCATGGCTCAGGGGTCTCAGTCCACGCCCCACACTATATAAGGCCGATTGAACAGCGGCCGTATGTAGAGTGTGAAAGTGGAGCTAACAGCTAGTTTAGCTAGGTTAGTTAGTGGCATGTAAGCAGTGTAGTATATAGAGACAGTGTAGAGTATATACAGTCAGTGCAGGCAGTGTAGTATATAGATACAGTGTAGCCTATATACAGTCAATGCAGGCAGTGTAAGAATATATATATATACAGTATCTCACAAATGTGAGTACACCCCTCACATTTCTGTAAATATTTTATTATATCTTTTTATGTGACAACACTGAAGAAATGACACTTTGGTACAATGTAAAGTAGTGAGTATACAGCTTGTATAACAGTGTAAATTTGCTGCCCCCTCAAAATAACTCAACACATCGCCATTAATGTCTAAACCACTGGCAACAAAAGTGAGTACACCCCTAAGTGAAAATGTCCAAATTGGGCCCAATTAGCCAATTTCCCTCCCCGGTGTCACGTGACTTGTTAGTGTAAAGCCTCATACACACGATGTGACAGTTGTACAACCGGACATCCAAAATGGTATGTTGGCTGTTGTGTCTCGCATATTAAATTGCACTAAGCGATTGTACAAAACTTAGTACACCCCTAAGTGAAAATTCCCAAATTGGGCCCGAAGTGTCAATATTTTGTGTGGCCACCATTGTTTTCCAGCACTGCCTTAACCCTCTTGGGCATGGAGTTCACCAGAGCTATACAGGTTGCCACTGGAATCCTCTTCCACTCCTCCATGACAACATCACGGAGCTGATGGATGTTAGAGACCTTGCGCTCCTCCACCTTCAATTTGAGGATGCCCCACAGATGCTTAGTAGGGTTTAGGTCTGAAGACATGCTTGGCCAGTCCATCACCTTTACTCTCAGCTTCTTTAGCAAGGCAGTGGTTGTCTTGGAGGTGTGTTTGGGATCGTTATCATGTTGGAATATTGCCCTGCGGCCCAGTCTGTGAAGGGAGGGGATCATGCTCTGCTTCAGTATGTCACAGTACATGTTGACATCCATGGTTCCCTCAATGAACTGTAGCTCATCAGTGCCGGCAGCACTCATGCAGCCCTAGACCATGACACTCCCACCACCATGTTCGACTGTAGGCAAGACACACTTGTCTTTGTACTCCTCACCTGGTTGCCGCCACACACGCTTGACACCATCTGAAACAAATACATTTATCTTGGTCTCATTAGACAAGGACATGGTTACAGTAATCCGTGTTCTTAGTCTGCTAGTCTTCAGCAAACTGTTTGCAGGCTTTCTTGTGCATCATCTTTAGAAGAGGCTTCCTTCTGGGACGACAACCATGCATACCAAATTAATGCATTGTGCGGTTTATGGTCTGAGCACTGACAGGCTGACCCCCCACCCCTTCAACCTCTGCAGTAATGCTGGTAGCACTCATACATCTATTTATCAAAGACAACCTCTGGACATGACGTTGAGCACGTACACTCAACTTCTTTGCTCGACCATGGTGAGGCCTTTTCTGAGTGCAACCTGTCCTGTTAATCTGCTGTATGAGCTTGGCCACCGTGCTGCAGCTCAGTTTCAGGGTCTTGGCAATCTTCTTTTAGCCTAGGCCATCTTTATGTAGAGCAACAATTTTTTTTTCAGATCCTCAGAGTTCTTTGCCATGAGGTGCCATGTTGAACTTCCAGTGACCAGTATGAGAGAGTGAGAGTGATAAGACCAAATTTAACACACCTGCTCCCCATTCACACCTGAGACCTTGAAACACTAACAAGTCACTTGACACTGGGGCTTCTCCCCGCTAATTGATAGTTTTCACACACAGTTAGAAGATAATTGTAGAACAGTGATATCATATCACTGTTCTACAATGTAGAACAGTGATATGATATCACTGTTCTACAATTATCTTCTGTGTGTGAAAACTATCAATTAACGGTGAGAAGCCAGATCACTGTTCTAAGAACAGTGATATGAGATATCACTGTTCTTAGAACAGTGATCTGGCTTCTCACCGCTAATTGATAGTTTTCACACACAGTTTGCAGATGTTCTAAGAACAGGGATATGGCTTCTCCCAGCTAATGTATACTTTTCTCACAGAGTTTTAAGATGATTGTAGAATGTACAATCATCTTAAAACTGTGTGATAAAAGTATAAATTAGCCGGGAAAAGCCCTATCACTGTTCTTAGAACAGTGATCTCACTTCTCACCGCTAATTGATAGTTTTCACACACAGTTTGCAGATGTTCTAAGAACAGGTATATGGCTTCTCCCGGCTAATGTATGCTTTTCTCACAGAGTTTGAAGATGATTGTAGAATGTACAATCATCTTAAAACTGTGTGATAAAAGTATAAATTAGCTGGGAGAAGCCATATCACTGTTCTTAGAACATTGATATGGCTTCTCCCCGCTAATTTATACTTTTCTAACACAGTTTTAAGATAGTCCACATCCACCTCCATTTTTTATTTTTTATGTTTTTTTTTTTTAATTATTTAAAGTTATTTCCCTATCCCCATTTCTTTTTAGGGCACTTGTCCGACCCTTACCCCCATTTTCCTTCCTTTTGCAGACCTCTAGGACTTTCCAAGACTTTTTTTACAGCGCTTTTCAGAACTCTTAGTAAAATTACCAGAACCCCGGACCCGAACCCGGACTTTTTTTTGAAAAGTGCGGGTTCGGGTCCGGGTCCCGGACACCCAAAAGTTCGGTACGGACCGAACTTTATAGTTCGGGTTCGCTCAACACTACTCCTGAGTCCCAGGTCATAGCAATTATCTGATCCAGACCTGCTTCCTTTATACCACCTGTTGATGGACACAAGTGGACTGCAAAATCTGGTCCAGAACTCCCTCTGCCAAGGTGGCTGGTAAAACCCAGATTCCACCTACTGGATACAGGAAAAGGCATCTGCATTATTTAAGAGTTTCCCAGCTCTATGTTCCACGTGAACTTAAATACTTGAAGAACACGGAGCCACCTTGTCACACGACTGTTTTTCTCCTTGTCCTCACAAATCCATTTAAGAGAGGCATGATCAGTGACTATTTTGAATGGTCTCTCCAACAGGTAATATTTCAGGGCATCTAAGGCCCATTTTATAGCTAAACATTCCTTCTCAACAATGGCATTGTTTTTCTCATGTCTGTTGAGCTTTCTGCTAAGGTAAACCACTGGGTGCTCCTGCCCATCTCTGACTTGGGACAGTACAGCACCCAGTCCCACATCAGAGGCATCTGTCTGCACCACAAACTCCTTTGTGAAATCTGGGGTCACAAGCACAGGTTGTGCACAAAGGGCTTGCTTCAACATTTGAAATGCCTTCGCTGCCTCAGGATTCCACTTGATAATGACCGACCCTCTACTCTTTATCAGATCCGTCAGTTGGGCTGCAATGGTGGCAGAATTGAGTATAAAACGCCTGTAGTACCCGGTGATCTCCAGAAATTCACAAACTTGCTTTTTTTTATAGGTTGGGGCTACTTTTGAACTGCCTCAATCTTATTGATCTGAGGCTTGATCGGCCCCCGACCAAAAATTTAGCCAAGGTATTTGGCCTCCTCCAAGCCTATGCCACACTTTTTGGGGTTAGCAGTGAGTCTTGTTTTCCTAAGGGAATCCACTACTGTTTGCACCCCGGGGCAAATAGGATTCCCAATCTGGGCTGTGGATGATTACATCGTTCAAATAGGCGGCTGCGTATTAGCGATGTGGTCTTAGGGTCTTATCCAACATTCTCTGGAATGGGGCAGGAGAGCCATGCAAGCCAAACGGCATCTGCTTATACTGGATGGACCCCTCAGGGGTACACACAGTTTTCTCTTTGGCAGACTATGTTAGGGGTATTTGCCAATAACCTTTAGTCAGATCTAAAGTAGTTATGCACCAGGCACCTCCCAATCTGTCAACAAGCTCGTTGACCCGAGGCATTGGGTACGCATCGAATTTAGACACGCTGTTCAACTTCCTGAAATCATTAAAAAACCTTATAGTTCCATCTGGTTTAGGGACCAACACTATGGGACTTGACCAGTCACTGTGGGACTCCTCTATCACGTCCTGCTCTAACATGCTCTTTCTTTCATTTGCAACTGCTTCATGCCTAGCCTCAGGTATTCTATAGGGCTTTACATTTACGTGGACACCCGGTTCCGTAATTATTTCATGCTGTAGAACTGTGGTCAGTCTGGGCAGTTGAGAGAAAAAGTCTTTATTCTTACTTACAAATTCTTTAACGTCCTTCTGTTGGGCCACTGATAGGTTTCAGTTATGGGTACTTCTGGTGTCACGGGAGCCATGTCCTTTTGGGGGGTTGGCATTGCCAGTAAAGTCTCTCTGTCCTTCCAAGGTTACAAGAGATTAACATAATATATTTGCTCAGGCTTCCTTTTCCCTGGCTGTTAAACTTTGTAGTTTACCTCCCCTACTCTTTCCATAAGTTCAAAGGCACCTTGCCACTTTGCTAGGAATTTACTCTCAACGGTGGGGACTAGTACCAGCCCTCTATCACCAGGGTTGAAGATCCGGGTCTTGGCACCCCAATTATAAACTCTTCTCTGAGCATCCTGGGCTTGCTCAATATGTTCCCATACAAGCGGCATGACAGCAGTGATTCTATCTTGCATCAGTGAGATATGTTTAATGACGCTTCTATAGGGTGTGGTCGCTCCCTCCCACGTTTCTTTTGCAACATCTAGCAATCCCCTGGGATGTCTCCCATACAGTAGTTCAAAAGGGGAGTAGACTATAGATGCCTGAGGTACCCCCCTTATGTTAAATATCTTTGTCCACCACCCTTTTTAACATGCTTTTCAGTGTTTTGTTAAATCCCTTAACAAGACCATCCGTTTGCAGGTGGTAGACATAGGTACGGAGATGGGAGATTTTGAACAACTTTTGAAACAATTCTTTAGTGACTCGGGACATAAATGGGGTGCCTTGATCCATTAATACTTCTTTTGGAATACCCACACGACTAAATACCTGGACAAGCTCTTTGGCAATGGTTTTAGCTGAGGTATTACGCAAGGGAATGGCTTCAGGATATCGCTTGGCATAGTCCAGTATTACCAGTATGTGCTGATGGCCCCAGGCAGACTTTACTACTGGTCCCACCAGATCCATGCCAATTCTTTCAAAAGGCACTTCAATGATTGGTAATGGTACCAGTGGGCTGCGCAAATGGGGCGATGGTGCAGAATACTGATACTCTGGGCATGATTCACAATATTCTTTGACATCTGCATATAACCCGGGCCAAAAGAATCTCTGGGTTATACTCTCCTTGGTCTTCTCTATACCCAGATGTCCCCCCATTATATTACCATGGGCTAAATCTAATACCATCCGGTGAAAGGTTTGGGAACCACTAGCTGCTCTACCTCCTCCTCCCCTTGCTTTACCACCTGATACAGCAAGTTATTTTTAAGAGCCATGTAGGGAAAAGACACCCCTATATTAGGTTCAACAGGTTCCCCATCTACCATTTTAATGTTTTCTCTGGCTCTATTGAGTGTGGCGTCTTTTAGTTGTTCTGTACAAAAATCATCTTTTCTGATCTCTAATCAGGCACCACATTTTGTCCACTCTCACTATTAGAGTCAGAGATAATTTCTTTTTCATTAACCTCCAGCTGGGGGCTGGATTTCAGCTCCTCCTGCTCCCCAGCCATTACAGAAAAAGGAAAAGGATCTTCTCCTTCCTCAAACATGCCAAAAGTTTTTCCTTTCAATTTTATAATCAAAAGGGTCCGGAGTGAGCTCTGGTATTTCCTTAGCAGGGGAGCTCTGTCCTCCTGATTCCTCCTGTTTTCCCATAAACTCCAAAAGTGGGGAGAATCTCTCCCCACTAGGGCTTCATGAAGCAGTAAGGGAAACCACCCTCACTGAATGTGTCACCATGCCCCAAGGGGTATCAATCTCAACCACAGCAGTATGGTAGTCACATGTGTCACCATGTATGCAAATAAATAGTGCTAGGGTGTAACTTGGCCAGCTTTCAGGTCCTGAGCCCATAGTCTCATAATTTGTAGCAACAGTCTTGTAATTTTTCCCCATGCCCTTGAACCCTGGAACAGTCTTACTGGATCCTCCGGACGATTTTTCACCCCTAGAGACATTGGAGTGGGGTGCAGATGGGTTCACGCAGTATATCTCTCCACCAAATCCACCAGCTGGTTTGCCGCCTTAGGGTCCCCATTGTGCCCCTACTCATTCACCAAAAGAGTGTCAAAAAAGAAAAACCACAGGAGACAATTAGGAACAAGTCCTTTATTAAAAAGGAAAAAAAAGTGCCCTATGGTGTACATAAATGTCAATCACGGAGCGCAACGGACAAAAAAAAAATCCTGAAACAGCTCCTCTTCGATGGGGAGCTCCCACCGACTGCTGTCTTTGTCCGTTTGACAGCTCTTATAAAGGCTAGGGTGGGGCCACCCAGTGACGTCACTTAGTTACGTCACTGGGTGGCACCTCCCTTGAGTATAAATAAACTGTCAAAGCAAAAATAGGTCAGTTGATGGGAGCCATTAGGGCTGTTTCGTTTTTGTCTTTTCTTATTTATTGGGTTGTCACGGGCTGTGATTGATGATATATTACATCCTGGGACACTTTTTTTTTCTTCTTTAATAAAGGACTTGTCCATAAATGTCTCTTGTGGTTTCTTCTTTTTTAACACTTTTTTGGTGAATGAGTTGGTGGTATGATGTACCCGATACATGGGGGGGGACGGGATCTGGGGGCTCCAGATTCCGATAAGCCCCCACAAACAGACCTCAACAATTAAAGCCCAGGGTTGTCGGGAAGAGGCTCTTGTCCCTATCAACATGGGGACAGGGGCCTCAAAGCACCCACCCATGGAGCCTGGTAAAGGTCAGGAGGGGGGAACTCGCCTCTCCACCCCATTCTGCCTGGCCAGGTTGCATGCTCGGATAAGGGTCTGGTATGGATTTTGGGGGGGACCCCACGTCAATTTTTTCTTTAATTTTAGGGAAGGGCCTGGTATGGACTGGGTTTTTCAGTGATTTTTATCTATATTGTCAGGAGTCAGCAATACATTACAGTCGCAAGTGATTTTAAATGACAATTTTTCCTTATGCTCTGGAATCTGCCATACAAGAGATTGAAGAAAAGAGAGAGGTATCATTTGCAGAAGCCAAGTGAGACTATTTAGGAGTACCTAAGCCATATAGAGAAGCAACTGTCACCTGTGTATGGTGCTAATTTTAGGGGTTGCCTGCTTACATGTGGTTATGGAAGACACATACATGCTGATTGAGTAGTAATCGAGGGTCCAGGCTTACAAGGGCAGTTTACTGAGTAACGTCAGTGGGCCAGAAGGGAGAACCCGCTACTTTGCCTGACCACAGGTTTTACCAGTGAGATTGACCAAGGACAGTAACTGTTGCATCTAAAGATTTGATTAAGCTCCATTTGTTGTAATTTGTTGTAAGGAAAGACCTCAGTCAGCCAGACAAAGGACTGAAAGATGTTTGTTTTCAAGTTCTGTTGAAACTTTGTTCTTTCTAGAAGGTAATTAGATAGGAAAGAAAAAGAGTCTTTTGTGAAAATTTGTGGTCAAGGAGAGAACAGTTATTTATGCTAGAGCTAGTCCTTCCAATGCTTAAAGAAGCAGTATTGGTATAAGCAGAGATGGACTCTTAAAATATAGGACACATAGTCTTATTCTCCAGGAAATTAAGGAAAGCAGGATGTTACATTTCTTTATTACCCTGTTTCTTTTGCAGATTAAACATTTTTTTTTCCCTCAAGACAACTGTAAGGGGCAATAGTCAGTGAGAGAATAAATGGCCATTGAGGTAATTAATTGTGAAAGTATCTGTGTTTGGTTCCTGATGTTTTTTTTCACTGGCAATGTAAAAATGTATTTTCCTCCTTATCTCTTTCCCCATCCCTATCCTACATTTGCTCAGATATCCAATCTCTGGAGTGCAGGAGTGAGAGCTTTTTTTTTTTTTACACACTCAGGGATGTAGCCTAAATTGGTGGTAGTGGGTGTAGTCATCCTTGCCTAAGCAGGAGTGACAATCAAATGAATGCTGCCTGGCTGTACCCAGATAGTACTTAACTGATAGATGGCATATTTTCCTTTGGTTTGCCTAGTTCCAGCCTGATTGCCCACACCTGCTTGATATAAGGGTGTGTTCCTGGTAATAACAAGGGGAGAGCCAATAAGGCGGGATGCATATTTATGTTCCTCTCTGGCCAACAACTAGGGGGTTTGTTGGCAGTGGTGCCTGCTGAGAAACTACATAAATATTTAGTGGTTGAGCTGAAAGTATCTCTTTGCCCTAGATGTTGGCTTAAAGGATAAGTTCACTTTTTAGGAAAAAATAAAAAAAAGGCACATATTTTTGCAGAAAAAAAATGTGCATTTGTTATTTTTTTCTTTCATGAGCCTGGAAAGTATTGCACCTGTGATCAGTGGATCAGGGGTGCAATATCAGGCTTCTGAAGACAAGCCCTGCAGCTTTCAGCACCAGTTTTTACATTGCTGCTATAGAGTATTTTCAACAATAATTTTGCCAGTCGTACCTTCACCCTAGAAACATGAAATTAAAACTCAGCAGCTACAAATACTGTAGCTGCTGACTTTTACTGTCAAAAACTGTAGCTGGCATCCTTACCTGGGCACATTCTTCACCAGGCTTCTGGTCCCCAGCACTGGCATCTTTAGTGTCCTTGCAGCCAGCTTCCCACTGCACATGTGCAAGCCATGCTGCATTTTGTGCAAGGTCCTGCAGCCTTCTGGGACCTGTGATGTGTCCCAAGAGGCTTTAAGTGGGGGGGGGGGCGAACTTCCACTTTGAAAGCTTAGGCAATCTGAGTGAAAGTGGGAGTGGGTATCTATCAAAACTAGGTCCCCCCTCCCCCCAAAAAATGTTAAAAATTAAAGGGGGGAGGTAGCAAAAAATCTGAACTTCCCCTCTTGGGTGAAGTACCACTTTAAAATAACAAAGTAATACCTATATTATTTTTATGGACAAATAAAACCTTTTTGCTATATGTTCTTGTAAAAATTAACTTTTTAATACAATCCTTAGACAAAAAAAGTAACAACCTTTATAAAATGCCTTTTTTAACCACTGTTAGTTAAAATATAGTGTTACATTTTATTCCATAGTTTGTCCGGTTTAAAGTCACACTACAATTATATTTCTAGTGTGTTGCAAATTTATTTACAAATAAAGATTTTTTTTTTAATGTAGTGCTTTATTACATTTGACAGGGAAATAATGAACAAATAAATGAAAAAAGTTTAAATTTTAATGGTTAATAATAGAGTACCAGTATAGAATCTGTTGCTGAAGGCTCCTGGGGACAAGGATTCTCGAGGGGAGGCTGGTGACTTGTTTAGAATAATCGCAGAAACTGCTTAACATGGGAATCCTGAAAGAGGAAAGGGAATGCTGGTCTTCGCTTCAAGGTCCTTTGTTTTTTACTAAATTGCCTATAAAGAGTCTACATAAGTGCTCTGGGTTTCTGATGCCCTTAATCCTCTCTCCCATGTTTGATCAATGTAATTGTAAAGTCTTGTTTTTTTTTTTTAAATAACAAACATGTTATACTTACCTCCTCTGTGCAGTTGGATTTGCACAGAGCAGCCCGGATCCTCCTCTTCTCGGGTCTCTCTTTGCTGCTCCTGGCCCCTCCCTCCTATCGAGTGCCCCCAGCTTTCTATGTGGGCACCTGAGCCGAGTCAGAGCTCCCTGTATCCATTCAGACATGGAGCCCCAACCCTCTCATCTCTGATTCGCTGACTGACTTTGATGTGGGAGCCACTTTGCCCGCTGCTGTGTTTCAGCCAATCAGGAGGAGTGTCCCGGACAGCTTAGACATGCATGGACATTGCTGGAGAGAGAAGGGTCTCAGGTAAGTAATCGGGGGGAGGGAGGCTGGGGAGGCCGCTACACACAAAATGTTTTGTATCTTAATACATAGAATGCATTAAGATAAAAAAACTGCCTTTACAACCCCTTTAACTGATGCCAAATAAATACCTTTTATTTGTTAATGTGGCTAGTACCCAATGTATTACATCCCCCATATTCGCCATGGACTAGCCCTGGAGTGAAATGCTAGCCCACTCTATCTGTGGGTGTCATTAATATCCTTCTTGGGTTCAGGGGGTGCTACAGTAGTGACTATTAGACTGCTATCAATCTAATAGCAAACAAGACTTTTTGATGGAAGATACCTGATTTATACATTTTGTCCTAGCTCTTATGAGTTGTATTGTTCTGGCCCTGCTAAGATTGCACCACCCCAGCCCAGCTGATATGACCTCTCATTCTGGTTTCTCAGAGGACAGTGTTCTGGATATGTGCTATATTACAGCTGACGTGATGTTTTATATAAATGAGCTGTATAGACAAAATGCAGATGTCATTGTTGATCCTGACTCCTTTAATTATGTTCAGGCCCATACTACTAGAAATATTCAAGTGCAACATGCTCATGACCCTAGTGGATTAGTAAGTAAGTAAGTGAATTTTGTTTAGTAAACTGTGGGATTTCATAATTATTTTTAGTGGTTTAGTAAGACTGTATAATGTGATTTTATATTTAAATGCTTTCCAGCACAGTGTTAGGAGGCAAGCCTGTTAATTGCTGTGACACCAGGGTATATTTATACCCCTATATCCAGGCCAAAGTTTTAAATACCATGCAATTAGTACTAGTCACCAATTATATATCAGCAGTCACATCCTCCTACATGGGTGGAACTAATTTGCAATTATTCACGCGTGCTTGTGTAGTTTTGGCAATATAATGTATTACTGTTCGAAATGAAAAGTTTAATTGTGCAGCTTTACGTAAATGATGCTTTAAACTACAACAGTCCATATACTATATAAACTAATCTTAGAGAACTGGTATTGTGCTTCACAAAGTAACTGAGTCTTTTTAAAAAGCTGCTTCATCTATTGTAACAATATTTCAATCTCTACCAGTAGAAAAGATGACTATGCACTTCTAGACTATGTAAGCTGTGTTATTGATTAACAATAAACAAGGAAGGTACCACTCAAAGGAAACACCAAGCTTTACTAAGTCAAATTTTAACTGAAAATTTAGTGTTACAATTTGAAGTGCATCCATTATTTAGTAGAAAGTATAATGTTTTGAAATTATGGGTTAAGTAAGGTAAACCTTGTATGTGGTTCTTTCAGCGAGGCGTTTGAGATGTTTTTGAATATTTTAGGCGTTTCATGGAAAACTCAGGTCAGTGATAATATATTTAAGCCCCCCCCAGCTGATTTGCTTATTTAGAGCAATGCCTACTACATCATACATCATATCATATGATGGTTGCTGATACGTCGTACATAATGTAGTTGGTGGGCAGTGGCAAAACCGTCTGAAGACAGGCATGAAAAGCAGTTTCAGGGAACTGGTTGTCAAAGTTGGAACTAGTGGGGTGGAAGGCTACAGTACCATGGATTAACCACCTGTCTATCAAGCTATGCATATAATTGTCCTGGTGCTCAAGTTGGTTGTCAGGATTGAGTTTACGCACTGGTGGCACTGTGATGCTCTGGGTTGTTTGCTGCAGCTCCAGTGGCCACCAGCAGGTGTCTCCCCAGAGCCAGCAGGCTGTGGTAGTCAGCCACGCCTGGGTTCAGCTGGAAAGTGGCTATTTAAGGCCACTTCCCTCTTCCCTCGGCACGTCATGATCCTGTTCGCCTCCTTGCTACCAGATCCTTGTGCTCGTGTCCCCTGATATCCCAAACCTTCCTGTACCCATCTGCCTTGCTCCTGCTTCCTGCCCTAGTACCCAGCCTTGATACCTTGC
>BLSH010183230.1:477670-491257 GCA_018402905.1 Glandirana rugosa
GGGGAACGACATATATCCCTCGACAGGTAAGTCGTGGTGAGACGAAGTAAGCCTCGACAGGTTAGTCGTGGTGACACGAGGTCATTAAGATAATGATTAGGATCGACCCTTGAAGATGTCTAGGGGGAACGACATATATCCCTCGACAGATAAGTCGCGGTGACACGTGGTAAGTAAGATGATGATTGGGACCGACCCTTGAAGATGTCTAGGGTGACGACATATATCCTCGACAGGTAAGTCGTGGTGAGACGAGATAAGTAAGATGACGATCGGTCGGACCCTTGAAGAAGTCTATGTCCCTCGACAGGTAAGTCGGGGTGACACGAGATAAGTAAGATGAAGATCGGGTCGGACTCTTGAAGATTCCCAGCTAGGATTAGTAATAGAATTACTGGAGCACAGTGGTGCTGATTGGACAGCTCCGAATGAAGCAGAGTGGTGCTGAATGGACAGCTCCCTATATACAGCAAGGGGGGATTGGTAGAAGTTCCCAGCTAGGGTTAATAGTAGAATGAATGGTGCACATTTCTGCTGAATGGACAGCTCCCTTTATACAGCAAGTAGGTATCTGTACAAGTTCCCAGCCAAGGTTAGTAATTGAATGAATAGAGCACAGTGGTGCTGAATGGACAGCTCCCTGTATCTGAAGAAGTTCCCAGGCAAGGCTAGTAGTAGAATGAATAGAGTGGTGCTGAATGGACAGCTTTGAATGAAGCAGAGTGGTGCTGAATGGACAGCTCCCAATATGCAACAGGGGGAATGGGAAGAAGTTCCCAGATTCGGCTAGAAGTAGAATGAATAGAGCAGAGTGGTGCTGAATAGACAGCTCCCTATATACAGCAGGGGGAATGTGAAGAAGTTCCCAGGTAGGGCTAGTAGTAAATTAATAGAGCAGATTGGTACTGAATGGACAGCTCCGAATGAAGCAGAGTGCTGCTGAATGGACAGCGCCCTGTATCTTAAGACGCTCCCAGACAAGGCTAGTAGTAGAATGAATGGAGCAGAGCAGTGCTGAATAGACAGCTCCGGATGAAACAGATTGGTGCTGAATGGACAGCTCCGAATGAAGCAGAGTGCTGCTGAATGGAAAGCACCCTGTATCTGAAGATGCTCCCAGACAAGGCTAGTAGTAGAATGAATGGAGCAGAGTAGTGCTGAATAGACAGCTCCGGATGAAACAGATTTGTGCTGAATGGACAACTTCCTGTATAAGGTAGGGGGATCTGAAGAACTTCCCAGGCTGGGCTAGCAGTAGAATGAATAGAGCAGAGTGGTGCTGAATGGACAGCTCCTTATATACAGCAGGGGGATCTGAGGGAGTTCCCAGTCAAGGCTAGTAGTAGAATGAATGGAGCAGAGTGGTGCTGAATGGACTAAATAGAGCAGGGGCTAACCCCTCAAGACTGATTCTTCATCTCAAAGGATTTCTATTGAGGAAAATGATTGCATCATCAAACCCTTATGGGGTTACTGTGTGTATTGTAGCTCTTTTTTTGCTTGCCCATGTCTTTATATTTATTATCCATCTGTACAGACCAAGTTACCCAGCAAAAATGACAGAAGTTGGGGAAAACTATGACGCTATCCAGGAAGCTTGAGCGATTGACATAATAGTTTCACCTGGTTCGGAAAGATTTAATGCTGAACTCCAGGGAAAGGAAGAATGCTCCCTTGTAGTGGGGCAGCGGTAAATGCTTGCTTAGTCTAGGGGGCTGCAAAAGCTCCAGGCTATAAGATTGGTCCTTGCAGTCATCAAGTTGAGTTGAGAGTCTATTGCCTTGTATTGGACTTGAGAATGCTGAGGGACAGCACAGTGCTGGAGCACAGGGGAGTAAAGGAGAATGCCAGGTGCTGGGGGATCAGAGCATCAGGTAAGTAAAAAAAGTAGAAAAAGTTGGGAAAAACATGCTAAGAGGAAGACTTTTGTCTTTGGTAGAATACACTTTTTTCTGCCAAAGAAGTATTTTTTCTAGCATTTTTTTATACTGTGCATGCACAGCACAGTGTAACGGATTAACAAATGTTAAAGATGATGTACCTGTAGCATGCATGCACAGTAGTTACATCATTAGTGACAGCCCAGGGAGAAGAAGAAGATGCTGTGCCATAAAAAGTGCCAGAGAAGATGACAGCAAAAGAGCAATGAAAATAAGTTGAAGGAGGGAATACTCAGAGGTAAGTCTGCCATGATGTGAAAGTATTCTGTGCATATTGCCACACTATAGGAGCTTCCGCACCTCTATCAAAGTTAAGTTCTGTTTTAACTCATATAAATAAAATGTGAGCATCTCTGGCAGTATTATAGATTTTATCAACCCTTGTCAATCTTGCTGGAAAGTTTAGTCTGCTTGTAGAGCTGTAGAGGCAAATATGGGTGTGTGAAAAAGAAAAAAGGAATTCAAATAGCAAATAATATCTTTACATCTATCAGCTGCATACAGTTAGATTACAATGCTTTTTAGCAATAGTGGTCTTTGAAGTGTTGATACTCTGAGTGCAATTCATTTCAAGGTTTCAGTAGGTGAGGGTATCAAGCATACTTTACATGAGGTGCACTCTCACATTCTGTTTAGTCTCAGTTGTTAAATGACCAAGATAATTTAAAGATTAATTTAGGACAAAGGAAAAAACATAAAAATAACATGTGTTTGTAGATCGTAAAGAAAGTGATATAACTTGTATGTTTGTACTTTGGCTTTGCAATTTGTCCTCTGCGATCTTACATTGCATGTAAAAAAAGAGTATACTGTATCACCAGCATTAGCGTCCATTCGTGTCCCTAAATACTAAGTAAATTATATGTGGATAAATACAGTCTATCTAGGGTTTTCACTGCTAGGTTTTTCTTGGGTATCCTAATTCTCATGAATGCCTGAAACCTTTAACTGCTCTTCCATGAAATGTATTATTGGTCCATTTATATAAATCTATTTATATCTTTTGATTATTGACCCATTTAATTTCATATAACAAACATAAGTTATTTTTAACAGGCAATTCCAAAATTGCATTATATCTGCTACAGACACCACATCATTTTAGAAAAACCTCTGCCTGCATAGTCAAAGACCTATGAAGGTTGAATATACACACAGTATGTATACAAAGAATATAGGAAAGGCATAAGAGTACATGGTAAATGAAAATGTAAAATGTGATAGATACATTTGAAATCCTCCCTACCCCTATCAAGCAGGATGGCTGTTGCTCAGTCTGATTAGATTTACCTAAGTGCATAGTAAATTAATGTCCATATGATAACCAATACATTTTATTAATCAATCCAGGCAAAAACAATTTGAACAAAGCGTAAATTGATTTGCAGAACTGGTGTTAAGAAATCAGTTAACCACACACGTTTACCATCAGATATGGATGGAGAATCTCAATCTAAACTCAGCTGCATCTGATATTGTCTGAAAGCTACTCTCTTTGATTCCTCTGATTGTTTTGATTATAGAGGAAAATTGAGAGATCTGTTTAATTATAAAACTTTCCTGTTGTTTTACTCTATATAATGTAAAATTTCTTCCTATGAACACAGGTAGGTTATTTAAAGAATCACTATCATGAAAAACGATTTCTTCATTTATATTTTTCCCACATTCACATGCAGGTGAAGCTGACAGAGAGGGGTTGGAACAAACTTTACCACTGCTTGGAGAGTATGCAGCAGTCACTTTTTATTAAAATGGCCTATGTTTTTGCTGAAACACCCTCAGCATCATCCAAAAGGAATGTTTATTACTGTAACCCTTGGCAATGTTATAGCTTGTCCCAACCCTGTCTCCGTCACTTTTGTTAGACAGCTTGGCATGTATATAAATGTGGACAAAATATAAATAAAGTCACGTGAAATAATCATGCACTAATTACTATAATCCTATTTATTAGCCCCACAAACTTGAAAATACAGTATTTTTAATGATATCAGTCCTAAAATGATTTTTTTTCCGATTTGAACAGATCATTGATTGTTTATTATACTTCTCCCTAATCCATTTCACAAACATGTTGTGAAAATGGAATTAGTGCAAAGGAAGGCATCTACATAAATAAGGAGTATGGATGACCTAAGAGGGAGGAAAAAAATATTGTCCTGTGACAAGAGGCATTGGTGGGTGTTGATGTGTGTGCGTGGGGGGGTAAATATGACCACCTTGTGCATGGAGAAAACTGGACCCCACTGTATACAGTTTTTATTGCCTTCCCCTGGATCCACTGTGGATCTGTTTAGGGCTCTGAGAATGCAATGTTTTCAATTTATTTTGTCTTTTTAGTTGTACTTATGGGATGTGTCTGTTTTCAAACTGATTAACTATGCAGTAAAACATGTTTTGGAAAGTTTTGGCTGTATTGAACACCCATCATGCCAATGGAGGATGATCATTTTTTTCTGTTCCACAATAAAATAATAATAATATATAGTGTGCAGGTTAAAGTGTAAGCGCATTTTCACACTAAAAAAAGCAGCGGTACAGCTTTACACTGCTCATACTGCATGTTTAATAAAGTACAGTGGTGCCCTGCTAATCAAATTCATTTGACTGACTCTCCTCTAATCATTTAACTCAACAGAGCACCCTGCCTTTAGAAATGGGCCATAACATACAGGCCATGTAATCCGCTCCCCATTTTAATGTTATCCCAACCCCCAATCATGAACAGACCTCTTCTGATGCTCACAGAGCCATGTCCTCATACCCTGGCCTGCTCATTGCTCCAGTAGTGTTTATGTCTTTTAAAATCTCAGCTCATGAGCTGGACATGCGATAAAGAATAATTGGCTATTACAACTTTTGGTAGGTATTTGCACTTACCTTTTCTGTACGCTTATACTCTGAAGGAGTTGGCCTGCCTCTGAATGCATATCAGCTCTTACATAAAGACTTACAGAACATCTCCCTTATGTAAATTGGGGATTACTTGTATATAAAGCATATGTATGTGTAAGTATTCTCACATAGTCATTCAGCTTTTCTAATATCTAGTTTTTTGTGTTCACCGTCAGCATATTCATTTGTAAACATTGCACCTTTTCAAGGCTTCACTTGCATTAATCTAGTATGCAAGTTATTTGCTTAATCGAACATTCACTTCTTCTTCAAGCTTTGATAAAGCTTTCTATATTTTTTACATTCTCCTGAGTGCTGAATGGACAGCTCCTTTTGATCACATTGGTTTGTCTCTAGCACCTGCCAGGATTCAGGACTGCATGAAAAACCAAGTATAAAAGCGAGTGCAGTGATCCTACCTTTTGCATAGAGTCCATTGTTTTCTAATCTTTCCTGTCACAAATATTGACACAGTGAACAAATACTGCAGATGGTGCACTAGGGAATGAAAAGACATGCTGTTTTGTTCAGCTATTTTTGTAGGGTTCTGTGATAATTAATTTACAGACCTGGTCAATAAAGCATATCAAAGATTAATGGTGGTGAACAATCAGTTATATACAATATCTCACAAAAGTGAGTACACCCCTCACATTTTTGTAAATATTTTATTCTTTTTCATGTGACAACACTGAAGAAATGGCACTTTGCTACAATGTAAAGTAGTGAGTGTACAGCTTGTATAACAGTGTAAATTTGCTGTCCCCTCAAAATAACTCAACACACAGCCATTAACGTCTAAATCGCTAACAGCAAAAGTGAGTACACCCCTAAGTGAAAATGTCCAAATTGGGCCCAAAGTGTCAATATTTTGTGTTGCCACCATTATTTTCCAGCACTGCCTTAACCCTATTGGGCATGGAGTTCACCAGAGCTTCACAGGTTGCCAATGGAGTCTTCTTCCACTCCTCCATGACAACATCACGGAGCTGGTGGATGTTAGAGACCTTGCGCTCCTCCACCTTCCATTTGAGAATGCCCCAAAGATGCTTAATAGGGTTTAGGTCTGGAGTCATGCTTGGCCAGTCCATCACCTTTACGTTCAGCTTCTTTAGCAAGGCAGTGATCATCTTGGAGCTGTGTTTAAGGTTGTTATCATGTTGGAATACTACCCTGCAGCTCAGTCTCCGAAGGGAGGGGATCATGCTCTGCTTAAGTATGTCACAGTACATGTTGGCATTCATGGTTCCCTCAATGAACTGTAGCTCCCCAGTTCCAGTAGCACTCATTCAGCCCCAGACCATCACACTCCCACCACCATGCTTGACTGTAGGCAAGACACACTTGTCTTTGTACTCCTCACCTGGTTGCTGCCACACACGCTTGACACCATTTGAACCAAATACATTTATCTTAGTCTCCTCAGACCACAGGCCATGGTTACAGTAATCCATGTCCTTGGTCTACTTGTCTTCAGCAAACTGTTTGCGGGCTTTCTTGTGCATCATCCTTAGAAGAGGCTTCATTCTGGGATGACAGCAGTGCAGACCAATTTGATGCAGTGTGCAGCGTATGGTCTGAGCACTGACAGGCTGACCCCCCCACCCCTTCAACCTCTGCAGCAATGCTGGCAGCACTCATACATCTATTTCCCAAAGACAACCTGAGACAACCTGATGCTGAGCATGTGCACCCAATTTCTTTGGTCAACCATGGCGAGGCCTGTTCTGAGTGGAACCTGTCCTGTTAACCCGCTGTATGGTTTTGGCCACCGTGCTGCAGCTCAGTTTCAGGATCTTGGCAATCTTCTTATAGCCTAGGCCATCTTTATGTAGAGCAACATTTCTTTTTTCAGATTCTCAGAAAGTTCTTTGCCATGAGTTGCCATGTTGAACTTCCAGTGAACAGTATGAGAGAGTGAGAGCGATAACACCAAATTTACCACACTTGTTCCCCATTCACACCTGAGACCTTGTAACACTAATGAGTCACATGATACTGGGGAGGGGAAATGGGTAATTGGGTCAAATTTGGACACTTTCACTTAGGAGTGTACTCACTTTTGTTGCCAACGGTTTAGACAGTAATGGCTGTGTGTTGAGTTATTTTGAGGGGACAGCAAATTTACACTGTTATACAAGCTGTACACTCACTACTTTACATTGTAGCAAAGTGTTATTTCTTCAGTGTTGTCACATGAAAAGATATAATAAAATATTTACAAAAATGTGAGGGGTGTACTCACTTGTGTGAGATACTGTAGCATATTACTACTTTCAGATCAGTAAAAAATTATATTTGATCAATTACTATGGACAACACTTACATAATATATTACACTTTGTTTCATCTTAAATAGTCCCTTATTGTGTCTGTTGCACCAAAATGCATAATTTGGGAACTGTATTGGTTATATACACACCTGTTGTGCCTGTTATGAGGGGTTTTTTTTAATCAGTTTTTTTGCCTTGGAGAATATGAAGGAACTGCTGGAACAAGCAAAAGTGGAAACACCCAAATCGCTAGGGTGGACAGTTTCAGATTTAGAAACAATTGGGAGATATTGCTGAGTATGCAAAATAGAAGAATGCAGGGGCTAACTCAGCCTACCAGTCTACACTAAGCTATATCTTTTGGGTGTGCTGAGCCTTTAATGTCAGTAGCATCTTGTTAAAAAGTACCTATCAACCATATTGGGTGTCTGATAAACCTCTATAGGTAGTAACTTATAGCTCCAGCACACTGGACCCTCCAGACCAGAAACCCCCCCCCCCCACACACACACACACACACACTGATTATGATAAATTAGAAAGAGCAGATAAGTCTTAACCAACATATAGCCACCCAAAAGAAGCTATGTGGGGTTTGAACCACTGTCTATGGTGGGATTTTAAAGGCAGTACCACAGTTATGATTAAAATACATATTTTATCACAAAATGCATTTATAAAAGACAAACATATGTAAAACATATCAGCCATACATTGGCTTTTCCCAAATTACTGGGTTTGGTATTCAACACAAATCATGCATTTTTCTGTCCATTGTTGGGTTCGGCAATACATCTAATATTAAACTCCTCCACACACTCAATGTGTTTCTTGGATAGAATCCACTTCATCAGGAGTTCATTGGGGGAGTGTTTTTACATTAACTGAGCATATGGATATAGGGAGAGAAAACAAGGCACACCACGCCAATGGAGAGAATGTATACTGCAGGCCAAGGCCCCGAAAGAGAGGCAGGGGGCCAGGGGAAGCCACAAAATCCACACTCTAGAGGGATATAAATGCTTCTTACATCGTATCTATCAAATTCATATTTTGGCTTGTATCTGTGCTGGTTTAATCTGGCTTTCAGATATTAAAGATCTATTTAGAAAGTCATAGTTTTAACATAACATAACATATAGCCACCTTTGTCTGCATTTGTTAATTTTGTATTTAAATCTGCAGGCTTTATAAGTGCATCATTCTGTACATTGAGCTATAATTGTACCATGGAATGAATGTAACACCTGTTTCGCTTTTGTATCAAATAAACATGTTTAAATCATAAAAAAGCACACAAGTGAATGTCTTGGCCTTAAGTAATTTCAATACATGCTAATGGAAAAATAAAGCTAATCTACATTCACAAACCTAGGTTTGCCTGCATTCATTGAACATCCATTGGCACTCACTGCCACTCCCACTGCAAAGGTTATATGAGCCTGCATGCTGAATGTAGGAACATATGCAGACAATGACATATACCAATTTTAAAGTGGGCCTGAACTGTGAAAGTCGTACCCAAAAAAGGCAAACAGGTGGCATTGACTGGGGGCAGCTGAATTTTCCCTTATTATTGACTTAGTATCAGGGCCCGGACAAGATAATTTAGTGCCCAGGGCGAAGATTCCCCCCCCCCCACTGGGTTAGTGTCATTTCAAAACAAGAAAAGACTTAAAATACAGATTCAATTAGGGTTGTTTTGTTGTTTTTTCAAAATTGTCGCTTTTTGTTTGCTTATAGCGCAAAAAAATAAAAAATGCAGAGGTGATCAAATACCACCAGAGGAAAACTCTATTTGTAGGGAAAAAAAACATCCATTTTGTTTGGGTACAATGTCGCAGAACCGTGCAATTGTCAGTTAAAGCGACAATTGCCGTATTATAAAAAGTGCTCTGGTCATTAAGGGGGCAAATCTTTCCGGGCTGAAGTGATTAAAGCAGCTTTACCAGCCGGCCTGCTCACAGCTTGGGGACACTGACCGGGGACATTCCCTCCCACTTATATAGCAGGTAAATTAGGCGGCCACAAGGCCTTAGGCACCCGTCTAATTTAAGGGCCGCCTCTGTTATCAACCTCCCCTCAGCCTCCTCCCCTCCCCCAATCAAGCCATTTATTATGCAATCAGAAACATCTGTATCTGCTATAATATTATGCTTACAAATTCAATACTGACTGTCAGTCTGTACTAGTCTGTAAGTCTGACTCCTCTATACACACTGGCTGCACAGCACTGCCTCAGACAGGACGGTTTCCAACTTGCAGTGGTGGAGTGGCAGCGAGACAGCAGGCTCCTCTTCTATGTCGCACACCATGTCCTCACAGCACACCTCCGAGTCCTCACAGCATGCCTCCATGTAAATTGTTTAACAAACTTCACCTGCGCCCACCTCCTCCAGAAAATGGTAGCGCCCAGAGTGTCTGCCCCTTCCACCCCTGCCTTGCACCAGCCCTGCTTAGTATGACTTGTTCTGAACTGTGTATCTGTGTGGAGGTGGCCAGCAGCAGAAGAGGTTGAGAAAGCACAGATCCAAAGAAATAATGAATCAGAAGCAGGGAGATGCATGCAGTACAGCTCCTTAGATACAGCTCCATCTCCGGCATGGAAAATACTGAGAAGCATAGTAGTGACATCACCTAACTTTACTCTAGATCTCATGAGACTAGCAGTCAGAGGCAGGGACCTTAGATTATCGTATGCTGCAGCTGGGATGACGTAAGAGGAGGATAAAGAATTGAAATTGTATAGTTTCAGGGTATTATTTAGGCTATAGATAATGCAGCTCAACAATGTTCTGTTACCAGGTCACCGTGGAAATTGATAAAAAAAAAATACTTTGTAACTGGCTCATTAAGTACTATTGTTGGTAGGGAGCATGGGTCTGAAGCCCACCCCTGCCACTAAAGACCCCGCCTCTAATAACAGTGGCCATATCACTGAGTAGGCTCCCACATCAGAGCTCTGTGTGACTCGTGTTGCTGGGTCAGAGTGCTCTCCAACAATTGGCTACAGCTTGCATTCCATTGGTGTGTCATCCCCCAGTGACGGTAGGTCAGCAATGTGCTGAGCAAGGATAAGCTTTATGTGTGCACAGTCCTGCTACTTCTGTACAGCAATCAGTGCTAACATTACACTTCTTCCTGCTGTACTGGTATGATGAGGGGTTGCAAGCTTCTCTCTCCCAACCCTCTGGCTTATAGTGGTCATGCACCTACCTATAAAATAAGAGCCCCTCAAGTGTACAGAGTGGTGGCTACCAGCACTGGCATTGTAAAAATGGTTTTATAGTAGTCCTGCTGTCCTTTCTTTCAAGGTTTACAACCAGTTAGTCTTTTATACAAAATGATCTGTGCCCTACCTTTAATGTTTGCATAGTATTAATATTTACTAGCTATACCTGTCAGTTTTTCAGGTGGACCTGATCAAAAGGTCCAACTAGCCCTACAAACAGGTGGATGTAAACAGACCTGTGTCCATGTACATACGCCTTCCTCTGGGTCCCTCCGGGTCCTGAAAAAAAAGGAATAGATCTGCTTCCTTTACCATTTTTGTGGACCAGATCAGAGGTTGCCTGATGTAAATGGAAAGCAGGGTCAAGAAGAAACTTACATCCATCCTATTCGGCTCTGATTCAGCAGGTAATCTGCTCAAGGGCCCCATTCCATGTGAAAGGATGTGACTTTGCAGAACGTGTTACTTTTTTTTTTTTTTTTGTTAAGATCAGAACATTTGATCACATTTCCTATAATGTTATTTCTATGATACTGTTTTAGATTCCTTTGGCATTGTGACCTAAAACTCATGCAAATCAATTGCTTTCCAATACATTCTTGGAGGTTTTCATTTGGTTATCCAGAAACATGAAAGATCAAATATAGAAACATTTGTTTGATTTTTACCAGGCACAGTATACTATCAAAAATCCCCCAAGCTTTCTCAATATTTTGATTTCCTTTAAAGCTTCCTTTAAAATATGCACCATATAGTGTGCAAGGCCAAGGAATAGTGCTTATCTCCCATTCCTATATGTTGCCTCAGGGATATGTACATAAAGGTCACCTGCCCATTCTCAAAGAAGTCTTTAGCTGCGAAGCCTGGCAAGACTCACTGTACTTTAATAATTAATGGCACCTCCATTTGTTGTATGTCATTGCATGCATTATGAAATATGATGTTTTTTTTTCATCTCCCTTGCTTCCTTGCTCTTTAAGCAGTAACAGAATATTTTGGGAAAAAATCATTATCTGCTTCCACCCATATTAACTGGTCCTGTGATACAGTAAACGCTGCTCCCCTGAATGCTGAGCTGCTTGATGCAGATATCAAAGTCTTGTGTT
Source organism: Glandirana rugosa (assembly GCA_018402905.1). Classification (NCBI taxonomy): domain Eukaryota; kingdom Metazoa; phylum Chordata; class Amphibia; order Anura; family Ranidae; genus Glandirana; species Glandirana rugosa. Next base: position 489,120 of record BLSH010183230.1, read on the forward strand.
GGAAACTGTGTCTCTCAGCGGCAGGAAATGAGTTTCTACTGCCAGTGACAAGGGGATTTCATCTAAACCGAAATGAAATAGACTTGCTTATCATTAAATGGCAAACATTCCTGAAGAATGCAGAGAATTTACTCATATGTAGAAGATAGGTTTCGAGACAGCTAACATAATTTACTGGAAAATTAGAAATTCATTTTAAAAATGACCAATATGATATGGAAATGTTTGCTGAGCATCCTGGAAAACTTTGGTTTACATAGAAGTGTTTGTTTGTTTAGTTGTATGCACACATTACCATGAATACAACATGGTAAAAGGGTATGTAATGTTCAAACTCAAGCTATTCTTATATTCTGATATATTTCCAACATTGGTGGTCCAGAAAGGGGCAAAACAAAAGCTATGGAAAGGTGGTTGCCAGTTTAGCCTCACTATGTAAAAACTCATGCTTAAAGAAGTATTCCAGGTATGGAATTTTTCAGTAGTTACATTGGTCCGGCATAGTCACCTTTCAGAGAATTATTTGCATTTTCTCATTGTCACTGTCCCGCTTCTCCATCTTTTCCAATCAGAGAACACTTTGCATTCATTGAGAAAACAGGATCTGAGGGCTAGTAGAGATCACTGTAGTAGTGGTGTCTACTACAGTGATTTCCAGCTTCTAGAGGTATTCCGCAGGTAAGGTATTTGCATGGTTATAGCGTTCCAAGTTGAACCATTGCAAAAAAAAAAACATAACTAGAATTCTTCTTTAACGCCATAATTGATAGTTTAGTTCAGGCATCCTTTCTACAAATAAATGATCGTATTGGTCCAAAAAAAATAGGTGGCAAGTGGATTAATGCATATTTTGGTAAGTGATCAGATGGATAGGTGGACAAAGAGTTAGCTGTCCAACACCTGCTTGAAATATATTTTCACTTTTGCCTTCAAATTGAAAAAACACTATACGTTTATGTGTTTCTATCTATACAGTTTATGTAAAAAATATTTCTTACCTTTTAGATGTTTCTTAGGAGAAGGTATCATGGCAGACTGCAAGCATTTCTAAACTAGCTCGGGGTGAGTTTGCACCAGTAGAAAAGCTTAGGAAAGGTGTTTCCTCTCGTTAACCACTTCAGCACTGGAAGGATTTCCCTCTTTAGGACCAGAGCACTTTTTGCGATTCGGCACTGCGTCACTTTAATTGGCAACTGCGCGGTCACGTGACGCTGTACCCATACAAAATTTGTGTCTTTTTTCCCCTACAAATAGAGCTTTCTTTTGGTGGTATTTGATCACCTCTGCGTCATTTCTGATCGCCGCTACAAAAAAAGAGCGACAATTTTGCAAAAAAAACAATATTTCTATATTTCTTACTTTTTGCTAAAATACATATACAAAAAGATATAAAAAAAACAATTTTTTTCATCAGTTTTGGCCGATTTATATTCTTCTTCATATTTTTGGTAAAAAAAATCACAATCAGTGTATACTGATTGGATTGCGCAAAAGTTGCCCCATTTACGAATGATGAGAATTCATTTATGATGTTTTTATTTTTTACTAGTAATGTTGGCGATCTGCGATTTTTAGCTGTACTGCGATATTGCGGTGGACATGTCGGACCATTTTCACACTTTTTTGGCTTTTTTGACATTTATACAGCGATCAGTGCTATAAAAATGCACTGATTACTGTGTAAATGTCACTGACAGGGAAGGGGTTAACTTGGGGGGGGGGGGGCGCTCTAAGTGTTAACTGTGTTCCCTGTGTATGTTACTAACTGTATGGAGGCTGGGCTGGCTGGGAAGGAGCGTGATCGTGGCTCCCATATCCACTTGCGACAGAGTGGCTCGTTATCGCAAACCGCCGTCATATGATGGTGGCTGCGATAACTAATGCTGTGTCCGGGAGGGGGCAGGGAGCGGGTACGGTGGACTCGATCACCGCCGGCTATGACGGCGGCTGCTATAGCTAATGCTGTGTCCGGGGGGGGCCAGGGAGCGGGTACGATGGACTCAATTGCTGCCGGCTACCCGTGATGGCCCCCCGCAGTGAGAGAACGGAGGTCCGTGTAAGTAAACACAGATCTCCATTCTCATAGAGGGGGAAGGGATGTGATCACAGGCTTCCTGTATATGGAAGCCGTGATCACT
>BLSH010183230.1:502196-512721 GCA_018402905.1 Glandirana rugosa
GATATCTTCAATTTGATTGTCCAGATATCAATGAACCGTTTCTGAAACTAGGGAGATAATAAAATCCTAGACACCCACCTACGGTAGGCCAGGTTCACGAAATAGGTGGAAATAAAACACATTTATAAAACCCTGGTAAAGTGAAAACTCGGTAACACCTAGTAAACCCCGACACAGTTAAAGTGTGGGTAATACCTGTACTCGAGGGGGTACGAGGAAACATATTTGTCCCGACTTCTTTAATAAATTATGTAAACGGAAGAGAAACAGGGGTCAGTGGAACAACAGATTGCAAAAGATAGTAGGACAAACCCCCAAAAATTCTTCAAATATATTAATAGTAAAAAGGTCAGGTCTGAGCATGTAGGCCCTTTACAAAATAATCTAGAGTTGGTGACTGGGGACAAAGAGAAGGCAAATGTATTAAATAATTTCTTCAGCCCTGTTTATACAAAGGAGCATGGGGGAGCTCATGTCCATAATGGGTGTGAAATTGACACAGCCCCAAATGATCCACAATGGCTCAAAAGTGAAATGGTCCCAAAATATTTACACAAAATAAAGGTGGATAAAGCACTTGGACCGGATGGCATCCACCCACAGATCCTAAAATAATAGAGGGATCAAAGTCTTTGCCAAGTAACTATAGACCTGTTAGTTTAACTTCTATAGTTGGGAGAGATTAAAAAAAACACATAGCTGAATTCTTGGTGGAAAAAAATATTTTAAGCAACAGACAGCATGGATTCATAAAAGATTTCTTTTTATGAGGAGGTAAGTAAAGACTTGGACAGAGGGGTGGCTGTGGATGTGGTATACTTGAATTTTGCAAAAGCTTTTCACACAGTTGTCCGCACATGGCTAATGTGTTAAAGTCTACAGGCTTGGAAAGATCAGTTTGTAAATGGATAGAAAATTGGCTAAAAGACAAAATTCAGAGAGTAGTGGTTAATCATTCTTACTCTGAATGGTCCAAGGTTATCAGTGGTGTAGCCCAAGGTTCAGTGTTGGGACCCTTACTTTTTAATACCTATATAAATGATATAGGGTCTGGGATTAAAAGTACCATTTCAGTCTTTGCAGATGACACCAAGCTATGCAGTGGAATCATGTCCTTACAGGATGTCTCCAACATACACCCAACCTCAATGCATTGTTTAATTGGCAACCATGTGACAAATGAGGTTTAATGTTGATAAATGTAAAGTTATGCACTTGGGGGCTAAAAACATGCATACATCATACATACTAGGGGAATACAACTGGGGGAATCCATAGTGGAGAAGGATCTGGGGGTTTTGGTAGATCATAAGCTTAATAATAGCATGCAATGCCAAGCTGTGTTTTCCAAAGCGCGCAAAATCCTTTCTTGTATTAGGAGAGGTATGGATTCTAGAGAGAGAGAATATGCAGTTCAGTTTTGGGCACCAGTTCTCAAAAAGGATATCGGGGAACTGGAGAAGTTCAGAGAAGGGCAACCAAACTGATAAGAGGCATGGATGAGCTCAGCTATGAGGAAAGATTAGAGGAACTAAATGCATTCTCTCTTGAGAAGAGGAGATTAAGGGGGGATATGATTAACATGTACAAATACATAAGTGGTCTATATAGTGAACTTGGTGTTTAGTTATATACTTTAAGGTCATCACAGAGGACAAGGGGGCACTCTTTACATCTAGAGGTAAAAAGATTTCATCTCCAAATACGGAAAGGTTTCTTCACAGTAAGAACTGTAAAAATGTGGAATAGACTCCCTCCAGAGGTGGTTCTGCCCAGCTCAGTAGATTGCTTTAAAAAAAGGCTTGGATTCTTTCCTAAATCTACATAATATAACTGGGTACTGACATTTATAGGTAAAGTTGATCCAGGGAAAATCCAATTGCCTCTCTGTGGATCAGGAAGGATTTTTTTCCCCCGCTATAGCAAATTGGATCATGCTTTGCAGATGTTTTTTTGCCTTCCTCTGGATCAACTGCAGGTGAAGGATTGTATATATGGGATTGTATTCTTTTTTTTATTGGTTGAACAAGATGGACTTGGTTCTAGTGAGGACCAATGTTCTGTACACAAATGCCTAAGATAGGATTTCTGCTCAGTTCCTGTTGTATACTCCTCCCTTCTGTTGTATCTCTAAAATAGGAATTAAAGCAAAACTTTTTGCAGCAGGCTATGGACACCAAAACATAACCTTATATGGGTTTTAACTCTTCTTATTTTAAAGCAGAACTAAACCATCCTATCCTTTACAGCCAGGGAAGTTGCCATCTTAGTCTCTATTTGATCAGCAGTTGTCTTGCTTTAAGTTCTTGCACTATTCCTGAAGTCTTCGTATCAAGCAGAAAGTAAGGTAGAAAGTGATTTTTTCCCAAACAAGTTTTATTGAATAAAATGTTTTCAAAAGTACAGAATGAGCATATATTCATCTATGGTCAGACATTGCTACATATGATGAGGCGCAGAAGACAACACATAGTCTGGTGCATTGACATTAGATTCGTAAGCAAGTGTTTACCATTGTATAAAAACAAAGAAAGTGATGCATTTCCATAAACAGATAATAGACAAGATATGTAGCTGGGCTAACCCCAGGTCCATATGTAAAGGGGGATATTTGAATAAGGGAAAAGGAAAAAAAGGATCCGGTTTATCTGTCTAGGGAGGGAGGGTTTGTTGAAATGGTAGAGAGTGCAAGAGAAGGATTGAATATAGTTGCCAGTAGAACCCTCCATTTAAAAGCTGAATTTGTGAATAAAACAGGGAGGGAAGAGAGAAAAAAAAATAAGAGGAATAGGGCAGATTAGGTTGAAACACCGCAAGATCTCTCTGGCTAAGTGGCTTTCCCCCAGTTTCTCAACTGCCTAAGATTGGTGTGGTCTGTTGCCTGTTCAGGGGGATCCTGAATCAGGTATAAAAAAGGGGGAGGGAGGGATGCAATATCAGTGTGGGTATCATTCGACTGAGTAGAGGTTAAAGTAGGGGGGTGTATTGAGGCTTTTGTAATGATCGGTTGTGCAGAAATGGTGTCAACAGGCCCAGGTAGATGTGAATTTGGATGGGGAATCTTTCACTAAATGGATACGTTCTTAGCAGAGATTTTTTGTAGGCATGTGAATCATTCTGATATTGAGGGGGTGTGGGTTATATCCCAATGTACTGGTATACACATTTTCGCTGCATTCACCATGTGCATAGCGAGAGATTTGTGATATTTTTTGTGGGGAAGAGACATGTGGTGTAGAACATATTGCGCAGGTTAGTAGATTAAGGTATAAGTAGATACCTGTTTGATTACAGAATGTACTCTAGACCAAAAGGTTTGTAGGAAGGGACAAGACTGCCAGATATGTAACAGCATGCCCTCCTCTTGGTTGCATTGCCAGCACTTTTTTGGAAGGTTTTGATTTGTTTTGTGGAGGAGAGCAGGAGATCGGTACCATCTTGATTTTGTAAGAATATTCCTATGTGGTTACATTAATAGACACTTTATGTGTGTGAATGTAGATGTGGTTCCATTCTACGGGGGAAAGGTTTGTGTCAATGTCTTGTTCCCATTCTACACATGCCTTTCCTATAGTAAAAGGTATATTCAGAAAAAGCAAAGTGTGTTGTGAGGAGATAATGTGTTGTTGGGGAGTATTCTTGGAACACAAGTTTTCATAGGGGGTGAGGGGTTTAGATACTGCATCCAGGGATCTTAGAAAATGGCAAACCTGCAGGTATGACCATTCTGGTATGGGAGTGCTTGGCCATTGTGAAATAAGATCTGCTCTGTCTAAGACCTTGTCTCCACACAATAGGTGATGAGCGCAGAGGAATGGGTTGGGCGTTACCCCCCGTAGGAATTTGTTAGCCGGGTGGGAAGTCTGGGTTGAATCATATAGGTGTCATGGGTCCCTCTACCATAGAAAGGCCATATTTCAAGTTAGCCTCTCGAAAACATTCCAGGGTGGGGCCAAAGAGTGGATGGTCCTTGATAGAGGGGGGGGGGGGGTGGCGTAGCTAAGGGATGGACTGTATAGATAGATAGATATTGAAAAGGAGTCTTCAAGAGTTACCCAATCCTTGACCTGACTACATTTCAGTCTACTATCCATGCTAGGTGGCAGGCCGTGATTTTTATGAGATTATTCCATTCACAATATTTGCCTGTCAAGTATAGCAAGCAATTGTTACACCACAAGGTAGGAGCTAAACATGTTTGAACAGAGTGTAAGGGCCTTTGTGTCAAAACTGCTTCTATATCCATACAAGTCATTGGGAACACAAAATTATCCTGAAGCAATGATGATGTAACTCATAAGGAGGTCAAACTCAGGCCAGAACTCTGAATGCGCTCTGAAACATTTCAAACTGATGTGAAATGCTAGTAGAACACATTTGGAAGCAAGCTGCATTTGCCCATGGACAGCAGCACCAGTTGTGTTGCAGTTCCTCATTTTTAAATGAGATTGCTGAAATTGTGATACATTTGGTAGAAAGAATAATATTAATAATAATAAAAAGACATCTGCAGTGTAGTTGGCCAAGTGTACAGGCCTGCAAGCCAGTAAACAAAATTATTTTTTTTTTTTCTGCTGTGATACTACAACCGCTCCTCTGCAGATCTATGGCTAATACCAGATGTGGTCAACTCCAGTTCAAAAGCCCTCTTATCAGTGCATGTGTTTGTCACTGCTGAAGCTGCAATAAAAAATATTAGTCATGGCTACAACACTGAACTGAAAAGCATGCACTGCTAAATATGTTGAGGTGGTAAGTAGGCACCACAATTCTTACTCAACAATTACAACTATACATGTGGAGTGCTATCCCCCTTCACTCTTCCAGGCAGGATAAACCCGCTTGTAGGGAGGTTTTACAACAATGCAACACCATGAACACCATAAATGTGCCACAAACCACCAGAGGCACTTTTTATTACTATGTAGGAAACAAAAAAATGACCTAACATGAAAGATGCTTATAATCAAAAGCATTTATACTTGTTATTTTGTAATTTTGACAGGACCCTAGGTATCTGAATCTGGCCTTATTCCTGACTTTTCAAGTTTAGGTGTTTTGTCTAAGGTTGCCAGTAAATTGTAATTTATAACAGAGAGTATATATAACATAGATTTGGATATTATTGTTCATAGCAGGAGAATAACGGCTGCTTATTGCTTGGCAGTTAAGGTTTGGAAATTTCTTTTTGCTTTTCTGGGAACATAAAAAATATTGTAAGGAAAGCTTACTAACACATGTAAGGGATTAGAATCTAATAGCAAGGGAAACAGGCATTTCAGGATATCGGTCCAAGTACTCCTTTACGACACATACTGATGGAAGGAACAAATTGGTGAGTCCATAGGCAATGCCATTTTAAAGCTTTTCTTACCCATATTTACTTTTTAAATAGATACCATCTTGATTACATCAGATGCAACACAACATTTCCAGAACACACAAAACATACCCAAACATAGCTTAGCTGCATCAGCAGCCAAATAATTTTAGCGTGTACTCCCTTCTACTAACACCACCAGCCTATTTACACACTGAGGACCCACCTCCATCAGACACCTATGATCTCCCAGTTGAGTTCCAAAGCCATAGTTAGAGTTCCTCATCTCAGGTAGCGCCACAGTCAGAGCACAGTATAAAGCAAATCTTGTACGAGACTCCAAGGCTATTTTATTTTCACAAGGCTATATTTCATGGAATTTTACCAAGAACACAGACCATTAAAGAAGACATATTCTGGTAAAAACATGGAGGCTGTTGCTGATTACCTTTTCTAAAAAATCTGTATGGTATAAGGTTCAGGGATTCTGGTTTTCCTCTGACTTCACCTGTCAAAAGCTTGTCCAGGTAAGCCAGAGACAGCTGGTCAATTAACCTTTTTAGAGGGAGGCCAGCAATGGCAATCCTGGATTTTACTCAGTATAAGTTTAGACAATTAGAGGTCCAGTAAACTGAAGCTGAAAGTTGATATATTTAGGGGAGCTTTAATAGCTTTCACATGTATATTTGAAAAGGTTTTAAAAGCTTATCAAGCTAGAGAAAAGCCAGTGAATACATTTTGCTGCTGACTTCCTGTCTCTTAATCTCTTTAAAACACTTCACAGTGAGCCTCTTCTGAGCCTCTTCCAGTCTGACATGGCTGATAATGTAAATGGTTGAAAATGTAACCCAGCGGGTTGTTACACAAGAAAGAGTAACACAGTGTGAATTGTCTCATATTTTGTCAAAGTATAAAAACTAAACTTTAATATTTGTAGGTCCTGTTAATAGCAAAGACCATGTGACAATAACATATAACATAATACAACATAAATCTTTCCTATAGTCATTTATCTTCTGTAGACTAAAATCTTGCTATGAGGGTATAACGTGCATTATTTATGTATACATTTTTTCTGTAAAGCTTTTTTTTTCCAGATATAGAGCCGTGTTAGTATGTTGGGCCATATAATGTCAAATGACTTATTCTTTAAATATTAAAAAGCTAATCCACCATGATCCAATTCCCTTTTAGTGCCTCAAGATCTCTGGTGGGTCAACACCATGTCAGTATGGCTTTGTTTTTCTAAAAGACCTCTGACCTACCCACCCCTCAGTTAAAACTGAAGGAATAAATTAAATGTCACAGTCATAATTTATCTTCCACTTACCCTTTATATTCTCATATATACATATATCACATGTATATATCATTTCCAGGTGACTGAAGTAAACATATAACAGTATTGCAGGGACAGTAGTTTTCATTGGCCTAGTTCTTTAGATAACCTTTAAAGGGCAGATCCACAGTGGACTGCCTTTATAGACGACTATGGGTTAAAAAGATCTAGTTCAGTGGCTGGTGCCTAGGGGAGTGACACAGTTTTAGGAAGTGCTTATCTAGCGCTACTTTTATAGGTATTTACTTATTCTTTTTCGCAGAAGACCTCACTCTGAATCACATAGCAGTCAGTGTTAACGTCCCTGCATTATCTATGCTACAGCTTTACCACTTCCTCCATTTGCTTAAGAAAATCAATGAAACTGTATCAGTTACAGGTACCTTTTCTATGAAACTGAAAATTGGATGCATTCTGAAAATAGAAACACATGCACAGATATGGTTTAACATAACGCAGATTAAATATTTAGTTGACAGTTAAAGGGCAACTCCAGCTTGGCAGCCAAATACACAGCTGAAATGCATATGTAGGAATAATAATTTCTGGCAAACGATATGTAAAGTAATGCACATACATTATGAAATACCCATCCCCAGTTCTATATTGCTGGGTAGCCATTCGAGAATGACTGCACTTTTCAATGTAGACTAGTGATGTGCGAACTGGCCAAAGTTCAGTTTGCTGCACATTTGTCAAAACCTTCAGGAAGTTTGCAAATACGAAACATACTGCTGAAACTCACTGAAATCTAAAGGAGCTGAATCATTTTTTCTGGAATTTTTCAAGGCTGATTTGCAAGCATTAAAAAGGGTATGTGTACCTAAGGACTTACAAAGAGGCATACCACTGCAAGTCTACTTTTAAATTTAAGTGTGGTCATGTGGCAACTGACTAAGAGTCAATGTCAAATCTTAATGTCATATATACTGGGCTACCTCTAAATAAATCTGTAGTTCCAATTGCTGTTGCACTGGGGTTACCTTCCTCAGTTTAGTGAGTAGTAGTGGGCTTTGTTTTGTGCTGAATGACCATACAGTCTTCTGTCTCAAAAAAAGGGCCCTCTCCTGACAGCTGGGTACAACTTAATTACTTGGAAGAGAGCTGCTTGATCACCCATCAGAGAAATATGAACAGTACACACTGCACTTTTAAAAAGACCAATGGTCATCTGGAAAGGTTTCCGGTTTGGGTTCCTTCTTTTTTTTTTGGGGACAAATGTAAATAGGACACTTATTGTATAAGTGCATGTATCCATTACACATGTGACAACAAAAAAAACCCACCAAAATTATGTTACATACAGTATATGGATGTATTCTACTTAAATATCACCACACTGTAATAAACCACCTCTATAGTGAATGAAATATTGTCTCAATAATGCTGCTGCTTTAAAATAAAATATACCAAAAAATGAAAACTAAAAATTACCAATTTTCAGCAGCGCAAACAAACTATCATAATAAAGTGCATAAATATCTCATAATTAGTGCATAATAATGATTGCATAATACAATCACATCAAAAATGATCGCATCAAAAAATGATTGCATCAAAAAATATATAAGTAACATAAAGTCCACTATTGAATAAATAAAGTGCTAGTGCTCAAACATAGTCCCATGTGTGAATCCTTAATCATGAAGATAATGTCGATGGAAATCAATAGCCACCACAATACTTCCTCCACCAATATCACCACGTGATGGACATGTACACACACTGAGGCTCACCAAACGGATGTTAGCTCAATACACTTCCAAAATCCTGTGAGATCCACTGCCGCTTCTATGTCCCCCTCAGGACCAGTCACTCAAACTGTCACACAGTGAGTCCTCCGGGCACTGTGGTCATTTTTAGTTTTCATATGGATGTATTGTTAGAGGTGGACATTTTTAAGCTTTTGGGGATTCATGCAATAAGCACTGCATTCTTTTCTTTATTATTGGGCTAATATCTGCAGGATTTTCTAGGTTAACGTGCACGCCTTCCCTTTGCCTTACCGCCTTTGCCTGCACTGCATACTAGCTCATTATGAAATACTTACCTTAGAACGAAGCCCTGTATTGGAGTCGGCACTCTGAGTACACGGCTGACATCTCCCCCCCGAAGTTACTTCCGGGTATGCGGCTATGGCACTGGGATTGGCCAGAGCCACGACGATGACGCCCTTAGAAGCGACACCAAGTGGCCCGTTGCTTCAGTGCGCATCGGCACATGCATATACAGGGAATATCTCCTAAACTGTGCAAGTTTCTGAGATATTCCTGGGACCTACAGGTAAGCCTTATTATAGGCTTACCTGTAGTTTAAAGTGACTGTCCAGAGCTGACAACCACTTTAAAATGGTTCTAAAGGCAGAAGGTTTTCTATCTTAATGCATTCAATGCATTAAGATAAAAAAACTTTTGTGTGCCTCAGCCCCCCTAATACTTATCTGAGGCCATCTCAATCCAATGATTTTGCATGAGAGACTCAGCTGGCCGGGACTCTCCCTCCTGAGCCATTGGCTCCCACTGCTGTCAATCAAAGTCAGTAAGTCAATGAGGAGAGAGAGGGGACAGGGTTCCATGTCTGAATGGACACACAGAGCAGAGCCTTGGCACGGGTGCCCCTATAGCAAGCTGCTTGGTCTGGGGGCACTCAGCATGGGGGAGGGGCCAGAAACACCAAAGAGGGACCCGAGAAGAGGAGGAATGGGGCTGCTCTATGCAAAACCACTGCACAAAGCAGGTAAGTATACCATATTTGTTCATTTCAAATGAAAAATTTAGACTTTAGTAAGCAGGCCCTGCACTGAGATTTCTTTCTTTCAGTCTGCAGGCTGAATAAAAGAAATAGATGCCTCCATCCTCGATAAACAGCGTGGATGGACCAGATTACCCAAACAGTGACTGCAGCTGATTGAATGCAGCCACTGTTCAGCCAACAATTTGATGCCTGCCTCCTTTGACCTTCAGATCAAAGTTTGTCAAGCTGGGCTGTGCTGGTGATTGCTGAGTAATGGTATGGTCAGCTTAACACAAGCCTCTTCTTACTCTTTATCACCCTCGAACCTCACCAGAACTGCAGCGAAATTCAGTATCCCATCTGCTAAAAAACGGGTTGAGGTGGTTTTTGCATTGGTTCTTCTTACCAGTCTTAATGCACCTTTTACTAATCACAGTTACACAAGTCAAGGACTTAGCAGGCATGGCACATTCAAGGTTATCAAATGACACATATGAGAGTAGATATTTAGAGTAAGGTTGTCAGAGCTGAGACTATGTGACACATTTTTACAGCTGGCCTGAAGGACCTTAACCATTACTGTTAGTCCTTATAATATTGCATATGGAGGTATTATACTGAATAGTGTGGAGATGGTACTATTCTGCTGACTGTTTTTCCCCACGACCTCTTCTATTTTTTCAACCTTGCCTACCCACCTTATCCTAAGGCCATTGCCTCATATTTTAAAGTTAAATTCACTCAAGATGCATATTTCAATTTTAGTTAGATTCAAGCTGGTTGAAACAACCACATTATATACAGAGATACCAGTCAGTGTACTGTATTTACATTTTTCTGGCCAAATACATAAACTGACAGCTATAACTATGTTACCAGTTTTGCTGAAACCTAAGAAGGTTATATAAAGATTCCTGAAGCACAGTTTTCTGGTATTACTTACAGAAATTATGTTCAGCCAAGAAAACCTTCTGAAAAATGACCATATTTTAGTTAATGATGTTAAATGCCCGTTACAAAAATCAAATTGTTATTTAGGCATTCAGCTGCAGATAATACGAATGTGGTGTATTTTATTTCCGACTTATGCAGTTACGAGTCCACTATTCTGGGGGGGGGGGGGGGGGGGGGGG
>BLSH010183230.1:539725-573899 GCA_018402905.1 Glandirana rugosa
CAAAAGAAATTTCACCTTGAGGGTGGAGGGAGATTGATTAGTGACCGTATTTTTTTCTCTTTCTTTTTTTTTCTTTCTCTTTTTTTATGCCAGTGATTAGTTAGAGGGAGGTGGGAGTTCCACTTTAAAGAAAACGCTGAAGTCACCGAACAGCAAATATATTCAGTGTATAAAGTCAGACACAAGCATACCTATAAAATGTGTTCACTTATGTTATATATCTATTCATGGGGCCCCATAGCACAATTTAGGTAGTTCCCCGACAACCACTCTCTGTGACATCTAGCAATGTGGCATCTGTAGTCGTGATAATATTATCATCGATCTTAACGTAAAGTATTCCTATTAGATAATAGGTGGAAAGGGTGCCTCCAAAAAATATATAGGTGAAAATTACAGTTGCTGCTTCTTAAAATGGTGCTAGTGGCTCCCAGTGGTTAAATTATGAGTGATAAAGGCACAATTCCTGTCAATGATGAACAGTGGCAATTCCCATCATTCCTCATAAGTATAAAGTGCAATAACCTGATAAAAGTATTAATAAAGTACAGTACAGTGCATTGATTCTAAGACTTAAATTGGATCAAAAATGAAGGCAAAAAATATTCCAAATATCAAAGTTCATGTGCATAGGTAGCAAATGGAGTGTGCATGTTAAATAGAATCCATAAGTAACAGTTCATATGTAATAGCTTAATCCCGACAACAAACTGTGGGTATCCAAAAGGTGCTTTTAAAGTGCTGTCCTAGGTTTCACCCATGCTCGAATAAGAAATGGCCACTCACCAGATGCTTATGATCCCTTTTTACAAGTAGGTCATATTGCGCTTTTGCTGGGGGGTACCCAAGAAGATTTCTGGTGTTAATGTCCGGTCACAAATCCTATGACCAGGCTGGGGTGTATTGAATCAACTCCATGGGAAACAAGATTAAAAATCTCAGTGCAGCAAGTTTATTAAAAGACTGAGATAACAAATATAATAAAGATTGGGTCACTCACCCTGTTTCCGGGCACTAGATGTTGCCAGCGTATGTGAGTTAGGATCCTTTCAGTTGTGGCGTGCGCTGCAGGTCTCGTTCTCAGATCAGGAGAGGGGAATACCCAGAAGGATGGTGTGGTCTGGAAGCGTGGCTCGCTCTGACTTCTATGTACGAAACGCTAGATTAAGCATACGTACAAAACTCTAGATTAAGCGTCATCAGGAACTGACGTAATGCCATTTCCCGGATGTTTACATTGAGGGTAAAACATTATGTGATTGGTTGGACTACTCCAAAATGGCGTTTTTAGACAGGTCCATGGGGAAAAGGACCATCAGGATCACCAATTTCCACATGCTGGCCACAACTGTACATTCAGTTTAGTATTGGTTTAACTGATTCTTCACAGCATTGAAAGAGTTTTATTAAAAAAAGTTATATTAAAAAAGTGTCCCTAAACAATACTTAATTCTCAATATATTCACCCCTTATTGAATGAAGCTCCCGAGGGATTATATATTCATACAACCCCTTAAGGGGACTCACAGGTTAGGAATGTACTGCACCCTGCTGGTAGAAATACATCAGTCCACCCCAAACCTTGGTATTGGACATTTCCCCAATGATTAAAGGGGGGTATAATACATAGCCAACGATTGTGAGTTGGCATACAGTCCCCACTTAAATGGGCCGTAACGGTGTATGTAGCAATCATAGTATAAATAGCCATTAACTACCGACACTGGTAGGTTTAGGTTTCCATGCTTGGTAAAAAAGACCCAATTTGGGAAATTTGGAAATGAAAAAAATATATTAGAAACTAAAAAAATAGTAAATAAAATTGGTCGGGTTGCATATAAAAAAACCTTGTCCATCATGATAGGGCCATAATCCCCAATGAGTAGAAAGCATTTTTGGTGGACATCCACTATACCCATATATCAGTTGGAAATTTGTACCATCAGCTGTATTATTTTGAAAAGATTGCTGATGGGTTTGGAATGGAATGAATGAAAAATAGCAGGTTATTAGGATATTTCTTTGGGGAATTCCCCTAAGACAAAGATTAATAGTTGGTGATAAAACCTTTCAAGTCAAAGTCCAGGTTCAGGCACAATGGTTGTAATGTCTGGAGTTTATAAATCCACCGGGTCTGAATCTGTGACACGGACTGGACCCTATCAGTGCCTCTCCAGTTTGGTTTGACCCTATCAATACCCCAGAATCTAAGTAGAGAAGGGTCTCTATTGTGTGCCAATCTGAAGTGATTGGACACACGACTTGAAATGTTTTATCAGCAACTATTGATCCTTGTCTTAGGGGAATCCCTCAAATAAATAGCCGATGATTTGGCAATAACCGACGATTTGGCACCAATGTGAACCAGGGCTTTAACGTTAACTTTTTCAAAAACTGTAAGTAGCTCACCAATCTATTTCATAATTTCACATCCCAGAGTTATAGTAGCAAAAGTGATGACTCTCAGAATAGTTCATATTATTAGATATGTGCTGTTTTTGCACACAATTACTCTATAACCCTAATAAAAACTTCTTTAGCCTTTTCACTATTGCTTTTCACTTTTTTCTTCATTCATTTTGTGCACACATTTTAAAATACACATTTTAGGCTTGAAGATGACTTAAAACCCCCATAACATGAAATAATATCTAAAAGATGTGACCCTTAAATAATGTGGGGGCAATTACCATTTTGTATGTCGCATAATAATTGTGCAACTGTTTCTCAAATCAAAGTAAAAGAATGCACTCAAATAATGTGCTACTAAAGTTTAATAATATGATCATTTGTTATCAGATTTTAATAATATGCTACCAAAATTTTGGGGTACAACATAATGAGATGAGGTCATATTAAGTATGTATATGTCAAGCTTCTAAATTGTGCACAAGTCTAATCAGTGTCCAAAGTGTGATCCAAACAGACCAGGCAATCAAATAAAGTGAGTATGTGTTGGATATGTGGCAAAAAAATAGAAGGTACGCCATAGCGTAATTCCGTTTTATGCAGATTTATTAACAATGTGGTATAAAAACACTTACATTTGATAAGGATAAAATGAGCTCTACGTGTACACATTCAAAAACAGTGATCCAGGGGGACAAGATCCAACACGTTTCATTTCATATAAACGTCTTCATATAAACGTCAGAAGGCGTTTATATGAAACTAAACATTTTGGGTCTTGTCCCCCCGGATCACTTCTTTTGAATGTGTACACGTAGAGCTCATTTTATCCTTATCAAATGTAAGTGTTTTTATACCACATTTTTAATAAATCTGCATAAAACGAATTACGCTATGGAGTACCTTCTGTTTTTTTGCCCTATAACACCATTTCTTCGAGTGGCACCATACACCCATGAAGTGGCTGCTTTGTCCCTCAGAAGAGGACATTGATGGGATTTGATTCTGGCCGGATGTACCAAGAATTCCACCTATAACAACACCGCATTGGACCCTCCACTATACGCTGGTGTCTTACCAGCTTCCGGTAAGCGCATTCACTTCGCTAGTGTGGATTTTTTCTACAGTTTGTCACATATCCAACACAGACTTACTTCAATTTATTGCCTGGTCCATTTGGATCACACTTTGGACACTGGACTTGTTTGGACTTACTTTATTGGACTATTTATGATGAATCTCCTATGTATTTTATGAATGTTACAAGCCTCTACACATTTAGTCTTATTACGGACATTAGTGTCTTTCACAAGTTATATCTACTTTAACTGTAGCCCCTATTATTTATATATTATCTATTTAGCATATCACTTACTTATATATAGTGCCGCATTCTTTTTTTCTCCGATTTATTCCAACGTGGTTCCGTTGTCATGCTGGAAGCTAGTCTACTTTTTGACAGGTAGCGCAGTATTTATATTTATTTAGTCTAAATTGCACACACCTGTGAAACAGAAAAAAATAAGGTACCCAAAGTTGTCTATAGATGACATATTAAAAGCCTTTACAGCTCATCAATTTACAGTTAACAATGAATGACGGCCCTAGAATTTTTGCTCTCAGTCTGGCATGCGTACTGACACCTAATATGCATTGTGCAATCATAGGGCAGGGGCTTTTAAAAATTGCTGAGGTTTTTTTAAAAATGTATGTTTGTTAAACTTTTAATTTTTAAAACATTTGTCTTTATTTACTTATTTTTAATACTATCTCAATGGGGCTGTGATAGCAATAAGTTTTACAGTTTGACAATGTAGTCTCAGTGACCAAACTGTCAAACTTGCAGCCCGGCTCCATAGATTACCAGGAGAGATGATTCTTGGTGTAATGTTTGAGTTTCGACTGTCAGTTTGATAGCTGGCCCTATTTATTGTATCAGAAGTGCTGACAACAACTTTTTTATGAACGACAGTAAAAACAGATTGCAACCCTTAAATGAGCAAAATCATATTTATAAAAATTTTGTAAAAGAGGACAGAAAACTTTAAATATAGCTCTGGAGGGGCTATTAACACCAAAGATACAATTATTCTCAATTTTTATTCTATGGAAAAATGTAAAATGTATACATAAGAAAAGGTCTCACAGTTCACAATTCATCAGTTTCTATATATCACCACAAATTATATGCCAACCCTATTTTATGGCAAAGTAGTTCACATGGGTGCACACTTTTCTGAACCCAAAGCGGAGTTCCAGCCGAAATATGACTTTTAAGATAAAAACACCCCTAGAATACTCATGCTTCATGCAATGTAACAAAGGTATGCTGTAAACTATGCCCAGTTTTCTATTTGTGCGGCATTTATTTCTTACTCTGTGAAGTTCCTGCACAGCACGGCCATCTCCAGTGTGGGCATCTGAAGCAGTGTCCTTCTTCCTGGATTCTGTGCATGCTGGCTACCCAACATGCACCTTCCGATCTTGCGCATGTGCAGTGTGGTGCAATCTTGGTCAGCTTGACATGGCAAAGGCATGCCAAGCTGACCAAGATTTTCCATAGACGCCAATGTTAAATGTAACGGGAGCAGTGCCATACCAAGACCCCCCAGGAGCCAGTGCAAAATCAGAAATGAGGTATAGCACCACGGCCCCTAGAGGAGGAAGTGAAATTAAATATAGGCATAAATCAGGTAAGTGAACAGAAAAAAAAATTGCCAATTCATTTTAAGGATGCACATTAGTGCTGCGCGGTGAGGAGTGAAAAATGTGGGTGGAACTCCACTTTAATCAGTCAACATGTTTCACATAACAGTCCACTTATTCAAGACTGAACACATCCGTGCAAATGATGATCCAGATTTTACACAAAGCATGCTAGATACTGTATATTGATGGAAAATTGCTTCATGAAAACTGTCTCCAATACTATGGGATTTTTAAAAAACTAAAGGAAAAATATATACAACTACCTTTGATATGGGGATGTGCAGATTTTGTAGAAATGATGCAGGCAGAAACCAACTGATTTTTTTAACACAAATTAAATATATCTGTTCTTCTGTTCAGGGGCAACAAAGGACATGGGAAAGATGTTGGGCGGTGAAGAGGAAAAAGATCCAGATGCCCAGAAGAAGGAAGAAGAGAGACAAGAAGCTCTACGCCAACAAGAGGATGAAAGGAAGGCAAAGCATGCCCGAATGGAAGCAGAAAGGGAGAAAGTCCGGCAACAAATAAGAGATAAGGTGCTTTATTATCATCAATTTATATCGGACATTAATAGTCATATACCTTTTTATGAAGGGGTTACATCCAAAATGGGTTAATTTTATCAAGAACTGTTTATATGTAATTTACTAGCCATACTAGGCTGCAAAAATGTATCTACTCTCAGCTGCAGCTCCCAAGGCTGCATTCACACCTGAATGGAGCAATTTTTAGGCATTTTTATTTGAGATTGAAAAATATATAAAAAAAAAAAATACACTTTATTTTTATTTGAGAGTTTTTTTTAGCATTTTTAGAAGTGTATTACAAGCATTTTAGCAGTGTATTACAGGCGTTTACAGTTTCAGGTGTTTTTTGTGTAGCCAATAGAAAGCACTAGGGGGAAGAGAGGTGTAGGAGATTAGGGGTGGAGAACTGCTGTTTGAGCAGAAAACGCATGACAATTCATGTCGCATGTTTTCAGGCACTCCCATTTAAGTCTATGAGGCCCATTCTGTCAAAAAGAAGCTTGTGTATTTTCTTGAGCAACGGCCATTTTGCTACAGGTTACAAAAAGGCCCAGATGTTAACAGGGGCCATTGAAATGAATGGGATTTGCCTTGTTGAGCATTTTAGAGCTTCAAGCAGAAAATTGCTCAGGTGTGAATGGGGCCCAATGGTAAACTAAACATGATCCATTTTAATATGCCCAAACCAAAGAATCTCTGTAATTCTATCTGAAGACCAGGCAATAATATGATACTGATGAAAATATACTTTTCCAATCTTAGAAGTCATTTAAACAATTTCTGATTTTGGCCAAGATGCACACTGATATATCTGTGAATTTAAAGTGAATCTTTCCATTTTCCAAGCATGTAAACATAATGTTAACCTTTTTAATCAACATTAAAAAGGTAGCATAGCTGTTACATTTACAATGCTGATCAGTCGCTGCCCATCAGCTGTTTCCTTCTTTGCTCAAAATGTGCAGCCTAAGCAGGGCAAACGGCACTGTTGCTGATATTCAAATTTTGACTTTTTCTCAAGAGTCAGTAAGCTAAGCGCTCATTTCTGTCTCTAACCACTCCCCTTGGATTCTAATGTATAGAAATAACTTCTAGAAATGACTGATATGTGACTGTCACAGAAAGGGTAGACATTATTTCTGATGTGCAGCTGGGCTTCACTATTTATGCAGTGTAAGAGGCAAGATGGTGGCTCCCTATGAGAAAATAATTATTTGATATTGTCGTATTGGGTAATGTTTTCTCTATCACTGGAAAAGGAAAGAGTTGCTTTTATATAATGATGTTTTCTTTCTGTTTTCACTACACGGGTTTCCTTTTTTTAAAATTAAGAGCATTTGCATAATGCTATGGATAAAGTACCTGCGGATAACTTCTAATTTCAAGAAAATGTTATTACACATTAGGGTGCGCTCTCTTAAATATGTTGAATGGGCTGGCAGCACAGTCTAATACACTAAAAAAAAAGACCAGATGATCCTTTTCAATGACCCTGAATATATTTATATAACATATCATGTCTACACATGCCATTTTGTAAATTGAAAATACCTTAGATTTTTTAAAACCTTCCAAAATGCAACCTGCAGTTGTTCTGTACAGCAAAAATCAAATTTACCATTACTGCTTGCCCCTAAAGTCTCCTAATAGGCTGAAGTCAATTTTAAAGCCTAACTCCAGTTTTTTTGTTACCTTAAATAGTTTGTTTGGGCCAAGCTGGGCCAAACAAACTATTTCCTTTAAGAAATGTTGCTTCTGTACATATATACAGCACTGTGTTCCATCAGCAGTTTGGAGACTTCCAGTCTACTGCCAGAACAAAATCAGATCTGGCTGAGCACTGCTCAGCCATTCACAGGGAACCTTGCATTTTTATGAATGAATACAAGGTTTCTCTTGATTGGTGGAAAGGGGGTGGATGATGTCTTGAATTCCACCTCAGAAAATCAGAGAAAGCTTTGTATTTATTCATAAAAATAAAGGGCTTCTTTTCAATGCCTCAACAGCACTCAGCCATACACAATCTTGTTCCTGCAGTAGCTGATCACAATAAAGATGTATCTCCTTCCAAATTTACAAAGAAATGGGCATGCTGGCATCACTTCCCCTCCTCAAATGAATATATTCAGGCCACGAGCCCCTCTTAATTAAATTCATTAATGATTTACCAGTAAGCCCTATCCTTAACTTTAAAATCTTTTTCAGCCTACAGGAATAATATGAAGACTATACACCCCTCCCCCCTCTTTTTTTCTATTAATATTTTTTTTCTCTCCCTTTCCCCTCTCTCCCAAGGACTTCTGCTCATCTAGCACAATATTCATGCATTGCATGTGTGGGTCATATGCATAGTCGACTTACACAGCTCCATACCCTTTATATCACCACTCCACCAACACCCACGCACTTTTCATGCCCTCCCCACTCAACATCCCATTCTCCTTTTCTTACTGAGTCAAGGTTACAACAAAGACAACAGACCTCAAGCATTACTCTTGTTCCTAACGTTCATTGCACTCCTGTTTTATGTTACATATTATAATGAACCAGAATGCAGCATTGTTACTTATAGTCCATCTAGTACACACTGTTAATCTTGAGATGAAGACTTGACTAACAGTACTTTCTTTATGCGCAAAAGTTCCGCAAGTTTTGTTTCCTAGACAAGTTTCTTGACCTGTCAATCTTGAATCATTGTATACTTCCATAATTTGTATATCCCTTAATAAAAATGTGTTTTTGGGAAAAAAAAAATTATCAAAGAGCGAATACCCCTCCTGTATATCAAATCTCAATTAGACTATACCAGGTCACATGCCCCTTATAGTCTAATGAATACAGTCTTACAGGTTCAAGTAGCTGGCATAGTGGAGTTCTTGGTTCTTTAAATGACAGGTACAAAGCCCCATAGAAGATGGATCCATAGCACTGACACGGACTCTGAAGTGAGACGATAAGAGAAAACAGTGCACTGCACCCATGTCATTAAGAATCAAGGCCCTTTATTAAAATGTTATAAATATTCACATTACAGTGTTGAAAGTGGTGCTCTCTAGCCGACCCAGCAGATGTTACATAATTCAGTCTCCTCTGATTCTGTTGGCCTGCGGTGGAGGGGGGGGGGGGATGCAGAAGCCGGAGGACCTGCTCACAGATATAAACAGGTGGTATTCCTATTGCTTGAGTAGGCAAGTTAGTTGGGTCTAGTCTCCAAATCTGTAATACTTTGCAAACAGAGAGGGTCTGAAGGCAAATAGCTTAAAAATGTAAAATAGACTTGCCACAAATCCATTATATTTTTAGAAGTATCCCTATAACATTTTACCTAAGCACCACTGGGTGCCACATGTAACAGTTATCTACTGTGATAGAATAACTAAGGAGATAAGAATAGGCCATGAAGCATCAAAAGCCCTTTAAATGTCCTATGCTAGTCAGTCGGGGGTAACTATAATGCATATACATATAATGAGCTAAATGTCACCCACAGAACTTGGAACTTCCAGAAGAAATCACAAAATGATCAGTGATGTAAATATCATGATCTGAATCTTCTCTGAGTACCTAATCATCTTTCAGTAGACTTCCCTGCATAAGTAACTTCAACACCTGTGTCTGTTCTATCACAAAATACACAGCTGCGAGGAAGCTATGAGGACTCTACTTTTATGTTTTAAGAGTTAAAGAGGTCCAGTCACCAAATTAAAAATTGCAGGTAAAAGTACACAAAAAATCAAGCATATTAAAAGCTTTTTAAATGTTTAAATTCATTTGCAATGGAATACAATCACTCCAGAAAGAAATGATACTTCAGCATAGCCAGAATCCCCCCCCCCCCCCCCGTCATGTCATAGCTTTAATGTCTTGAGGAGTGTCTAATTACTGTCTGTGATGGCCCACCTCCTGTGCCCCATACCACTCGACATAACCTTTATGCAGCTGTCAGGTTAAGAGCAAAGGGGCTACTATAGGAGGCAGCTATGTCTCTCCTAAAATATTTTACATTTTTATATCATCTTTTTCAATAAGACTTTATAATAGGAAATTCATTTTTTTTTTTTTTTTTTGCATATAGCATCTTCAACTAACTAGATCACCTGTTTTCTCCCCATGTTCATATTGGTTTCCGGGTGCACTTATTTCACAGTCCAAAAAAAGTAGTAGGTTATTGATCTGCCCCGACTGGTTTTAAATCTAAAGTTTAGTTTAAAAAAGTCTTTGCTCTACAGCTTGGGTTACATTGTCCTTATATAGAGCAAAAAGTCAAATCACTCCAGCAATGCTTCACCAAACAAATTCAACAGGGGAGCCTCCACCTCCCAGCGTTAATAGTGCATGTATGAAGAATAGCTCATGAAGTGCAGGATTCTGGATTCTGTAGAAATCTTCATTGCAGAGCTGCCTTGTCCTCTTCCTGCTGCTGAACTTTCGGTACTGGGGGGGGGGGTAAATAGCTTTGGGTCACAGACTCAGCTGCACTAAAGATGACCTGACAAGGGACATACTCCCTCCTACCCTTTCTACCATTGAGACAAGTTTTTTTCACTGATTACACTGCCTGTAACATGATCTGTGAATGGGGCAGAGTCTGCTCAGTAACAGGATTATCTCCCCTATTCACATACCATGTTACAATCAGTGTAATCAAGGAAAGGAGGAGGAGGTGTGTCCCTATCACATTATCTGTAGTGCAGCTGAGCCAGGAGATATGGAGCTGTTAACCCCCCAGTGCACCAGAAGTTCAGCAGATGGAAGAGGACATGGCAGCAATGCAGTGAAGACAGGACATACTTCATTCCAGGTAAGTAATGTAAAACAGTATACAAATTTCTTGTACAATTTTCCTTTAGATTTACTAAAAACATATAATATGAGGGCAAACTTAAACACTTTCAATTAGTATACAATCAGGCAGGCCCTTGCAGTACATAGTTGAAAGCATAGGTGTGCGCAGCCAATTGCATTAGGGTGTGCACCACAAAGAGCAAACAAACATGAGTGTGTGTGTGTATATATATCAGAAGGGCAGAGGACTGTGTCAGTAGGGCAGAGATAGGTGTCAGTAGTTTATTTTTATTTTATTTTATTTGTTTTTTACATAATTATATATTAATTTTTTTTTTGCAATTTATTTTAGGAGCCCTGCTGGGGGGGCTTTGATGAAATATTAGGGGTCTAAACAAACCCCTGATGTCTCACTTTTGAGACAGAGAAAGAGACTGAGGTCAGAGATCCCCCAGTACTTTTCTCTGCAGCCAGGCAGCAGGGAGAATCTGCACAGTACAGGGTGATTAGGGTGTGCCCCGGCACACCTGCCACCCTATGTGCGCACACCTATGGTTGAAGGTAAATCTAAAGGAAATTGAATAAGAAAAATGTATAATGTATGGCCAGCTTTAAACTGTAAATAAAACATGTTTTTTTATTTAATCTTCAGCTTAAAGGTATCTTTTAAGGACTGTGCACTCGCTACACTCAGCATTTATCAGTATTATGTAAATGGACATATATGTATAAACTAAACAGGTGGTCAGTAGCAATATAAAACACAGTTGCATTGTACAAGTACCTCACTGCATTTAGAGAAATTAAATCACAATGTTAACATTATATAACTGCTTAATTCACAAACTATTGCTTGGATAACCTAAGACACAAAAAATATGATTATGGAAACAGCTGGTGGATGAAACATGCCTGTGCCAAGCCCACATCCCCTGCAGTTCTGTGAGTTCAGGGTGAAAACATAAAGGAAACATGAGTTTACAGAGAGCAGTAATGAAATAAACATAGTTAGGATTCATCAAGCGTGCATGGGCTGTACTGCATTCTGGACGTGCAATAGCAGCTGTTGCACAATGTCTGGACAATGACAGGAAATGTGTTTCAGATGAATACTTGCATACATGCATACCATTTACGTTGATTAGCAATCCATTCTGCAACTGTAGCTGGATTTCTGTAAATGTATAAACTATTTATTGAATCACAGCCTCTAAGCCCCTGTTTAAAGGGCAATCCCATGTTCCTGATATATATCCATGTCTGATGTGTTCAGTGTTAAATGTCTAAATTCTGCTTATTGCCATCGGGGTGTCTACAGCTTTCCGCAGTTTATCATATATAGACCTAATATGCCAGTTATCCAGAGCTCTGGCAACATGTAGTCTCAATATTTCACTTTGAGCACAATGGATATTTAAAAAATGTATACAGTCATTCTGACGCATGGTAAAATAATAAATGTGATTTCAGAAGTTACAGCACTCTTCTTCAATATCACTCAAAGAAGATTTGACATTTACAGAAATATTTTCAGTAATACTAATGTAGTGTTACTAATATACTGATATGTAGAAAGTTACAATTATCATGATTTTTATCATTTATATGTTTTCTGTGCTATTTTGTAATCACATTACATACACAGATTAGTGTTCCCTGACTCGCCCAAAGGGATAATTTATTAAATAAGATGACTTTCACAAATAAAATGTGGCTTTGTAAATTTTGTGAATTTATAAATACAGTGATTTTGAATACCTAATTATGTGCAAGGAGAATGAAGCTTTCAGATGTTTGGGGCGTCTCAAAAGAATACATCCTATTCCCTTTGCAAATGAACATTCAACTCTTTAATAGGCCCACCCCTATATTTAGTCAGATGCTTTTCTAAATTGAGAGAATTTAAATTTCTAAGTTGAGAGAAAACCATTTGCATGCTGCCTAGATTTTATAATCAAATGTGGACCCTAACTGAATAACATTTACTGTATATTGTTAAAACGTGGGAGGAATAAATCAAAGACGCATGGTCTATGAGTGGTATGGCCCTTTTTAAAAATGACCTGTGCCTAATTTAGAAAAGCCTTTCCCAACACTTTTCGACACAAGCAGCAGACTCAGGTAGTTCTTTTTACTGCCAGTTTTAGAATCGGTTGCATTGGCTGCAACAAATTTAAAAAAAAAAGAATTCCCCTGTTCACAGATAAGCAAATTGGCAGTAATTAACCACTTATATATCAGTGACTTTTACCCCCATCCTGCTCAGGCCAATTTTCAGATTTCAGTGCTGTCACACTTTGAATGACAATTACTCAGTCATGTAACATTGTACCCAAATTAAATTCATATTTTTTTTGAGATAGCCAGAGCTTTCTTTTGGTGGTATTTATTTATTTTGCATTTTTTATGTTTTTGCTAAATAAACTAAAAAAGACTATCATTTTTGACAAAAAAAAAACGTGTTTAACTTAGTTTCTGTTATAAAATTTTGCAAATAAATAATCTTTCTTCATAAATTTAGGCCAATATGTAGTCTGCTACATTTCTTTGGTAAAAATAACCCAAATCAGTATATATTATTTAGTCTGTAGGAAATTTATAGAGCCTACAAACTATAAGATATAGAGTATATTTGAAAATTGATCAATCTTGCTGTGCTGATGGCCTATCTAAAATGCCAGAACAGAATGCACCCCTCCCCAAATTACCCCTTTTTGGAAAGTAGACAGTCCAGGGTATTTAGTAAGAGGTATGCCAAGCTTTTTGAAGTAGTTATTATTTGTCATAATTTTTTTGGAAAATGAGGAGATTAAAAAGAACTGTTTTTTTTCTTTAACGATTTTCTTTTTTACATACTGTCACCAGTGCAGTACAGCATCATCATATAAATGGTGTGTTGGTGATCAAGGACACTGTCTGGTGACAGTATGTAAAGAAATAAATAAATAACTTTTTCAATTCTTTTACATTCTCTAATTTTTTATTACATTTTTTTCTTTCTTTTTTTTTTACATAATGTGACCAGAGCAATACAGTATTACCATAGTGACACTGTATTACTCTGGGGAGGTGATCATGATTTTTTTTTTTTGGCACATTGTGATTGCTTAGAACAGTGATGTCTGCTATAAACAATACTTTTTTATGAATAGCATCAATTCATTCACAATGTAGGATGAAGAAATTCCTGGACAGCCGCACTTCCAAAAACACACGGCTTTATTGAAGAGTTTAAAAGCAGATCAATGCATCATATGAAGACACGATTTTTAAAAGAAAAGTTAAAAGTAATGTAAATAGATTGTGAAAAAACGAACTGCAAACTGCATCCTCTGTCCTACAAGGACCGATAGAAGCAGCTTGGTCCCGTTAGCCCAGAAAATTAGAGACATAAATTAAACAACATATGTAACTTAAGTCAAAGTAACAGCATAATCACAGATGCAACATTGTATCTTTCTAAAATGATTGTAGTCTCTTTAAATTGACATGTCCCCATTATGTTCAGTTAATATTGTGTTAGGGTAACTCTTATAACGGTCAAACCGGGGATAACTAAATTAAAGAAATTAGGGAGATAGGGGCCAACAAATAAGTGAATGGATAAGTAAACCGAACCTTCTGGCGGGAGAAGAAGAAAACATATCCTACACTGACGGCTGTGAGTATAATCCAAATATGTGCAAGATTACACTCAGAGCCAATATAATCAGAAAGAGGAGCCTGAAACAACATGGTAATGCAAAAGATATGTGTATGTCACAAAGGCATCGAAGTGGAAGGGGAAAGGAGGTGATGAAATATGCCTGCAGTGATTGTAGCAGACACAATCAACCCAGCCCTATACACATTAAGATCAGATCGGCAAATCAAACATCACAGCAGATTGAATTGGTGACACTATAAAAATCTGATATATAATTATCTTATAGTGGCTACTACAGATGTGGTCTATTCCCCCACATCCACCTTCCAATCAAGCTGATATATTAGATACATTGGATACAACGGCAGATTGTATCGATGGACTTACACAGATCTACATCGGGGAAGGGGGGGGGATATGTCTGCAGTAATTGTAGCAGACACAATCAACACCGCCCCATACACATTAAGATCAGATCGGCAGATTGAACATCACAGCAGATCGAATTGGTGACACTATAAAGATGTGATATAAAATTATTCTGCAGTGGCTGCCACAGATGGGATCTATTCCCCCGCATACACCTTCCAATCAAGCTGATATATTGGATACATAAGATGCTACGGCAGATTGTATCGATAGACTTACACAAATATACAGCGAGGAAGGGGGGGTGGGATATGCCTCCAGTAATTGTAGCAGACACAATCAACACCGCCCCATACATATTAAGATCAGACCGGCAGATTGAACATGACAGCAGATCAAATCGGTGACACTATAAAGATGGGATATAAAATTATCCTGCAGTGACTACAACAGATGTGGTCTACTCCCTCACATACACCTTCCAATCAAGCCAATATATTAGATACTATGGCAGATTGTATCGATGGACTTACATAGATCTACAACGGGGAAGGGGGGTGAGATATGTCTGCAATGATAGTAGCAGACACAATCAACACCGCCCCATGCACATTAAGATCAGATCGGCAGATTGAGCATCACAGCAGATCAAATCAGTGACACTATAAAGATGGAATGTAAAATTATCCTGCAGTGACTACAGCAGATGTAGTCTACTCCCTCACACACCTTCCAATCAAGCCAATATGTTAGATACTACGGCAGATCGTATCAATGGAATTATACAGATCTACAGCAGGGAAGAGGAAGGGAGCCCATGCATTTAGTTTTATAGGTTAGTCCAATTGTCTATGATGTAAATAGGTAACATAAAAGGAGGAATCTGGCTAATCGCGAGAAGGGAAAGAAAAAGAGAAGCAGCCTGGATAATGTATTATTCGTAAAAGTGGGAAACATCCCACTCAAAATTCATACCATTAGGAATCCTCGTATTCAAACAAAATATCCAGAATACTTCTCTTTTACAAAGGATCCTAAATGTATCCCCTCCTCTCTTCGGTGTAATAATTTTCTCTACACCCTGTATTACCAAGCTTGACACATCTTTATTGTGATGCATGTTCCAGTGTCGAGCGACATTGGTGCCATAGTTTTTGTTAGTGTCCCGTAAGTGATCTGTCAGTCTGTCCCTAAGCCTACGTGTAGTGCTTCCTTCATATTGCAGATTGCACTCTGTGCAAGAAATGACATACACTAAATACCTAGTATTACAGTTAATGAAAGATGTCAAAGGATTTATTATCTGCTGCTGAGACAATCTGGGGTCCCCTTTTAATGAAGTGGCAGTGGTTACAAGTACCACTGCCACATCTAAAGATACCATTAAACTGAAGCCAGTGAGAACTGGGGCATTGGCTGCTGAATAGGCTCGGGGACAGACTTCTGCCAATGGTGGGTGCCCTCCTAGACACTGATCGAAAGCCGCCGGAAAGCACATCTGCGTTAATAGGATCATTGTATAAAATAGGCGTATATAATATGTAATAATAATGTTCTGACTCAGGACTCAGGACTATATGAATTGGAAAAAGTAAAGTAGCTGCTTCCACTTTTTTGGTTTACTTTTGTTGGACAATAAATTGCTATGAGGGGTTTCCTCAGCTATTTTACGAGCCCTTGATATATATGAAGGGGGGTGACCTCTAACCTCAAATCTCAAGGCGAGATCATCAGCCTCTTGATGAAAATCCTCGTTTCTACTACAGATCCTTCTGGCCCTAAGAAATTGTCAGACAGGAATACCTCTGATGGTATGTCTCGGGTGGTTGGAATCAGCCCTTAAAAGGGTGTTCCCCGCAGAATGCTTCCTGTAAAGACAGCTGGTTACTTTGGTGCCCTCATTGGAAAGGAGGACATCTAGAAACTCTATATATTCAGAGCCGACTTTGCCTGTAAACTTGAGATTAAGATTATTGTCATTAAGGAACTCAAGCCAGCCATCCATATCTACATCACCATCCGCCACAACCAACAAGTCATCTATGTACTGAAAATAAAGGATGGTATCCTTTCTACGGGGACTACCACATCCAAAAATGCGGGTCCTCTCCCACCACTCCATATAAAGGTTGGCTAGGGAGGGGGAGAACTTGCCATTCACAGCCATTCTTTGAGTACTATAGTGATTAGCTTTAATTGGCCACAACGAATCACATGGTACAGGTGGGCTGTGGTTGGCCCTGTCTGTACCACGTGATCACTGTGACCAATCACAGAGATCAACACAATAGTACACAATGAATGGCTACGAATAGAAGCCATTCATTGTGTTCAATTGCCACGTGATCTGCTGTGATTGATCACAGCGATCACATGGCACTGGCAGTGTCCCCGTACAATGATTTGTCATTTGTCATCTTTGGAAAAATGTCATATGAGGCCCACCCAGAACCAGAAAGCTCCCACTTGGCCATCATATTACTGTAGGCTGGGCAGGAAGCTGTTGAGAGCAACTCTGAGTTGGCATCCAGGGAGATGCCAGTGCTCAAAGTGGGACCTTTAGTGCTGAGAAGCTGTCATGATAATTACAGCTTTCTGTACAGGGCTCTCTGGTTGGTATGAAGCTCAGCATCGTAACAACCCATGACTCATAGCCAATCCCATTTAGCTGCCAGTGGGAGATTCCCTGGCTACCAGGTGAAAGAAAACAAATGGATGGGAATGCTGGTAATGTTATTACCCATAATTGGCAATGGCCATATTTGGACAATGATGTTTTCAGCACACATCTGTGCATGGTGTGTCAGCAAGGTCAATTGTAGTCTTAATTGGGAGAACATGTGACAGGATGGCACTGCAGGGCGCAAAACTGATAGACCGGGATAGAGTGTTGTCACCCTGTAAGAGGAAGTGCCTCAACAAGGAGAATCATGGCAGGATCACCAGGTTTTTTTATTATTTAAAGCTACAAATGTCATGATTCTTCTGGCAAAAAAAAATGTATATGTATATGCTTGCCTTGTCTTTATTATATGAAGAGTTATTAAACTCCCTGTCTTCATCAAGTTTGCCACCTTCCAATGCTGGCCAAAGGCTGCTGTACAACCTACAAGTCTGGTGGCTAGATATGACTCAAGTGAAATCCAGCAATTAACCTATGCCAAAAACATCAGGATATCTCTGAAATAGAGAGAAATCACTGGTAAATCTAAGTCGGCATTCTTCGTTACTTCTGGTTAAGAAGGGGTAACCGAAGGAGGTTGATTTTTAATATTTAATTTAATATGGTGAAATTTTCAGGATTGGCAGAACTTTATTTTTGGAATACCTTCCAAAAAAAGCAAATACTAAGTCTACTCTACAAGTGTTTTAAGCAATCAGAGAGCAGTCATGAATTTCATTGTACAGCATTTGCTAGCATTCAGTAAGTAACAGAAATGAAATAGACATAAGTACAAGGCCAACTTTAGTATATAAAAATTGCCAACATTTAGCTCACTCTTTTTTCCGGATTCATAAGCGGCGAACAAAAAATGATGCAGATTTAAAAAAAAATCCTTTAATCAGAGCTGTTCCAGACCACCTTGTCGCAAATGGGAAATCAGGCTTGTATTGTTTCAATAACAGTCCACAAATGTCTATTGTATAGGAAGGATCTTCACAGCTTTCCCCTGCTGTTAAAGGAAAGTGGGATAGAATCAATGAGCCATGACTTCCTCTATCTGTTATTTTGTCACCCAAGAGTGGCAGGGACGGAATCAATGGTCCATGGTTCCCTTCTTAAACTTGCCTCATTTAATACAAGGTCACCTTCAGACAAACACGTCAGTTTCCTATTTTCTGTTTTAAACCATCTTATTACATTCATTAATGTAAAAAACTGAAAATCTAAGCCTATATGAGGAACCAGCAATGAAAATAAAGATACAAATAAAGTAACCAATTGAATATTGAACTCCAGGCACATATTAAAACACCATTTAATCTAGTTTATTTGAAAATAGGTTAAGAGGTATTACAGTGGTTCTAAATATTATTGGATGTGATGGCTACATTTGGGTTTTTTTAGACTTTCTTTCCCTTATTTTCAGCTGGTGATCTGGCCAGTAAGTCTGTTATTTTTCAACAAAACAAGCTGTCTTGCAGATGTAGCAGTTAGAGGGTTGAGACAAACCATGTACCACTTACAGGGGTGCTTGCAATGATCAGCTTTTATTCAATTGTGTAAAACCTTTATCCCAAATAGAACAAACCTCTGCTTAAAATGTTAGCTGGAGGTTGGTTTCAATGTGTTAGTGTATCTCTCCCCAGACTGACAAAGCTGCTGTTTAAAGGTGTTTCTGTTGCTCCTTCACCCAGCATATAGGCACTCTAATACAGAGATGTGTTACTGGCCAGATAACCAGATGAAAACAGAGAGAAAAAAAGCCTATAAAAATGAAAAATAATTCTGCCACCACATCTCATGACTGGTCAGCTGCAGTATATTACATTTTTTGTTTTGTATTTAATACCACATTAACTATATGTTAATATATCGTTAGAATAAATACCTGAATCTGTCCTAATATCAGACTGACATTGCATGCATACAGTGCCTTGAAAAAGTATTCATACCCCTTGAAATTCTCCACATTTTGTCATTTTACAACTAAAAACATAAATGTATTTTATTGGAATTTTATGTGATAGTCCAACACAAAGTGGCACATAATTGTGAAGTGTAAGGAAATTGATAAATGTTTTTCAACATTTTTTACAAATAAATATGTGAAAAATGTGGCATGCATTTGTATTCAGCCCCCCGAGTCAATACTTTGTAGAACCCCCTTTCACTGCGATTACAGCTGCAAGTCTTTTTGGGGAAGTCTCTACCAGCTTTTTACATCTAGAGAGTGACATTTTTGCCCATTCTTCTTTGCAAAACAGCTCAAGCTCTCTCAGATTGGATGGAGAGCATCTGTGAACAGCAATTTTCAAGTCTTGCCACATAGTCTCAATTGGATTTAGGTCTGGACATTGACTGGGCCATTCTAACACATGAATTCATTGCTGTATGTTTAGGGTCGTTGTCCTGCTGGAAGGTGAACCTGCACCCCAGTTTTAAGTCTTTTGTAGACTCTAACAGGTTTTCTTCTAAGATTGTCCTGTATTTGGCTCCATCCATCTTCCCATCAACTCTGACCAGCTTCCCTGTCCCTGCTGAAGAAAAGCATGCCCACAACATAATGCTGCCACCACCATGTTTCACGGTGGGGATGGTGTATTCAGGGTGATGTGCAGTGTAAGTTTTCCACCACACATAGTGGTTTGCTTTTAGGCCAAAAACTTCAATGTTGGTCCCATCTGATCAGAGCACCTTCTTCCACATATTTGCTGTGTCCCCCACATGGCTTCTCGCAAACGTCAAACAGGAATTCTTATGGCTTTCCTTCAACAATGGCTTTCTTCTTACCACTCTTCCATAAAGGCCAGATTTGTTGAGTGCATGACTAATAGGTGTCCTTTGGACAGATTCTCCCACCTGAGCAGTCGAAAAGGAAAAAGGATTAGGCGCTGATCATATATTGTGAATTGTGGACACACAGGGAACCGAGTGACTTGCTGCAGATACCTTGCAGCCTAGGTTCAGCTCCAGGGTGGGAGTACAGTAAATAAAAGAAAATGCGAACCCAAGGGTGCTTATGTGCAGGGTTGCCCACTGTCAGTTTGTAACACCAAAGTAAAAACCAGCAATATTGTCTTTATTGAAATTGGTAACAAACAGGACCAGCCTGGGTTACTATATAAAATAGAAAGTTTATTGAAGACTTACATATAAAACCATGGCAGGCTTGGGGAGGAGTCGGGATGCTCGTTGCTATACAGGCTGGTTAACAGTACTTCTGGTGGAACCGGAGGTCTCCCTGGGCTATGGTGATGTGTGATCCGGAAGGAGATCGAGCCCCAGTGTCCTCACAGAGCCACTGGTGATGGTGTGGGCTGTGCAATGGAGGTAACGTCTGCCTCACTAGTACACAGAGACCAAGGCAGGGAGGGGCCGCAGCAAGAGCTCTCACCGGTAGGTTCGCTCCTGGTGTCTGCAATGCAGGTACTGGATAGTGGTCCCGTCAGTGTGATGACATGTTTCGCGACACCGCTTAGTCATGTCACATAACTGTGACATGACTAAGCAGTGTCGCAGAAAACTTCCTTCCTGATATAGAAACATCAAATCACAAATACACAGGTTAGATACAACTAGTAAGATTTTGACATTGTTTTTCTGCTATCAAAACAAGAAATTGAGGTACAGTTGCTGAGAATATTATGTGCCTGTCATTTGGCACATTGCGTTTCTCCATATAGGCTCCATGTACACGGGATGCCTTTTTAACCTCCCCTGAACATTTTATCTTGATAGCTAGATACCGGCGTCTAAAACGTCCGTTTTGCATGCCGTGTTTAGCTGTGTTTTTCTGTGTTCGCGTCTAGGAGCGTTTTTGAAAAAAAAAATATATATTTTTATTTTTATGGAAATGCCTGTAAACTAAAAGCTCCTAGATCCGAGTTACCATGTTTAGGCATGTTTACAAGCTGTTGGCCATTTCAAATGCCTCTGAACTGGCGTCTGAATCCATCTTTTCGCTTTCCAAAAAAAGCCTCTAAACTCAACTGCCTGGAAACTACCTTAAACGACCCTGAATACATGTACTGATAAGATAACATAGAGGAGAGTTCAGGGGCAGCTGAAAAAAATTCCCAAATGCCTCTAAATGTCCAGCAGCAGTGTAAATGAGGCATTAGAGTACAGGTTTTAATACTGCAGAGGATCTTGTTACTATTTCTTTTAATTCACAGATCCAGTCCCATACCCCATGATTTGGGTTCCATACCCCAGGAGTCATAGGATAATACTGCTGACTGTCATTTATAAGTCCCTTTAAGCTGGAAATGATAGTATTTTGAACAAAAGTTACACAGACATCAAATCTCCTAATCTAGTTTCTCTCTGCAGGTGTGGAAACATTTACATGCTTTGATGAATCTATTTAGCTGCTCTTTTACATGAAGTAACTTTTTGCTTTTAAGAGAGTAAGTTTCTATTGGGGTTACGCATGAATTTTTGCACCTAACCTTAAAAAACATAATTTTAAGATAATTTATGACTTAGTTATGAAAGATATACTGTATATGCGTGCTTTTTTAGCATTACGTTTTTATAGGTTCAATTCATTAAATGTTAATGATTGATATTGCATTAAGATTGTGGTGTTTAGCAAAGAGCAGAAAATAATAGTTATATGGTTGAAAATAAATAATCACTTAAGGACCGGAAGGATTTCCCCCTTAATGACTAGGCCATTTTTTGCAATACGGCACTGTGCTGCTTTAACTGTGACACTGTACCTAAAGAGAATTGACATCCTTTTTTTCCCCCACAAATAGAGCTTTCTTTTGGTGGTATTTGATCACCTCTGCGGTTTTTATTTTTTGCTCTATAAACAAAAAAGGAGTGATCATTTTGAAAAATTTTTTTTTTTTACTTTCTGCTATAATGCATATCCAAAAAACATATACAAAAAAAAACACATTTATTCATCAGTTTAGGCCAATATGTTCTATGTTCTTCTACATATTTTGGGTAAAAAAAAATCGCAATAGGTGTCTACAAACTATGGGATGGATTTAGGAACCTTTTTTTATTGTTTCTACTGGTAATGGTGGTGATCTGCAATTTTTAGCGGGACTGAGGACAATTCTGACCCCAAAATTACACTTTTTGGGGACCAGTGATATTGTTACATTGATCAGGGCTATAAAAATGCACTGATCAATGTAAAAATGATACTGGCAGGAAAGGGGTTAACACTAGGGGTGATCAAGGGGTTAACTGTGTCCCTTGGGTGTGTTCTAACTGTAGTGGGTATAGGCTCACTGGGACATGACAGAGATCGCTGTTCTCAATCACTGGGAACAGAAGATCTCTGATATGCCATCTGGCAGAACGAGAATCTGCCTTGCTTACATAGGCAAATCACTGTTCTGCCTCTGTACACAGCGATCACCGGTCGCCGGCGGACATTGAGTCTGCCAGACCCGCGGGCGAGCTGCTGCAGCGTGCAGGTTATACCACATGCACAAACCGACATACAGGTATGGCGGTTCACGGTATTTGACCACTTTGCCGCAAGTATATACGGCGGGTGGTTGGGAAGTGGTTATAGCAAATTATACATGTTTTAGACTTTTAAAAGTAAACAGCCTGCCTAAAAGTAGCCTAAAAAGGGTGTTGCTACCACCTTAATTAGAGGAAAACCATCTGCCTGCACCCTGTCTAATAATAGTGCCCTTAATGGTCACTGAAGTGCGCTCACTCAACAAGATCCTACCCCCTTCCAGTTGAAACACTTTAGTGGCCATAGAGGGCACTTTAAAAAAAAATATTATTTTTATTGAATTTTGTAGTAGCAATCAAAAATAAACACATAGAATAGTTAAACAACAGTCTGAGAGCAGGCCTCACACTACATACCTAAAAGAACTCAGCACTGGGCCCTCAGTATAACTAATAATAGCAAGTTCCATTGTATATATATATATATATATATATATATATATACATCTGTGTACATATAGTGCACATATGGTTGCCTCCTTAAAACCTGGCTTACTAAAATAGACATCCAGAGGAGGAAGGAGCTGGAAACACTGTTGAGTCCTGCCAGAAGAGAAGGAAAGTGACCATTCTGTACAGTATCATTGCACAGAGCAAGTAAGTATAACCTCTTTTTCATTTAAAAAAAAAATGTGCCTTTAGTATCAGAGAACCCCATATAAGGAGGGTGTAGACACAAATGAGTTCTTTAAATAATGCATTTATAATTATGTTTTACTGATTACTTATTTGTTCAATCTTAATCAATGACTGGTTATCTTTAAAGGCAACGGCTGCCCCCTCCAATTCCATATTTATAATATTTAATAGCACCCTAGGATTTAAAAATGGAAGTGGGTTTCACTTTAAAGAACAGATCCCCATATTAGGAAGATGTAGACACACACAAGCTCTTTAAATAGGGTGTTTATAATAATGCAATACTAAAAATGTATTTATTTATCGGCCCTGCAATTTTACTGGTTGTCTTTAAGGTAAATGACTGGCCCTGGCCTGCCAAGTCCATGTTTATTATATTGTTTAATAGCATTCTAGGATTTTAAAACTGAAGTCAGGTTCACTTTAAAGAACAGATCCCCATATTAAGAAGTTGTAGACACATATGAACTCTTTAAATAGGGCATTTTTAATAATGTAATACTGAATATTCATTTACTTATCATCTCTGTAATTAATAGTTATCTTTAAGGTAAATCACTGTCCCCGCCAAGTCCATGTTTATTATAATGTTTAATAGCATTCTAGGATTTCAGTTCTTTTCATCTTGTTTCAGTTATCGTTAATATTTAATGTGGAAAGAGGTATACTGTATAAGAGACACATATGTGTTTTCATTTCAAGGATAATTAAAAGTCAAAACTGCCTTACTGAAATTTTAGAATTTGTATTCTATCTAAGATCTGTTGATCCATTTCTCTGGTCTGTGGGGAGGGGTGTCTTTATACATGAAGCAACAGACAGAACAGCTGCTTTCGTTTGTCCCTGCGATCCATCCCTGCCTAACTGCTTACACAGCATTTCAAAGGCAATTTAGAAAATGCTGTTATTATAGCAAGATCAGTGAGAGATGATAAAGAAAACAATTACTATGAGCAGATACAGTAGTTAATGTGAAACAGAAAACTTATTTCACACGTTCAAAGACAAAACACAAAAAAAATGTAGTCTAGCTCTAGGATTTATAAAAATAATGTTGTATTGGTATCAGGCAGGCTAAATAATAAAATAATAAAAATGTTATGTTTAAATGCCAAGCAAATGCTCTTTTATTTTTATTTTTTTTATAAGACACGTTAATAATGCTTTTAGCATTAGCAACATTCAGAATTAAACAAAGCAGTAAAATAAGTAGTTATCAGTCCAACAATATTAAGTAATCTATTGCTAATGCTAATCTATTGCTAGTCTAATCGCTAATGCTTATTTAAATCTTCAAATTGTATTTGTAACTTGTGTGTATTCAAAGTTGTTGTTTTTTTTTTTTTAAATGTGTACACTTATACAGTCCTCATAATCTTATGGTGGCACCAAAAGGAGATAAAGGAGATGTAGATGGCTACATACATTACATGGATTGCACAATCTCCTTTATATTTAACAACTTGACAGTCTAACCCTCCCCACCACAATCAAAAAAGCAAACAGTTTTTAACACAAATATTTATAATAATATAGTATTTTTATTTAAGGTGATACTAAATGATATCTTTATTCTCTGAGAAGATCCATTAACATTCACTACTTAATATTTTTAATGAAATCCTTTTTTACTGGGTTTTTCTGGCTCCTTGTAATGTCGACACTCCATGAGCTTCAGAATCCCCCCCCCCCTTAATTCTGCTTGTTTTGAAGGAGCAGCCCAGGTAGCAAGCAATTGTGCTGAAAGTTTGAAAATTACTTGCTAAGCTATTGCTAGACTTCCAGGGTTCACAAGTTTGATGCACAATTGCAGCAAGTCCACATTGCATGACTCCAGATTAATTTTCTTTGCAAACATTCTGCAAGTCTGCTGCACCTTCTGGGTCAGTTATGTTGTGCAATAGTCATCCCACCACAGAGGTCACTGTGGCTGAATTTTCATGCTGTAAACTTGCAGAACTCTTGCTGTAGATGCACCAATGCAACTTTGCTCTTGTCAACTAGAACTTGTGCTTTAAGTGCTCTGCAAGTGTACAACTTGCCAGTGAAAATGTGCAGCAAGTTAACAGACTTACAAATTAATTGTTACAAAACAAATGTCCTTTGATGACGCCCGATGACAGACGAAACGCGTTGATGTAATTTCCGGCCGTTGGTTTCCGAAGATGTCGTTTCCGGTTCTTTGTTGGAACGCGCTTATGTAACACAGGCTTTTATTGATCTACGATCTTGTAAGTAATTTTATTGACTTGCGCAAATAAAAATAGTACATACAGTACTTCACTATGTGGTCCCCCTCTCTTCTCTATGTTTAAATTTTGGAGTGATCCCAGGAATTGTGGTCCCCGTTTTGACCGTTCGCATTTGGGCTAGTCACCCGGGAAGGAATTTGACTAACAGGCTTGACCTGACCTCCAGACTGAAAAGCTGGTTGGTCATGGTCTTGTGGTGAGTAGGGCTACTTTAGGGGTACCCATCCCACACACCTTTCGTGTTTGGAGCACCTGGCACTTTTTTGAAGATAAAACAAGCACTTTGAAGCACCAAGTACTTTTTGTCACTATAAAATATGTTGTATTAACTTTATTCATTGTTAAATATTTGTTACACAATTATTTATATTATTGCACTATTTAGCACTGTATTACCTGCAAGCGCTGTATTTTTCTGGTTTCTACAAATTAACACTGCCACAAATATGTGGCAAGTTATCCTTGCTATCTGGGAGTGTATGTTAGTATGTTACGTGTATTCATGTGCACTGCTCTATGCATACTAGTAATCCATTAGCCCATAGGTTATAGTCCATAGTTCATATAGGGAGTCAGAGGGTGGCCACATTCCTATATACAGTAGAATCATGAAGAATGAATGTAGCCACCCTCTAAGAAGAAGTCAGATCACAGCAGTAAAAAAGGAACATGGAGATTTGGAGGAGGCTGAGAGCAAAATAAAGTACTTTCTGCAATAAAGAAACATACTTGAATAGATTTTTTTTCTAAACTGTAATTTAGCATCACCCTCACCCACACCCTGCCTCTGCTTAGGCAAAGAAGTGTGAACCTAGGTCTGCATCATCTTAAAAGTGGCGGCAGGAACCCAGATGAGACAGCTGCCACTTCCAGTTCCGGTAATCCTGCCTTCTTTTTTGATGCTCAGGCTAAACAACAGACTGCAAATGTTACCCTGATTAAAATTAGCACCTGTATGTGACAATGGTAAAATCACACTGTGCCAAGTGGGTAAGAGTAAAGACAAACTTGTGATAGACTGCACTGCCAGTATATTGGTAATGGCAGTTTGTTGTCACTGGCTGGACGAGAAAGAAGGTTAAAAATAATTCAGATATTCTGGGGTCTCTGAAAAATTATCATAATTAGGAAACAATGTCAGCACCTCAAGCTCAGACAACTTAAAATAGGCTTTGTGTGAGCAGAGAATCACAACATATGACAGATGGTGCGTTGGCACAAAGAATGGGATGTAAAGTATGGTGCAGTACAGAACAATTTAGCACAGGGTTTCTCAACCAGGGTTGCTCCAGAGGTTGCTATCGATTCCTTGAGTAATGAGAAAGTTCTGCCTCTCTGACCGTTGCATGCTGGATCATTGATGTCACAAGGGGGCCAGTTGCTCCGTCCCTTACCTATAAGAACTGTCAAATGGCAGAGCTTGCAGTAGGCGGTTAGCTTTCATTGATGGCAGAGTATTTTTTCTTTTTCTTATTTTGGGTCCGGCGGTGGTGGCGGGCATTGGATCAATGTCTACGGGGACATTGTTTTTTTTTTTTTTTTTTTTTTACATTTTTTCAATAAAGGAATTGTAAAAAACCTGTCTACTGTTTTTATTTATTTTTATAACTTTTTTGGTGAATTTAGTGAAGGGGCCCCCCTTGTTAAAGGGGGCTTTCAGATTCCAATAAGCCCCCCACCCACAGACCCTCACAACCACAGCCCAGGGTTGTGGGAAAGAGGTCCTTGTCCCCATCAACATGGGGACAAGGTGCCTTGAGGCAGGGGGAAAGCACCCCCCATATTGAGGGCTTGTGCCCTGGTATGGTTCAAGAGGTGCACCCCCCCCTTTCCTGGCCTGCCAGGCTGTGTGCTTGGATAAGGG
Organism: Glandirana rugosa; assembly: GCA_018402905.1. Lineage (NCBI taxonomy): Eukaryota > Metazoa > Chordata > Amphibia > Anura > Ranidae > Glandirana > Glandirana rugosa. The sequence goes on from BLSH010183230.1 coordinate 567,084, forward strand.
GGGAAGCCCGTTGACAGCTGATGACTCATCCTTTGTTAAGAATGCAGTGGCCTGCTTCCCAGCCCTGCTCCTTAACAGCATATTAACAAAACTAGTCATAGAGAATGTGTTACATTTTCCTAAGCAGTACTCTGAAAATGCTTCCTTTGTCATTCATTTCTTCTGAAAAATATGTGTGCAGTTCTTGTTATGTGAGTGTGGCTAGGCCCTCCAATGCCTACAGCCTGCAGAGTGATATTATCTAAGGCTCTGCTGTGCCTGACTGCTAGTATCAGGATACAATTTTGTATTTGGAGTGAGATTTGGTGATTTATCTGCAGTTTTGCTCACTGTTCTCCTAACTGGAAGCATGAGAAAGCAAAGTCCTGCCTTTACCAAAACCACCTCTACACAAAGACCCAGTACAGAGCAAGACATGGTAGGTTATTAATAGAGAAAGATCTAATGCTGGTTCTAGTGCTTTGCTCTCTATCTGCCTTTTTTAACAGTTCCACAGTTCAGTTTGGGAAAATGAACTATTCTCAGGCTTGAGTCCAGTAATGCTGATTCACCCTGTAAGGCAGATGCAGGTGAAGTAAAAGGAGTATCCATAGCCTGGTACTGACAATTCAGCTGTTGTTATTGTTGCTCACTGTGGTAGGTTTCTGGACCTGAATGGGCTTGTTATTCTGTTCCCAGTTATGAGCTATAATCCCTTTGTCAACTGTTTTCCTAAAGGTACAGTGTACTCAGCGGATGAGGTGTACATTGCATCCAAAGAGGAAAACTAAGAAATTAAATCTGACAAGACAAAATGTAGTTAATTTACTTATGCAAAGCATTCTATCAATTAAGGAAATGTGTACTAGGATAAAATAGGAGACTACTAATGCTGATATCTTTCTGAAGGTACTTGTTGCCTGGCTTCAATACTTTCTGAGACATTGAATTATAGTAATTGTGCAGATCAAAAAATTCAGAACTCCTGTCCTTTATATTTGTTCTTCATATTTGTGACTTAGAAAGTACTAAAGCCTATGGATTGTCATAACAGCCAGAGAATAATTATTTTCAGAAGGATATATCAGCTATGGCAACCCTAATTGTTTCTCAGATCAGGTTTATTATTAAGTCTGGATGTTTTTCACATTTATTGTCTTATTGAGTGTGGTAAAACCTATCAACACATCCTATAGCCTGTGGCTAGTGAGTCTATGCCCTCCCCCCAATCTCCAGCGGGACCATACCAAATACGTTGTACCTGTGATGGTTCATGATGATTAAGCTGGTCATACATGTAGAAGCTTGACATTGTACATTTGAGATATCACACTTTCGCTTTTTTTTTTAATTTTAAGTGAAGACATAAGATGGTGGTGTCTATCATCAGCAAGCAGAAGAGACTGACATTTCCCAGATCGGTGGAAAGACATTGCTGTAGTTCTTGTCTGTTTTCATTTCTATCCTTTAATAAACAGTATTGAAGCCATTAATTTCTTTCCAGTTTCAACTTTATAATTCACTAGACTCTGGTGGCTGAGCAAAATAGTTGGCTGGAGATTGCTTATTGTCTGAAGATGGATTGTGATCATGTTTGCCATTCCCAGTTGATGGACAGTGGTTAAAATTGACTGAAAATTGCCACTCGTATTTAGACCTCAATACCCAATAATAGCTGTTAAGGGTGTTTAGATTACACTAATCATTACAAGCTAATCATAACAAGTTTACTAATGTCAATTGGGGTTTTTACAGTTAAGTGATTGCAGTAATAGTTTTACTAGTTGCAGAAAGGATGTTGCCCAATAGTGAGTACCGTGACCAGCATCCGACCGGCATCTGACCAGCGCTGGCTGCCAATGGCTCTTCAGTGTGTTCTGGCGGGGGCAGTCCCCCTGTCAGAACACAAAACCATAATGGAGATTCCCGCACCAACATCGCTTATGTTAGTATGGCATTTGCTGGGTTGAATGAAAAAAGAACTTCTAGTGTGTACCAGGCTTAAGACTCATAGACATTAGGGAGTGATACAAATATGTATATAGCTGGTTCTTTCCTATTTTGATACAATGTTTCTTTTTTTGAATTGTAATAAGCTATCTGTTAACTCTTCAATTAAAAAAAAAATAGATATAAAAGTGTATCAAATAAAGCTGTGCAAATAACAACAATGATGTACAAAGACAATAACCCCTAGTGTCAAGGATACCATATGCAGGTATCCAGCAGGGATAATCAGATCAGTTGGCTGCGCTTGAAGGAATCAGGACCAGGTGTAAGGTGAAAATACCAATTTGTTTATTATACAAATAACACACACTTCCAACACCAAACACCAGCAAACACAAATGAGCAAGTAAAAGATGAACACACCAAACCCCAAAATAAACACCTATCTGACTAACTAAATCCAAATGAAGAAAACACACACATATACACAATAAGCAACCAGGGATACCAGATAAGGGGAGCAGGGAGCCAGGTACCGGGAACAGAAAGAGATCAAGGGAACAGGTTCAGGAATCAAGTCTCTGGGTCTGGATCGCAGATCAGGAATCAGAGCAGGTCAGGTCAGGTTCAGGCATGGACACAGCTTGCAGGGAAAACACTGAAGCATTGGGACAGGGAGCAAGGCGGGCTTATATAGTCCCAGCAGACCCATCAGGTCTTAATGAGCTCAATCTCCTGGGAGACACCCGCTGGTGGCCACCAGAACTACACCATTTGGTTTTCCCAATACTGCCACCAGCAGGTGACCCAAGCAAGGACACAGGTCCTGACACCTAGCAACTATCATACAAGGTTTCTTAACACACCTAGTATTTTTGTATGTTGTTATATTTTTGTATTTCATTATATATATATGTATATATATATACTGGTGTGGATACTTCTCAGAAAGCAGCATACATATTGTGTTCCCTGTACAAGACTGTAATAAATGAAATAATGCTATAGATGAATAAATACTAAGTCACTTCTATATTTTCTGTACTAGTTATCTTTTTAAATGATTTCTGTCACAGAGGATGCTCACTGCTGACTTGAAATTAGACTAGAACTGTTATGTGCTATGAGGACGCAGACGGCATGCAATGCGTCAGACTCTATCTTTCCAAGTCATCAGTGTGCAAAATAAAGGGGTCTAATCTCCAAGAGAGAGCGATCAGAATCAGGGCGGTGAAGCGAAACTTCAGACACATTGTGTCTGGATGTCAGAAATAATAGAGTAACATTGCTATACACTATGCTTATTAGTCGGTGTGTTCTATTTTCTGCCACATGCATACCTTCTTCTACACGTTGTGCCATACTGTTCATGCACATTAAGTCTAGGATGGAGGAAATGGCGTGACAGCTCTGCCCATCTCTCTCTCACTTCACCTTTTCCCCTTTTGCTTTGTTTATTTCTGCTGATGCATCCATTCTTATCATAATGTTCAGTGTGGTGTAAGGAGTTAGCAGGCTGTTCACTGCATTTATCCACTTAATAATTTATTAACTCTAGAGCCCTTCTACTCTTTGACCATATGCCATACAGCAGCAGGCAGCTCTTTTATTTCCATAGTGAGCAGAAAGTTTGAAATTAAAGAGCACCTATGTTAAAAAGGGGTTGCCAATGTTGGCTTCTTTTTGAATATGTTATTTGCCTTCTCTCTCTGATCTTATTACTTTATGAGTATAAACCTACACTATCTGGTCAGTCAGCTTCTAATCCATGCATTGCAGTAGTGCACCAGCTCAGCTCAGTTCACTCCTTTTTCTCTGTAGTCTGGTTGTCCTGGATCCCACCTGCTGGCGATGCTGGAGCTTCCCTGCAGGCTCCTTGCTGCCTCTTATAGACAGTAAATTGCTATTGCAAATATTATAGATGTGTATAATGTTCATTTCCTAATACAAGGATGTGATGTAAAAATTCTTATACACTTTATATGACTTTTTACTTTTATACCACCATTTTATTCTCACTAAAAGGTTTGTAAACAATAAAAGAAATGCTAGTACTAAGCAGTTTCCCATAGCCCTCGGTTGGTGGTACAGGAAGCAGGAATAAAGAAAACTATATAGCGTAGACATCAGAAAGAATACTCCTACTGTCCTCCTGCTGACCCTGTTAACTGGTCTGTAAAATCATGTTGGAGTGAATTAAAGAGAATTCAGAAGCTATACACCTTTTTTTGTTCAGCCTGTGGGCTGGGTGAAAGAAACCTAGGAGAGTCCCCCACCCAACGTGGATTAATGAATCCCCCACTGCAACTTTTGCTATACCCAAACAGGGCCGCATCTTATTGAATATGGGCACAGATCATCCAAACACCTTTTCCATCTGGCTGCTTTGCTTTTTCAATCAAAGGATGTCAGGCAGAGTGGTGCCAACAGGGCCAGCCACTAATCAAATTTCAGCCTGCTCTATAGGAATCAGCAATTTGCAGCTTTAGGCAAACTGAATGACAAACTTGATTTTAGCACAGCTGTGGTGTTTACTTCATTATTAGCTCATTGATTCCATTCTCTCTTTGCCTGGAATTGTTCTTTACCGTGATACCATTCATTACTCAATACAGTTGATTGAACATACAAGACGTCTTCCTCTGGGTTGGTATCATGCCTGCTAGCAAAAACAAATCAGATTTGTTTTGAAAGCTTTCTTTTTCAGTCTACAGGGTTGTCAAAGAAATTGCATCATTCTAACTGCAAACATTCTCCATTCAACTATGGCTGACATATTTCAGCATTCTGCTGTTATTATTTATTACAATTTAATAACAATTATAATCTTACCATTAAGCAACATCAACATGTAAATAGCAGAGAGTAGCCATATACATCATGGATGCAATTGGAATGTGTTTACCTTTATTGCATACTGGCTGTCAGTGTTAATTTCATTGACTAAAATATTTTTGTTGACTAAATTAATACTATTTTAGTCAACTAAAATGCGACTAAAACTAAAACAATTCAGATGATTAAAATACTACTAAAACTGCAATGACATTTAATCAAAAGAATAAAATATGATTAAAACTAAAATGGCATTTTGGTCAAAAGACTATGACTAAAACTAAATTGAATTTATATCACAATAGCTAAATCTGTGTCTGTAGTGTTCAAACTTTAATAGCATAAATAATAAACACGTTATTAGATTTTTATTCCAGGAGTATATGATGTTTGGCATTTCTAAAGAAATAATATATTAAAATTTAACTAAACCCATTTGATTTTAGTCAACTAAAATGTACTGGAGATTTTAGTCGACTAAAATACGACTAAAACAAAAACAACTCAGATCACTAAATTATGACTAAAAATAAAATGGTATTTTAGTCAAAAAACTATAACTAAAACTAAATCGAAATTTGATGTCAAAATAACACTGCTAGCTGCATATGTACTGGCATATTTTATAGGTGTTGAATCGGTTTTATTTTATTTTTTGTTTTGTTTTATGTTGATGGTTTTTAGAGTGATGTTTTATGTCTGTTTTTACTTTATATATACAACCTTTGTTCTGATAATACATGTTTTAACTAATGAATTTTATCCAACACTATGGGTTATTCAATAGAGACATCTCAACTGTAGCTAGCTGCTTACCTTCAGACTGGCTGACTGAAAAAAATACACCATGTTTTTGTATTTTTTTTTAGCTTTAACATAAAAAAATATGTTTAATTTACAATCAACATGCTGTAATATCTGAAATAAGACTGGATATTTCTGATGTAAGGAAAGTGTAAGCATAACCACAGTATTTGAGCAAGTGAACAAAGCTGAGATGTTTGGAGTCCCCGCTATGAGGTATAGAAAGCCAGGAAGATGTCCAAGGACTGACAAAAAACTAAAGTAAAGCTGTTGAAGAATTATACTTAAAGTAAACTCTTTGTAACCTTAAATGCCTGCATGAATACATTTCTCACATATCACAATATTATAGTAGAACCTTTCTCAGCCTTTTAAACGTGGAACCGTCTTAGGAAACCCCTGCTAATAATTATTCTATCTACAGCCCACAGCACATTAGCATTAACTGTAAGTTTATTTAAAAGAGTTGTATTGGGGGCGTGGCTTGGCACCGGAGCATGGCGGCAGCACAGTGAAGGAGCTCCGTCGCCCAGGCAATCCTGTAGAGCTTCATAAGCGGGCCAGGTAATTCAAATCAGCAGGGATGGCGGGGAAACATTCTCAGGAGCAGATGGGGACGACTCAGCTGAGTCAAAACATCCCGGCCCTTCTCCGATCGCATCCGCTCGGTTCTCAGGCCTGCACACAGACGCCAGACCGCGGCCTCGATTTTACAGAGGGCCGGCGGATGCCTCCAGAGCGCCGAGAAAGTGACGAACGGACACCGCAGCTAGCACCCTCAGCTTCCCCCCACCTCAGCTTTGCAGATCTACAGGCTGTAGCACTTGATATCAAGAACACCCTGGCAGCAGCGATCTCAGACCTGCAGGCAGACATCAGAGGGATAGCTCACAGAGTGGAACAGGTAGAAACAACAGCGGCCATGAATGGAACAGCAATACACCAGGTACAAAACGTGGTGGATATTCAGGCACAGCACCTGTTTGAAATGCACCGCCACCTTGAAGATATAGACAACAGAGGACGCAGACATAACCTGCGATTCAGAGGCATTCCCGAAACAGTTGAGGGACCCCAAATACAGCAAGCAGTATGGGCGATCTGCAACACCCTGCTAGGCAGGCCTCCTGACGCTCCGGTGGATATGGAACGCTGTCACAGAGCCCTTAGACCCAGGGGTAGGGACTCAGACCCCCCCAGAGATGTAATTTGTTGCCTGATAAACTTCACCATGAAAGAAGACATTCT
>BLSH010183230.1:587552-602884 GCA_018402905.1 Glandirana rugosa
CACCGTCCTGTCTCTAGATGACTAGGGACACTAGCCCTAGTCAATCTAGACAGTACGGGGACGGTCGGGTCAGGGGAGTGTCAATCTTGTGTCACTCCCTTGTGTCAATTGGGGAACTAACGGGGGGATGTCCAATTGGGGAAGGGACGGTCACTGTAAATATGTCATTAGTCACAAAAAAAAAATCGACACTAGCGACATATTTACAGTAACCAGGGTTTTTTCACAGGCTAGACAGGCGCCGTTATAGCGTCAGGACGATTTATAGCGTCTAGCGGCGGTAAAGATCATTTTTTTCTTTTTTAACACTTTTGCGGTATTTAGGGAAGGGGTTAACCTGTAGGGGGGCAATCAAGGGGTTAACTGTGTTCCCTCACTGTGTTCTAACTGTGAGGGGACTGGGCTGGCAGGGGCATGACAGATCTAACTGATCCCGATCACAGGGATCAGTAGATCTCTGTCCTGCCACCTGTTAGAACGGGGAACCGCCGTGTTTACATCGGTGGTTCCCCATTCTTTCTCTCTAACAACCGATCGTGGGTCACTGGTGGACGTTGAGTTTGCCCGATCAACTGGCATGCTCACGGAGCGTGCAGCGGGCGTGCTCCCACCCACAACTGCGCTTGCGCGAGCCAACATATGGATACGTTGGTTCGCGCAGGAGAGCCGACCTGCCGTAGTATATCCATGTGAGCAGGTCAGCAAGCGGTTAATGATTCATTAAAAGCGAAGTATGGAGTTTTCTTTGTTCTTTTTTAAGAATATCGTTCTGATGCTGCATCTGTCCCTTGGTGCCTCTAACACCGAGAACTGAGCGATCAAACACTGCCGACCATTCGATTCTCACAGCTCCCCGAGCAGAGAGCTGGTGACTGTCAGTCACAGCTCTCTGCTCTGCCCCCTCCTCGCTCACTGGAGCGCTGGGTTGTGGAGGGGGTGGAAGTGGCCAGCTCAGGCTCTCAGTGTCTCGCTAAGAGGCTGAGCCAGATGTCGGTCCAGGGATCTGGTGGATCCCAACTCCATGGTTGTGATGACACGGAGCCTGGACTAACTTCTGTGACATCAGCAGAGTGCAGACTTCAGCCCGAAAAAGCCAAATTAACTGCACTCCTATGATCCACAGGAGAAGTACAGCCAAACGAGCTTTGGCTGCACTTCTCCTTTAAGTCCTTGCAGAACTGTCATTGAGAGCCTCCATGGATAACTTTGCCAAGGCACTTTTACAGTATGTGTACATGCCCACAAATACTGATGCTGCAATGTAATGTATTTCATTGCCTGGCTTAAAGGTATTGTTCACCTTAACCAAAAACTGCTATTGCAGGCAAGGGATGCCTGTAGATGAAAACAAAAGGTGCGGCTTTGACCATAGCTATATGTGTAGGTCATTAATGCACCTCCTGAAGCCTGACTGAAAAAAATCCCAGATCTCACATCATTGCATAATGCTTTGCTGCTAGAGCATTGCTAAGAGACTCTTAGGTCTTACTGTTTACCTCCACCATAAAAGGAGCAAGCTCTTTTTCTGATTCAAACCCCCTCACATGTGCTTTCTCTCCCCTGATGCAGTATTTCCGACAGCATTTGAGAGCTTGCTCCTGTGATGGTGGAGGTGAATAGTAACAGCTAGGAATCTGTTAGCAATGTCCTAGCAATATGTCAGGATGAAATGATGTGATCTCTGGGAGTATTAGATCAGGCTTCAGAGGTAAGTAAATGGTCAATACCTATAGCAGAGGCATTATTTAACTTTGGCCAAAGCTGCACAGTTTGTCAAGGCACCCCTTACCTGCATAGGTTATTTTTTGTGAAGAAGAACTATGCATTTAAAGCCTAATTGAGCTTTCAGTTCAAACCAGCTAAATATTTTTATGTTTAGGTGCTACAAAACAAAAGGTGCACAATTTATTGCAGTTTGTGTTATTTAAAAATGAGCCCCAGCCTGAGTAGAAAAGACGGTCCCCTGACAACATGCTGTAGATTAAGACCCTTGCTCTCAGTGTGGAAGCAGTAGTCTCTCTGCAGAAGTCTGACATTTGCTGAGGCAGACCTATGGAACTATTGCCCTGCCTCAGCAAGGAGCTTGTCTGTATTATTTTTGAAAGTATGGAAGACTCAAACCTTGTATGGGAAGGCTGAAGATAAAAGGGGTATATAGCGTATTTTGTAAAAATATAAACTTAACAGGAATCTATGTGGTTGATTTACTAAAACCAGAGAGTGCAAAATCTGGTGCAGCTCTGCACAGAAACCAATCAGCTTCCAGGTTTTTTGTCAAAGCTTAACCGGTTCCCAACCGTCTCGCATACATTTACTGCTGCAGAGTGGCTGGATAGCGCAAATCACCTTTCATGCCCGCCACACTCTCCAGCAGTATGGTCGTGGGTCAAACAGACTCGATGTCTGCCAGCTACCCGCGATTGCCTGGCGGAGAAGAAATACGGGTAACCGCCGATGTAAACACGGCGGTTCCCTGCTCTGTCAGGCAGCATGTAAGAGATCTACTGATCCATGTCACTGGGATCAGTTAGATCTCTTATGTCATTGGCAGCCCAGCCCCCTCACAGTTAGAACACGCCTAGGGAACACAGTTAACCTCTAAATCGCCCCCTGCAGGTTAACCCCTTCACTGCCAATGACATTTACACAGCAATCAGTGGCTATTTAACCACTTCCTTACTGGGCACTTAAACCCCCCTCCTGCCCAGACCAATTTTCGGCTTTCAGCACGTCCTTTTTTTCCCACAAATAGAGCTTTCTTTTGGTGGTATTTGATCACCTTTGTCATTTCTGATCGCCTCTATAAACAAAAAAAGAGCGACAATTTTGCAAAAAAGAACAATATTTTTTACTTTTTGCTATAATACAAATCCAAAAAAAAAATTATTCATCAGTTTTGGCCGATATATATTCTTCTACATATTTTTGGTAGAAAAAAATCGCAATCAGCGTATATTGATTGGTTTGCGCAAAAGTTATCACGTCTACAAAGTAAGGGAATTGATTTATGGCGTTTTATTATTTTCATTTTTTTTACTAGTAATGGCGGCGACCTGCGATTTTTATCGGGACTGCGATATTGCAGCGGAAATGTCGGACATTTTTTACACATTTTTGGGACCAATGATATTTATACAGAGATCAGAAATTTAAATATCTACTGATTACTGTATAAATGTCATTGGCAGAGAAGGGGTTAACACTAAGGGGGCAGTGAGGGGGTTAACAGTGTTCCCTGGGTGTGTTCTAACTGTGGGGGGGAGGGCGGGCTGGCCAGGACATAACAGATCTCACTGATCCCAGTGACAGGGATCAGTAGATCTGGTATGTCCCCTGTAACAGAACGGAGAATCGCCGTGTTTACATCAGCGGTTCCCGTTCTGTAGCTCTGTCAGGCAATCGCGGGTCTCGAGCGGACATCGAGTCCGCCCGACCCACGGGCACGCCCGCGCGCACCGGGAGTGTGCACAGGGGACGTCCCGGCAATTCAGATCCGTACTGGAGCCGTACTTCGGCAATAGCGCGGATCTGGAGGGGTTACATTTCTGATCGCTGTATAAATGTCAGGGTCCCAAAAAAGTGTTGAAAATGTCCGACATGTCCACTGCAATATCGCAGTCCCAAAAAAAATCGCACATCGCCGCCAGTACTAGTAAAAAAAAAATAGTAAAACTGCCATAAATGATTTCTCATTTATGGTGGTTTTTATGAACGCGGCAACTTTTGCACAAACCAATCAATAAACGCCAATCGTAATTTTTTACCACAAATATGAGGACGAATATAAATCGGCCAAAACTGATAAATACATTTTTTTTTTAATTATAGCAAAAAGTCAAAAATATTGTTTTTTTTTTCAAAATTGTCGCTCTTTTTTTGTTAATAGCGGTGATCAGAAGTGACGAAGAGGTGATCAAATACCACCAAAAGAAAGCTCTGTTTGTGGGAAAAAGAGGGCGTCAATTTCGTTTGGGTACAATGTCGCATGACTGTGCAATTGTCAGTTAAAGCGACACAGTGCCGAATCGCAAAAAGTGCTATGGTCCTACAGTGGGAAATCCTTCCAGTCCTTAAGTGGTTAACTGAGCAAGCTGAAGTTAGAAGCTGGTTACCATGCACAGCTACACCAGATTTTGCACAATCCAGTTTTAGTAAATCAACCCCTATTTGTCCACTCAGATATGTTTATGCTGAATTTGCTATCACTGTTAAAATGTACATATGATAATCATATGAATCAACTGGAGTCAGAGGTCAACTGCGCTGTCATAGCATTACAGAAGGACATATCTCTGTATTATTATATGTGGTAGGAAGGGGGAGGCAAAAATGGATTACAGAAAGCTCTTTTTTAAAACTTCACTTTGAATTGAGGTCTAGCAGCATTGATTAGGTGTCATGGCTTACTTTGGTTTTACAGAATTCTGCAACATTCTTGACACATTCTCTTTTTGCTTTGCAGTATGGATTAAAAAAGAAGGAAGAGAAAGAAGCTGAAGAGAAAGCAGCCATGGAGCAACCTTGTGAGGGCAGTCTGACTCGCCCAAAGAAAGCCATCCCTGCAGGTTGCGGGGATGAGGATGAGGAGGAAGAAGAGAGCATTTTGGACACTGTACTCAAGTACCTCCCAGGTCCTCTTCAGGACATGTTCAAAAAGTAACCATAGCCAGCCAAGTGGACCTCTTCTTTAACCAAACTTATTTTCAGCTACAAAAAAGGGACCAGCAATGAAATCCTTGATGACAAGAGAAACAAATAAGCACACAAACGGATGACACAAGAATAAGCAAGCATTTGTCTAGCCACATGATCTGTAACAACAAATATAAAAAATACATGCAAATTTGCAACCACAAACTCACACAAACTTGCATATCTGTGAACGTAAGGACACAAAACACTTCCTCTTCTCTTTTACGTTTTTGGACATTGGTCTTTATGCCATACATCATATCAAATGGACAAAGCTCACTGCTGCTCAGAAATGTTGGTCTAAGCAGTGACAGATTTGACAACTTCTGCCAGTTCTGGAGCAGTAATCGAAATGTGCTCCCTCTTAAGCAAACCTTCTAGCAGAATAACGCATAAGGGTTAACGTGTATGCCCTATACGGGTCTGCTAGATGAAAAACCTGGAAGGTTCCAACTCTCCATTGCTCATCTGTAATTTAACCCTCATAATAATCCTTGGAGTGTCATCATTTGTAAATATTTAGCTCTTTCCCGTAAGGGTGCTAGGATGCAAAGTGACAAAGTTCATATACAGATTTAACATCCATTTTGTGAATTTTGTCACACACTTTGTGACATCTAGGAGCTTGGACTATGTCATGGGATGCATGTGAAGAAATCCTGGTGTGTTTCCATCTGTTCTGTACATTGTACATTGTGTTTTTTCTGCTTTTTTACCAACCCTTATTTTTTCATTGCTTATGGGACCTGCAGTAGATAACATCCGGGCTTCAGATGTTCTGAAAAATCAGACGTTTTTCTTCCTAAGAACACAGAGACAAACATCTGGTTTTGGATGGGTCCCCATACAAGCTGCAGGTCTCTTAGCAATGTTCTTCAAAGGGAAGTATGACAAAGGAGTGCAGGGTGTAGAATAGATCTTCTCCACCTATGGGCTCTGACTTGGACAAAGAGACTTCTTGTAAGGATTTCTATGACTCTAATAATGCTGACTGCATGCTTAGGAAATTACAAGTGTTTGATGCCTTTTTTTAAAATTGAAAGCACTGTCTGTCTTAGTTCTGTGCCTATCACCATAGTTACTGTTTACAATCATAACACAATGACCAGATTAGAGCTGGTATATATATATATATATATATATATATATATATATATATATATATATATGCATGTATGCATCTGTTTTCAGCCAATCTTTCTTTAATTTATGATAGTTTTTTATCAAACCAAAGTGATTTATCTCTTTATATGTTTATCAATGTCTGTTTTTAAGTCTATCGTCTTCGGTAGTTAACCATTTTGTCTCCCTGGGACAAAGTGATTTTACAAGGACCAAACTGCAGACCCTGATAAAGAAATAGCTGATATTTGGATTCTGTATTTCTATGTGGCCCAATGTGAAAATACTGCCTTTACAATTTTTAATTTTTTTATTTTTAGCAACGACCCTATCCAGCAGCATAGTTTGCCTCTCCAGCCAGTGCATTGTGCAATACATTGGCAGTTGTAAAGAGCTAGCTTCGATTGAGGGACCAGTGTACAGCTTACTTTTTTAGAGCCTTCAGGGGGAAGTTCAGATATAGTAAGATTCAAGGAGCTCAACGTGTGATTGCTGTTTGGCAAAAACTAAAGTAATCAAATAATAAATAGGGTATTTATTTATTCTTAATTATGTAAAGTACTTTTGTATTTTTTTAGAAATAGGGGCTAGAATAGCAAATTATGCCAAGAAACTGCCAGGTGAATACTATAACATTCCAGAGATTGGGATCTCAATTGACTCGAAGACGAGGATCCATCCATTTATCCTCCTATGACCAAGTTCTAGATAAGTAGGTATAGCTCTGTAAAGTGTCAGTTTGATAGTGTTCTGGGACCACAAAACATGTATTACCAATAAAATGTAATATATATATATATATATATATATATATATATATATATATATATAAATATTTCACTATTTGAGGGTGTAGCCAAAACGTAAGATTGTAAGAGCAAACTTGAGGTCCTGAACCTAGAGGTTTGGGGTTTCTGTTTTAACGCAAACACTATAGGCTGACGTACATGTTTTGAAAATCTATTACTGCCTCACCACTATATGCGTATTGCAGTTAGGAAGTATCATCACAACAGTACGTTATTACAGATTATATTCTTCACACATTGCTATGTACATAATTAATGTGTACAATTACTACATTATCTTAATATTGCATTGGTAAAATACTGAATTTTCACTGACAGCATAAATAACATAAAAATAAAAGGTAAGGGCTGTTAAACTATATACTTAAATGGACACTATTTTAAACTACTACTATATTATAAAATTATGATATATATATATATATATATGTATATATATATAGGTTTTTTTTAGAAGTGATGATAACATAATTAATCATAGGCTGGGATACTGTGAGTGGTCCTTGCGTACATTTATGTACAGTTCTGTGTGTTTATATATATTTGTATGTCCAGTCTGTATGTATGTACATGAAGATGTTCTATGTTGCCGCTTATGTTTCTTGTGTGTTTTGACTATCATATCCTATGACTTTCAGTAAAGAGTATATGTTTCATACATGCATGCTTCTGTTTCACAGTGATACCAAGCTGCCCATGTCACATGGCTGGGAACCAGCCAGCAGTGACCAGTCGCTGAGGCCCCAGGGCTTCTGTAGGAGATAAAGCCATAGCCATTACTTGCTGTCCTGTAAAGTTTGTGTTGTATTCCGTTCATTTTGTTATGCACACAAGTATATATGATTTGACAACAACTCTACGCTGGAGGTTCTGTTGGGGACAAATCTGAAAGCAATCAATACTGCCCGAGATCTTTGAGTTGTGAATGCGATGTTACAATTTTATGTCACAAGAGATATGACATCTTTTTTACTATGCATAAACATAGTAATGAAAAAAAAAATGAGCAAATTCATTTGTTTCTGTTTCTGTTGTTTGTATCATGTATGCACTGTTATTCCAGTCTGATAAAAAACATCAATCTTGCACTTTATCTTCAAAGAGAATATGGCATGTTTGGGAAACTCAGTTCAAAAATGCAATTATTGCTCAAAGTGAGGTTAAGACATTTTTTTCTACAGTCACTAAACCCTCCATCATGTTATCCTATGTGTTCATGCACACACAGGCTGTTATCAACTGTTTTTAGCAGTGACGTTTTTGAGCTGTTAAAAAAACCCAAGACCAGAGGTTTCTGAGAGACATTTTTCAGCTGTAAAAATGCTCTAATGCCCAAAAACGCTCACTAACGCTCACTAACGCCTCTCACCAATGTTTTTGGACGTTTTGTATTCATTGAAAAAAATAACGCTCAAAAACGGCAGCGCTAAAAAACGCTCACTAACGCTCAATAACACCGCCGCAAAAATGCTCAAAAAGATGAAAAAATCACTGATAAGCTACTGACGTTTTTAGGAATTTTTTTTAAAATCCTGTGTGCATGAAGCCTTAATGTAAGTGGCATAACAAAGCCAGAAATAATATGCATTCAGGAGTTATGGGATGGCTGCCTTAGAAGTCAACTTAAAATGATTCTGAATTCAGGTAAGGAAAAAAATATTAGACCACTCTGATCCAAATTTCAAAAAATGGATGTATTCTAATGGGATTAACTATCCACTGACGTCTGTGGAACTAGTAGCAATTTCTACCAGCCAATGTTCCCATTCCTATTCCCTGCTGCAATTACTCTAAAGTTTGTTACTCAACTTGCTACTTGAGACAACTTTGGAAAGTCCCAGGCAAGTATGTAGACCTAAAAAAACTAATTTGCAAATTTCTTACTGCTAAAGCTAGCTATACACTAGTAGATTTTCAAATGACCGTATGAAAATTCTCATTAGTACCGTTCAATGACTTAACAATTGTCATTCGAAAGTACTTAAAAACTTCTTTTACTTTTACCATTTAATTTTGGAATGAATGCAATTTCCTCTATAAAAACCACATTCACTGTTACAAATTTGTTAGTTCAAGAAAAATTTCCCATCCTGACGCTGGCACCTCAGATTGAAATAGTTTTGGACGGTGTAACCCTTTAAAACAAATATAGCTAGACTTTATAATTACAAAATGGTAAGAGTTCTAGGCTGCAAGTGGCATACTACATTGGCATTGTTACATACAGTATAACTCAGCAACACCATTGTTGCCTGCAGAGCCTCCAAATTAATAGAATAATCAAGCAGGAAAAACTAAATGAACAAATTCACCAATAGAAACAGCAATACCATCCCAACAGTATACCTTTAAGAACACAACCCAACATTTTGGAAGACAGGGGGTCAGGTTTTATCCAGCAATTTTCTGCTACTATAGTGTGTATAGGGTTTTGGTGGTATCTAAATATCGGGTTTGGAAAGCACAGCTTTAGGACATGTCCTTATGCATTCCATTTTATTTTTCTTTTCATGCTGGTTCAGAATAGCTGTTTTTTGCACTACGATAAATTCATAAACCTAATGCACAGTGAGGAACATCTAAAGAACTTTAATACAATTATCTTGTGCAAGTTTATAAATGTCCCCAGTGTCTGCCAAATTCTGTTTACCCTGCAGGGAATGGAATTGTATTCCAATGTATCATGAAGGTACTAAAAGCTTTTGCTTGCATTTACCAATAATGTAACAAATGTGCTTAGTTTTTTTGCAAATATTTCAACACTTGTCAAAAAACCCAGAGGGCACCTTTATAACATAGTTTAGTTAAAGCCACATTCCTATACAGGAAAGAGCAAAGCAATCACTGGAATAAGCTGTCTTGAGCAGTAAATTCAGTATCTGTGCATTTGTTTAGAGAAGACAGAACAGCTGGTTTAATGGGTCAGTCTACCCAAAATGTTTTATTTTTTCATAGATGCTACCTAGTTAGCAGCTTATTTGGGTTGATTTAACCACTTGCTTACTGGGCACTTAAACCCCCTTCCTGCCCAGAACAATTTTCAGCTTTTATTGCTGTCGCACTTTGAATGACATCTGCGCGGTCATGCTACACTGTACCCATATGAAATTTTTATAATTTTTTGCCACAAATAGGGCTTTCTTCTGGTGGTATTTAATCACTGCTGGGTTTTTTATTTTTTGCTTAACAAAAGACCGAACATTTGAAAAAAAAAACTGTATCATAGTTTTTTATAAAATTTTGCAAACAGGTAATTTTTTTCCTTCACTGATGTGCGCTGATGAGGCTGCACTGATGGGCACTGATAGGTTGTACTGATGGGCACTGATAGACTGCACTGATAAGGTGGCACTAATGGGCACTGATATGTGGCACTGATAAGCACTGATGGGTGGCACTGATGGTTGGTACTGATGGGCAGGGCTGAAGGGCACTGATCGGTGGTACTGGAGGGCACTGACAGGTGGCACTGATAAGCGGCACTGATGGGTGGCACTGGTGGGCACTAATAGGTAACGCGGATAGGCAGCTCTGATCATGGCACTGATGATGTGGCACTGATGGGCATTGATTGTCAGTACTGGTGGGCAAAGGTAGGTGACACTGGTGGGCAAAGGTAGATGGCACTGTGGGCACTGGTAGGTGGCACTGTGGGCACTGGTAGATGGCACTGGTGGGTTCTGGCAGGTGGCACTGGTGGGTAATGATAGGTGGCACTGGCAGGGGGCTCTGGTGGGCACAGACGAGCCATCTGTGGCTCTCTGTGCGAGGGACCGATGTTCCTCTGACAGAAGCCGGTGATTGGCTTCTTTTTCCCCTCACGTTGACAGTGTGAGGGAAAAAAATACCGATCCCCGATCTTCTGTTTGCATCATGTGATCAGCTGTCATTGGCTGACAGCTGATCACGTGGTAAGGGGGCAGACCACCCCCTTACCTGATCTCTGATCAACTGAGTCTCATGGACTCGGTGATCACAGAGCCTGCTGCATGCGACCCACAGGGACGCGCTGACAGTGCATGCTCGGGAGGACGTACATGGATGCCCTCCCGGCAATTCAGGTCCGCGCTGTAGCCATCTTTCGGCTATAGCGCAGACATGAAGAGGTTAATAAAAGCAAAATAGCTGTTTAATTTGCAAGGGAATTTTACCTTAGCTTAATGACTGAAGTTCTTCTGACTTCCCTCATCCAATCATGTGCAAGCAAATATACAGTTTTTAATTTCCTTGCATGCAATTGAGTATTCTTTTTAATAACATTCTCTAAGCTAAGGGGAAAATGAACAGCCCATGTGCCTTCAGTATATCAACCTTATTGTTTCTTGGGGACACGAGTGGCTGAGCTTAAAGTGGTTGCACACCCAAGCACACGAAAAAAAGCCTGTAAGGCAAAGGCATAATGAGCTAGTATGCACCACATACTAGCTCATTATGAAATACTTACTTCAGAAAGAAGATCCGACAGGGCCACACAGTCCCCTCTGAAGGAGCTGCCATGTTCCCTTGGGGTATCCTTCCGGGTTTGTGGCTCCGTTGCTGTGAATGGCGGGAGCCCTATTATTCGGCAAGGTCTGGCAGGATGAGCCGGACCTTCACTGGGACTGCACTGTGCATGTGCCACTGACCGTACAGGTTTAGGAGATATTCATTTTACCTACAGGTAAGGCTTATTATAGGCTTACCTGTAGGTAAAAATCAACTAAAGGGGAATACAACTGCTTTAAAGACATAGGGCCATTTCTACCTGCTAATTTTTTTAAGTTATGGACCAAGTAACATCTTGTGAAGCAAGGTAGGTGTATCAGAGCCACTGTAAATATCTACAGAAACAAGAAGCCAGCAGCTATAACTGAAATCCCAATCATCTTGGGAAAGGAACAGACAAACGTCCCCACGGCTCCTTCCCCAAGATGATCTAAAGACCCAGAGGAGTTTTTGTGAACACACTCATTTTGACCCCCCATAAAAGGTGGTCATAATCTTGGGGTAGGCGTACATCTTGTCCATTGGTAGTGGATTCATCACGGATCTTGCGGCATGTTTCATGGTAGCACATTTATATGAATGTTATCCGTTTACTATCAATCAAGATTTATCATCACTGGAATTATATTAATTGTACACTTCACCCTTATTTACCAATGTGTTTGATTTAAATATGCCATACAACTGAATGTTACATGAACTGATTTTACCATCCTTTGAGATCATATTGGCTGGATTATCGGCACTTCAGTTATAGTTTGATCAATTTATATACACTTGAATGTGCATGCACATGTCACTTTATTTATTTAGTTTCATATAGCGCAACGCTGTTTATTTTTATTATATTTTCTACATGTGAGTGGTGCAGCTTTAGGTCTGTATTTTTATTTTATTTTTTCACTAGTGCAGTATATATTTATTTTTAGATAAAAGTTGCTGCAGATAGAGATCACTGTGGCTGTCCCTGTTCTCGCTGATGCAAAACAGTCCTGACAATTTCTTTCAAAAACAAAAAATTGCCAGCGCACAGGATAAAAAAGCAAAAAATCTATAAAAGTAATAAAAATAAATATAAAAAATAAATTGGATCCAATGAGACCAAATATCAGTCCAACAGAGGTATATATATGTGTATAAGTCTAAGGAATGGTATCCAGGTGATCAGTCAATTAGCAGGTTGCAGGTAAAATATACACAAATGGCAGGCTCTTTTATAGAGTGAAGTCAACTCTGGAAGTAGCATGTAAAAGAAAAACAAAAGAGCGCCTCTAAGTGTAATATTTAATGTAGAATTAACATAAAATCAATATAAACTCACATGGGATTCAGGTAATCGGCTCATCTATAGGTGACCATTGGGATCAAGCTGCATCTCCAGCACTAAAGTCCAGATAGTGTGCCGCGGTATGACAGGGAGATGTGCAGAGTGTGAGCCAGCAAGTCCGAGTCTTAACCAGGAGTGGAACAGAAGAGGAGGCTCAGAGCAAAGCACCTGACTACGTCAGATGTCACAGAGGGAATGTAAAACCACAACGCGTTTCAGAGCATGCGCGAGGCTCATACAGAGCACGTGTGCTCCTCTTTCAAGTGATATGGGGATAGGGGAGAGGCGGGTTTATATGCAGAGGAAAGTGAACGTGATTAACCATGTAAACAATGGGACTTTATTGGTTTGTAGCTAATCGGACTCCAGGCCGCTTGTAGCAATATGACAAGATACAAATTAGCAACAGATGTTGGCAGGTCTATAAGAAAGAACCTGCTGCAATGTTATACATCACAATACACGCTAACAAAATTCATATTGCATATTGGTATAGACAGCAAATAGCAAAAATAAAAAAAACATTAATTTTAATGCATGTACAAATTTATTTGTTTTTTGCTATTTGTTGTCTATACCAATATGCAATATAAATGTTGTTAGCATGTATTGTGATGTTTATAATTGTAGCGGGTTCTTTCTTATAGACCTGCCAACATCTGTTGTTAATTTGTATCTTGTCATATTGCTACATGCGGGCCTGGAGTCTGATTAGCTACAAACCAATAGAGTCCCACTGTTTACATGGTTAATCATATTCACTTTCCTCTGCATAGGACCCGGCTCTCCTATATCCCTATATCACTTGAGAAAGGAGTGCGCATGCCCTGTATGATCCTTGCGCATGTTCTGAAACGCGTTGGTTTTTCATTCCCTCAGTGACATCTGACATGGTCAGGTGCTGTGCTCCAAGCCTCCTCTTCTGTTCCACTCCTGGGTAAGACTCGGACTTGCTGGCTCACACTCTGCACATCTCCCTGTCATACCGCAGCACACTATCTGGACTTTAGTGCTGGAGAAGCAGCTTGATCCCGACGGTCACCTATAGATGAGCCAATTACCTAAATCCCATGTGAGTTTATATTGATTTTATGTTAATGCTACATTAATATTACACTTAGAGGCGCTCTTTTGTTTTTCTTTTTCTGACTATTTCTATCAAAATTTCATTAATAATTTAGCAATGTAGCAGTGTAAAACTGGTGAGCAGCAGGACATTTCTGTTAACCTGGGTTCACACAAGTGTGAATTGGATGTGAGTTTCCCTGCATCCAATTCGCATGACATGAGATTGTGACCAGCTCTCTATGGAGTTCACACATCTCCGTGGCGGCTCCAGGACAGCTTGCACAGGAGTCCTGTTCTTTGGCTCCGTTTCAGGGCCGAATTCAGCCAAAAATTTGAACTAATTTTGCACTTAAACCCCCCTCCTGCCCAGACCAATTTTAGGCTTTCAGCGCTGTCGCATTTTGAATGACAATTGCGCGGTTGTGCGACGTTGTACCCAAACAAAATTTTTATTATTTTTTTCCCACAAATAGAGCTTTCTTTTGGTGGTATTTGATTACCTCTGCATTTTTTATTTTTTGCGCTATAAACAAAGAGCGACAATTTTGAAAAAAGAACAATATTTTTTACTTTTTTGCTATAATAAATATCCAAAAAAATATAAAAAAAAAATATTCATCAGTTTTCGCCGATATATATTCTTCTACATATTTTTGGTAAAAAAAATTGCAATCGGCATATTTTGATTGGTTTGCGCAAAAGTAATCGTGTCTACAAACTGTGGGAATTGATTTATGGCGTTTTTGCTATTTTTTTTTTTTTACTAGTAATGGCGGCGATCTGCAATTTTTATCGGGACTGCGATATTGCAGCGGACATGTCGGACATTTTTGACACATTTTTGGGACCAATGACATTTATACAGCGATCAGAAGTTTAAATGTCCACTGATTACTGTATAAATGTCATTAGGTGTTAACCTGCAGGGGGCAGTGAAGGGGTTAACAGTGTTCCCTGAGTGTGTTCTAACTGTGTGGGGGCTGGGGTGGTCGGGACAGAACAGATCTAGCTGACTTTAGTGATAGGGATCAGTAGATCTGTCATGTCCCGTTCACAGAACGGAGAACCGCCGTGTTTACATCGGCGGTTCCCCGTTCTGCAGCTGCCAATGGTGATTGGCGGGGCTCGGGCCGAGACGTCCTCCGGGCATTTCAGAGCCGCGCTGTAGCCGTCTTTTGGCTATAGCGCAGATCTGAACTGGTTAAGGGGGAATGTGCTGAAATAAATAAATAAAGTGCACAGGGGAAACTGTCTAAAAGATGTTCCATTTTTAAAAGCAATGCTAGGCCCAAATTTACTGGGAATAAGTGGGTATGGTAAATGTGAGTGATATAATGTGAGGTGGTTTAACTGCACACTGTTCTTCCACTTAGGGTGGCCATAGATGGGTATATTTTTTTTTCCCTTTAACCGGCGGGTTAACAAAAAACTGACCCAATTCCCCCATCCACACATTCAAGGTCGATAGGGCACCCCTCCCCGCTATAGCCTCTAGTGCTAATCAAGTGAGAACGTTTGAATAGGGTGGCTGAACAGAAGTCGATCAGTAGATAAACCTCTATTGAACCATTGTGGAAATACATGGATCGTAATTCAGCAGGTCTCTGCTGAACTGGCTGAATTTTGATCCATGTATGGCCATCTTTAGTTTTTTTTGTTTTTGTTTTTTTAAGTGATGCAGCAGTATGCCGTGAAACTAAAGGCAGCTCCAAAAACAGATGGTAATTAACAAGTAATGTTCTACTCTGAGAAATTACAGTGGTTTTAAAGATAAAAGGCTTTTTCACCTTAATGCATTCTCTGCATTAAAGCAAACTACTTTGCACTGT
>BLSH010183230.1:602894-624872 GCA_018402905.1 Glandirana rugosa
TATCCCCCCCCCCCCCCCCACACACACAAACATTTACCTGTGTCCTGTATCGATCCAGCATTGTGCCTGGCTGCAGGCCTTCTCTCCCATCTTCCTGGTCTCACAGACTTTCTTGATAGCAGCAGGAGCCATTGTCAATCAAATCCTCTGTTGAGGGATCGAGAAGTGGGGCTGAGCCACGCTGTGCGTTTATGGGCACACATAGCCCGGCACAAGATCAAACCCGCATGTCTGCCCCCAGAGCAAGCCACTTGCTATGGGGGGCAGACAAACAGGAGGAGGAGCCCCAGAGTGCTGTAGGAGAATCCAGAAGAGGAGGTTTGATTTTGTTGTGTACTATACCATTACACAGAGCAGGTAAGTATAAACCAGTTTATTATATTAATAAAAAAAGTCTTTAAAATCACTTAAAATGTAAAAAAGTCCCCTTCAAATGAAGCAAAAAAAAAGAAATTAAAACACCCAAATATCAACTTAAATATAATTAAAAGCAGAAAAAAACAATAATAATAGGGAAAAAAGCAAAAGGGGACGACTGTCAAAGAGCTAACAATCAGAATTAAGGTTCATCAGCTTGCCCTTTGTTTTTCCTACTGCAGCTTCCAATTCACTAACATCATGGCTCTTCTGTGCCTCCTTTTTAGGCCTCATACACACGGGCGTTTTGCACGCTGGCGTTTGTAGGCGTTTTTTGCAGCTCTCCATGTTATTCAATGGCCTTCTAAAAACGCCGGCGTTAGTGAGCAGTGGGACCATCGCGTTCTGTAGCTGTAGCGTTTTGGCGTTTTTTGACGCCAATTGGCAAAACGCTCACTAACGCTTGCTAACGCCGTACCGGCGTTAACAAGCGTTTTTTGACTCCGGCGTTTTTAGGTTGAAAAATAGCAGAGGACTGATTTTTTTTAAAAAAACGCCTATTGACGCTAACGCTCGTTAACGCCGATGCAAAACGCCGCAAAAAACGCAGATTTTTTAAAAAACGTCGGACCTGGCGTTTTGCTTATTTATTATAAAACGCCCGTGTGTATGAGGCCTTATAGTGAGAGAGTTGGCTTAACCAAAAGCCCCCTTATTGGACTTTTTAGACCTACTGGTCACAGTTCATTGGCAATTTCATGCACTGCATTACTGTTTAAAAAAATCATCCTGGGTGAATCTGCAAATAAATTCTCTGGGTCTTATTTTATGATGGCAGTGAATGCAAACCTCATTCTTATTCACCACACTCAGGAGAATACAGATCAAATCTCTTTTTTTTTTAGCACAGCATAGTGTTTATGCTACTACATGTACTGGAGTAACTTAAATGATCTTTATTATCCTGCCATTGTAACCATATCATTAATAATCAAAACAATAATTAGCTTGCTGGCATGAAAAGGCTATTAAAGAGCCTTAATAAACAAAACTGTAAACTGAAATTAATTACATATTATCTTAAGAATGTTGGATGAGTAAAAATGATAACATTGCGCAAGCTAAATATTGCATTGTGACTAACAAGAGCAGTGTTTAAATTGTTTAATAGTGCTATCTTGGAAACGTTTACATGATGGTGTTGATTTACTAATACCTGGTACATGCAGTCAGTTTTCTTGTGTTCAACCCAGCGGGCAAAACAAAAAAAAAAAAAAAACAGAATAACCGCTGTACTAACTAAATTAGGTTAGTGCAGTGATCTCTCCAGCTGCACCTTTGTGTTCTGACAAGGGGACTTCCCCCACGACCACGAGAACACATTGATTGGATGCTGGTTTTCCAGCATGTCCCTTCGACAAAAGCTGGTCCTTAGACCGGCTTCTGTTGGAAGGAAGGCTATACACACGGTCTGAATGTCGGCTGGTTCCTGCTGAACCAGCTGATATTTGGACCGTGTGTACCCAGCTGAAAACTGGAAAGTGCAAAACCTGGTTCAGCTCTACATTGAAACCAATCAGCTTCCAGGTTTTTTGTCAAAGCTTAATTGCACAAGCTGAAGTTTGAAGATGATTGGCTATCATGCACAGCTGCACCAGATTTAACACTCTTCAGTTCTAGTAAATCAGCCAGTATGTTTGCCTTTAGATACTCTGTTGGATTCATACATATGGTAGCCACCAACAACTTAAATTTTATAGATCTTGGGATTTCATCCTCTAAAGCAGTGGTTCTCAACTCCGGTCCTCAGGACCCACTAACAGGCCAGATTTTAAGTATTACCTTGGGGAGATGTAGACTAGAATACGGCAATCACTGAGCAGCAAATGAGATCACCTGTGATGTATTTCAGTTATCTTGCAAACCTGGCCTGTTCGGGGGTCCCGAGGACCGGAGTTGAGAACCACTGCTCTAAAGGAAGTTAATTACCTAAAAAATAAATATATAAAAAGTTACCTGAGGGTAAACATCAGCAACTTTTGATCCATTACACAGCTCTGTTAACAAACCTACAATAGTATGTTTGTGCAATGTCAATATGTTTATTAAAGATACGTAGATAGGTTTAAAATGTTGATTACAATAAAACTATGTATATTACCAAAGCCCCTTTAATATTAAAGTGTATGTTCAGAGAACTTTTTTTTCCGTTTTAGATAGAGTGGTGAAGAATTAGAACCCCTGTTGTTATTTACTGCTACCAAAAGCTTTGCTACAGAGTTTTGCTCTCTCACTTCCTATCTCGCTGACAATTGTTTTACTTGACAGGAGAAAGCTGGCCATATATTAATTGAATTTATTTAAAAAATGTTTGTTTTTGGAATGTTTGTTCAATTTTAGAATAGTTAGTGGGGTCAAAGCTTCAAAGGGTCATTTTCAACTGTAGTGATGAGAAAATTCCAAGAAGCAGGATGGAAATTTTTTCTTGAATGCATTTCTAATAGCGTATGTGGCTTTTGTTCCGGGAAATTACATTCATTTCAAAATCAAATTTTAAATGCAAATGAGATTTCAAAGTACTTTTGAAAGACATTGATCAAGTCTGTAGGCATTATTGAATGTACTAATGAGATTATTTCTATGAACATTCATGCAAAAATGATCAAATGTACTCATGAGATTTTTTTGTATGAACATTTGTACAAAACCCTACTACTGTATAGCCAGTTTTTCCCTGGGTACACATAAGCCGAAAACTTTCCGGGCAGTGTGTACAGCTAAATTAAAAAACCTTTGTGCTTCAGAGAAAATAATAAATACAATAACCACATGCAGCAGCTATACACAGAGTGAAAAACACCTGATTAAATGTAGAAAATGTAAATAGCGCTTCCATAAACATCAAAAATTACACCACAATAGTGTTCACAAAGGCAGAAAGTGGATATCGTGCCAATATAGTCCAATAAACATAAAAAGTGTGCTTGTGCTTGAAAAGTGCTTGAAATCTTTTAAAGTGCATCAAACATGTAGGGCATCACCTCACCTTCTCACCAGAGGACCATGACCGCCAGCTTTTTAGTCTGGGGGTCTGGTCAAGCTTAATGTGATCGAATGTTCCTTGCTGGCAAGCCTGGGATACAATCGTTTTTTGCAATGACCCCAGAATTCCAGTAAGCTGCTCTGTGTCCGGCTCCTCAGTATATCACTGCAGAGACACGGAGACAAGCCACAAGCTTCATCACCCTGTCCAGCTCAACCCGCTCCACGGTCAATTCCTCAATATACTGAAGAGCTGAACACAGAGCAGCTTACTGGAATTTGGAGGTCATTGCAAAAAAAGATTGTATCCCAGGCTTGCCAACAAGGAACATTCAATCTTTTTTTGCAATGACCTCCAAATTCCAGTAAGCTGCTCTGTGTTCGGCTCCTCAGTATATTGAGGAATTGACCGTGGAGCGGGTTGAGCTGGACAGGGTGATGAAGCTTGTGGCTTGTCTCCGTGTCTCTGCAGTGATATACTGAGGAGCCGGACACAGAGCAGCTTACTGGAATTCTGGGGTCATTGCAAAAAACGATTGTATCCCAGGCTTGCCAGCAAGGAACATTCGATCACATTAAGCTTGACCAGACCCCCAGACTAAAAAGCTGGCGGTCATGGTCTTCTGGTGAGTAGGGACACATAGGGAGTGTTACCCCACACGTTTGAAGCACATTGGCACTTTGGAAGATTTCAAGTACTTTTCAAGCACAAGCGCACTTTTTATGTTTATTGGACTATATTGGCACTATATCCACTTTCTGCCTTTGTGAACACTATTGTGGTGTAATTTTTGATGTTTATGCAAGCGCTAATTACTTTGTCTACAGTGTGTACAGCTGTCTGTCTGACAGAAGCCGGTCTAACGTCCGAATTTTGTTGAAGAGATACAGTGGGGCAAAAAAGTATTTAGTCAGCCACCAATTGTGCAATTTCTCCCACTTAAAAAGACGAGGGAGGCCTGTAATTCTCATCATAGGTACACTTCAACTATGAGAGACAGAATGAGAAAAAAAATCCAGAAAATCACATTGTCTGATTTTTAAAGAATTTGTTTGCAAATTATGGTGGAAAATAAGTATTTGGTAAATAACAAAAGTTCATCTCAATACTTTGTTACCCTTTGTTGGCAATGACAGAGGTCAAACATTTTCTGTAAGTCTCCAGAAGGTTTGTACACACTGTTTCTGGTAGTTTGGCCCATTCCTCTATGCAGATCTCCTCTAGAGCAGTGATGTTTTGGGGCTGTCGCTGGGCAACATGGATTTTCAACTCCCTCCAAAGATTTTCTATGGGGTTGAGATCTGGAGACTGGCTAGGCCACTTACAGACCTTGAAATGCTTCTTACGAAGCCACTCCTTCATTGCCCAGGCGGTATGTTTGGAATCATTGTCATGCTGAAAGACCCAGCCACGTTTCATCTTCAATGCCCTTGCTGATGGAAGGAGGTTTTTACTCAAAATCTCACAATACATGGCCCCATTCATTCTTCCCTTTACACGGATCAGTCGTCCTGGTCCCTTTGCAGAAAAACAGCCCCAAAGCATGATGTTTCCACCCCCATGCTTCACAGTAGGTATGGTGTTCTTTGGATGCAACTCAGCATTCTTTCTCCTCCAAACACAACGAGTTGAGTTTTTACCAAAAAGTTCTATTTTGGTTTCATCTGACCATATGGCATTCTCCCAATCCTCTTCTGGATCATCCAAATGCTCTCTAGCAAACTTCAGACGGGCCCGGACATGTACTGGCTTAAGCAGGGGGACACTTCTGGCACTGCAGGATTTGAGCCCCTGGCGGCGTAGTGTGTTACTGATGGTAGCCTTTGTTACTTTGGTCCCAGCTCTCTGCAGGTCATTCACTAGGTCCCACCGTGTGGTTCTTTTGCTCACCGTTCTTGTGATCATTTTGACCCCACGGGGTGAGATCTTGCGTGGAGCCCCAGATCGAGGGAGATTATCAGTGGTCTTGTATGTCTTCCATTTTCTAATAATTGCTCCCACAGTTGATTTCTTCAGTCTTCCCAGCCATGTGCAGGTCTGCAATTTTGTTTCTGGTGTCCTTTGACAGCTCTTTGGTCTTGGCCATAGTGGAGTTTGGAGTCTGACTGTTTGAGGTTGTGGACAGGTGTCTTTTATACTGATAACAAGTTCAAATAGGTGCCATTAATACAGGTAACGAGTGGAGGACAGAGGAGCCTCTTAAAGAAGAAGTTACAGGTCTTTTTTGTATGTGACCAAATACTTATTTTCCACCATAATTTGCAAATAAATTCTTTAAAAATCAGACAATGTGATTTTATGGATTTTTTTTCTCATTCTGTCTCTCATAGTTGAAGTGTACCTATGATGAAAATTACAGTCCCCGCTCATTTTTTAAGTGGGTGAACTTGTACAATTGGTGGCTGACTAAATACTTTTTGGCCCCACTGTATGCTGGAAAAACCAGCATCCGATCAGCGCTTGCAGCCAATGGCTGTGAGTGCTGATCAGTGTTTTCTGCCAGGGGGAATCCCCTTTTCAGAATACAATAGCACAGTGGGGGAGATTGCTGCACCAACATTGCTTATGTTGGTACAGCGATCTGTCAATTTTTTTTCGTTCAACCCACTAGGTTGAATGAAAGAAAATGCAGTGTGTACCAGGCTTAAAAGAGAAGTATGGGTTTTTTTATTGCAGATTTATACTTACCTAGGTGGATACAGCATCACTGCGATGCTGCATCTGTCCCCCAGCGTCTATACACTGAGAACCGAGCCATCAAACATCGCCGATGGCTCGGTTCTCACAGATCCCGAGAGGAGAGCTCTCCTCTCTGCTCCTCCATGCTCACTGGAGCACTGAGCTGTGGAGGGATGGGTTCGGCTGTCTCAGGATCTCAGAGGCTCGCTGAGTGGCTGAGACAGCTGTCGGTGCAGGCACCTGGCAGATCCCGGCTCTGGAAGTCGTGATGATGCGGTGCCTGTCCCGACTCCTGTGACATCAGCAGGGAGTGGACTTTAATCCAAAATGTATTGCACTCCTGTGATCCGGAGAAGTATGGCCAAATGAGCTTAGGCCATACTTCTCCTTTAAGTCTCTAACAGAAACATAGACAGAAATCTGTTTTGCTTTTAAGTAGAGAAGTGATAGGCTACAAGCCAGTTAGGAAGCTGAATTCCAAGCAGATATAAAAAGTATTATTTAAGCCAGTTATACTGTATGTTTATCTAAAACACATGCACAGTTCCACTTAGACTAGGAGAGGGGGAGACAGAGCTCTGAGCCACTAAAGGACTCCATAGCTTTGCACATCATATGTTTACAAGAAAGTGGAGCAGGTAGATGGTTTCCTTTTTTATCTAGTAACTGGTTGGGAATTTTTCTAGATGTGCAGTCTGCAGGAAGGTCCAGTACTTAGTTGTTCTGTGTGGCAAGGATGCCTGGATTCCAAGACTAATTGAGCAGAATAAAAAGAGAATTTAAACTTTATGATGTGTAGGAGCCCCACTGCAAATGGAGCATTTTTGTTTTCCCTGGCACTTAACTTTTTAGTGTGTTAATTAATAAACAACACAAGGATAAGGTCCATACATGGCTCAGTTTTCTCTAATTTAGCCCACAATTCCTTCATCCACACTAACAGCAAGAATTGGGAAATTTCCACTGCATCTATTGTATTCAGACAGACAGATACAGTACCCGCTGATGCCTAAATACAGCTGCCGACCAGTGATCATTGACTAAATTTAATAGGGTTCAATCACTGTTCAGCAGATAATTTTTCAGCAGACTCAGTCAATTTTTAAATTGTCTGCTGTTAAGTTGGATGGTGCCTGCAGGGCCACCCACAGCTGAAAATTTGGCGAATTCAGCAAGAATTGGGCAAAGTTCAAGCCCTCTATGGACATAGGTTTACACCAGGGAATTGAAGAGGATTCAGTGGAAACAGTGTCATTTTTAAAAAGCTGGAAATCACATTCATAACTAGTATAAACTAAAAATTTAAGACTTTTCAGCAGTTCAGTTTAGACCCCATACGCACTATTAGATTTTCTGCAGATTTTTTCCTTCAGATTTACCAAAACCTTATACTGTAATATGAGGTCAAACCTTAAGAGTTTCAATTTGTATGCAACCAGGCAGGCCCTTGCACTACATGGTTTTGGTAAATCCGAAGGAAAACATCTGCAGAAAATCTAATAGTGTGTATGGGGTCTAAGTCTGGCTGCTAAAGGATCATTTCCAACTGGCTGCTACAAGCAATTGCACTTTGCACAAGGCTCTGTGCAGAATATATAGTGACCAAGGTCTCTGCTTTACTGAACTAAGTGATATTATTTCGCTGTATCAGGTCAGCTGTTGACATATTTGAAGAATATTGGAAATTTATACAGTATGCACTGAATATTCAGATGCAATATAAACAATTATGTATCTAGTTTTATAATTTCCTATGTTGCTTGTTATGATGTCTGATGCTGAATGAAATGGATTTTGTTTTCAGTGAACTGCGAGGACATCTAGTAATGCAACAATTAAAGGGCTCTGAAAAACAAATGCTGATCCCACAAAGCAGCCTGTTTATTAAATCATGTTCAAGGTGAAAGCAGATGAATGCTAATGCATACATTCAGTTACATTAAAATGTCAAAGATGGTCAGGTGGTGTGAATGCATTATAGCGTGTGTGCATGTGTGTGAATGGCAAATCAAATGTTACATGCATATTTAGACCATATAATTGAAAGAGTATAATGGGAGTGTTTCTTTATTCTCTATATGAATGACAATATTAAGACAAGTGAAGTGCTCCCTTTCCGGCGACTAATTGCAGGTAAACATTTTCTTCCTATTTCTATTTATGATAGATCTAATAAAGATCTTATGAAACTGCAAATCATGCTATTTTACAAAGACCTATTCTCAGGACTGAATATGGCACAATAGACCTGTACCTCTAGGTGGTATGGTCAAAGAGGCATCTTTTCTATTTTAGGCCACATATTTTTTGTATCATCAGTGGAATCACTTCAGCAAAAGCTTATTCACATTTTGTTACAAAATACTAGGACAAGTTATTACTAATAAAACACGAACATTTACTGCATAAAGGACATCAACTTAGCAGTGGGACATTGATTTAGGCTTTGAAAGTAAGTATCTACAGGCTCTGGTGGGAAAAATCCATTCTCCTTTTTCCAAACTGTGGTTCAAAAGAACCATATGGGTGGAGGGCAATTCCATTTTGGGGTAGAGGTGGGCAGCATAATTTGTGTAGTTATATGCTGTTTAGTTATGTCTAAAGACTGGCCCCAATGATCAAAGAACAAGATGCCCAAACTGCAGCACTCTCTGCAAAAGTTATAGCCTTTCTGCTTTTGTGACTTTCCATAGATGACAATTATCCTGTTGTATGATATCCAACTACATCTACAAAAAAATTATCAGAAACTCAAGGCAATACATTTTCTCAAGAGGCAATTACATTAGTTGTGACTCAAAATAAATCTATGCTGAAAGAAAAACATTCCATTGTTCCATTGCTGACCACCCTATGGAACAATATTATTAACCTGGCTGACTTTGGCTTCATTACTTTTCGAGTCAATGACCTGGAACAGATTAGAGTCAGGCCAAACCAGATCTCCTAATCTACATGCTTGCCCCAGTCCATTGCCTCAAAAATATTAAAATGATTGCATCAGCATGGCAGCTATGCACTAGCAACTAGATTTTTAAAAAATGAAAGGTCACCAATGGGAGCATGTATATTCTATCTGTAGCAAAATCAGGAGGTTAGGGAAGTAGGTGTATGTAAATTAGCAAAAGTGAAAAAGAGGTGAGGAACTTACATTTCTTTTTGCCCTATAAATTAGGAGTGAGATTATAGACACATTACTTAATTCTCCCATCAGTGCTTGTGCGTTAGATGTCATCAAAATTGTTGCTAATGATTTTAGCCTTCAAGCACACTGCAAATGTAAAGAAGAGGGTGATTTGCCATTAAGACTTTACTTTACTTTACAGGCTTGCAACTATAAAGAGATGAGAGTTTTGTCCCGGGTTTAAATGTACAAGGTTGATACATTATGGTTGATGTACTAAAGGCTAATAGACTGTGCACTTTGCAAGTGCAGTTGCCCCAAAGCTTAGTAAATGAGATGAACCAAAGAATACCCAATCACATGCAAGGAAAATAATAAAAAAACAGCCTTTTTACTTGCACATGATTGGATGATGGACGGCAGCAGAGTTTCCCCTCATTTATTAAGCTCTGGAGTAATTGCACTTCCAGTCTATTTCCCTTTAGTGAAATAACTCCCAGGTCTGATGGCTCCCAGTAACATGCTAGCTTAGATCCTAGGGAAACACCTCAGAGATATAGAATCTGCACACTTTATAAGTATTGTTACACTTGTGCTATTATTATATGTGCTCTTCACAGGTATGGATCTTCACAAGGCTCAAATACTCTTGGATTGAGGTTTATTTTAATTACCTGAGCCCCAAAATGTTTCCACTGTTTGTCAGTTACTAGTTAAGTTGTTCTGTGAAAAGCATTTTTAGGACTAGCATTTATTGATTGCACTAGTAGGCAGATCACGGAGGCACATTTGATCTTGTTACGAAGGGAAACTCCTTAAACTCCTATCTGAAAAATACAGTCCCTCAGAAATGACATACATACTGAATTAAGTTTTAATCATTCATGTAAGTCCTTGTCATTTTCTTACACTTTTGGCATTTTTTTGCATTTTCAACTGCAAAACAAAGAGGACTTTCAAAACCTTTAACAATCCACTGTTACATTTTGATTTTGCTAATAAAACATGATCCTACTGGTGCACTGGAAATGGTGCTTTTAATTTTTTTAAGTTTCATTTTTCAAATATACATTTAGTCTCAATTCCACTAACCAGACATATAAGCCAGTATTCTCATAGCTGAAGCACCTTGACCATGCAGGTCATGATGACGCTGGAAATAGCCAATATTTTTTCAACATCATGCACATTTTTTAATAAGGAAGAATGTTTAACAAAGGCAATCACAATGGGGCTCCCTTCTCATAACATTCTTTGGTGCTAGCATGAATCAGTACTGCACTAGTGCATAGGGCTGATGTTAAACATACTTGCCCCTCCAATGAAGGACAGCCAAGCTACTTAAGCTTCTCTCAGTGAACTTCTTACCTTGGGTAATAGTTTACTGTCAGTACATTTTAAAACATAATTTAAAGCTGAACTCCAAGAAGATATAAAATATATATAATGAATGCAGCTCTGTGCTCAATAATACATATTTAAAATGGTTGTAAAGGCAGAAGATTTTTTTTTTCACCTGACTGCATTCTATGCAGTCAGGTAAAAAAAGATTCAGTCAGGCAAGAAAAACCTTCTGTATGCAGCTCCCACTGCAGCCCCCCAAAATACATACCTGGGCCCAATCTCGATCCAGCTGTGTGCACAAGTGTCAAGTCTCTCACTCTATACTGGGGGACATCTTTTTTTAATAAAGGACTTGTCAAAAATTGTGTTGTGTCTTTACTCACTTTTTACCCAGATTTTTGGTGAGAGTGTAGGGGTACTATGCTTATTCTGATAAGCCCCCTGCCCACAGACCCCCACAACTACCGGCCAGGGTTGTGGGGAAGAGTCCCTCTGCCCCAAAGCACCCCCCATGTTGAGGGCATGTGGCCTGGTATGGTTCACAGGGGGGGGGGGTGCTTGCTCATCTCCTTCCTTTCCTGACCTGCTGGGCTGCATGCTTGTATAAGGGTCTGGTATGGATTTTGGAGGGACCCCATGTCATTTTTTTTTAACTCTGGCATGGGGTTCCCCTCAAAATCCATACCAGATCCATGTTTTTATTGCTGGCAATTCTTTGTTTTACATTCAGCTTCCGGCCCACTCCTTAACAACCAGCTATTCACAGTTTGTTAATGTGTAAAATGTATTTTTCTAAGTACAACTAGTGAAGTGTCTGAATTTGATTTGTTATCAGTGTCTTGCACTCCTCAGTGCAGCAAAACTTAAATTGGGAGAAGAAATAGGAGGTCTCCAGCCAATAAGGATGATAGACCTGGTCACTGGTTGCTCAGGCCCGAACACTGCATGCTGAAGGTAGATCACATGATCCCCTAATCCCCTATACCCCAAAGCACTGGCTATATTCTAGCAGCTCCAATAAAGAGGTGCATTTATAAGTGGGTAAGGTAGTAAGATACTCTAAATGGGTAAAATGACTGTCTCCTAGGTAATCTCTATTGTACATGCTGTTGGTGGTATACTGTACATATACTGCCAGTTTAACGGTATATATTTCATTACATTACTGCAAGTTTAACACCATATAGTTCTGTGTGTTACTGCAAGTTTATCGCTATATAGTTGTGTGAATTACTGCACATTTAGCTCTATATAGTTCTGTGTGTTACTAAGAGTTTAAGGCCATATAGTTCTGTGCGTTACTGCCAACTTAACTCCATATAGTTCTGTGCCTTACTGCAAGTTTAATGCCATATAGTTCTGTGCGTTACTGCAAGTTTAACACTATATAGCTCTGTGCTTTACTGCAAGCTTAACACCATATAGTTCTGTGCATTACTGCAAGTTTAACGCTATATAGTTCTGTGCATTACAACAAGTTTAATGTTTTATATTTCATTGCATTACTCCAAGTTTAATGCCATATATTTCATTGCGTTACTGCAAGTTAAATGTCATATAGTTCTTTGCGTTACTAAAAGTTTAACGCCATATAGTTCTGTGTGTTACTGCAAGTTTAATGCTATATATTTCATTGCATTACTGCAAGCTTAATGCCATATAGTCCGGTGTGTTACTGCAAGCTTAACGCCATATAGTTCTGTGCATTACTGCAAGTTTAACGCTACATAGTTTGTGCGTTACTGCAAGTTTAAGGCCATATATTTAATTGCGTTACTGCCATTTTAACGCTATATAGTTGTGTGTGTTGCTGCAAGTTTAACGCTGTTTACTTGTGTGTGTTACTGCAAGTTTATCACCATATAGTTCTGTGCGTTACTGCAAGTTTAATGCCGCATATTTCATGTGGTTAGTACACGTTTAATGTAATATATTTCTGTGCGTTACTGCACGTTTGAAGCAGTATATATATCTGTGGAGTGTGTCTGTATATTGAGTACTCAAATTAAAGTGCACCAAATACCACTTTCCATTGATTAAAGTGGATCCACGTACACATTTCCACATTTTGTTAATAAGCGCCGCCCCCTCACTCCCAATAATGTCTGGGAGGACAAGGAGAGGCAGACATTCCCATGGCACTGTAAGGGCAGCAGCATATGTGTCCACAGGCAAAGGTGGATGTGATCAACCCTCAGGTAAGGCATAATTTTCTCTGTTTAGTGATGTTGCTTGTGCTATCCAGCCACAACATGCAGAGGAGGTGATGGACTGGCTTACTAAGCCTTCCTCATCCTCCATCACGCAAGCAGAGACTAGTGTGCAGTCCCTGCAGCTGCCAGAGTGGCTAAACCTGCCTCCTTGTCCACATCTATTCCTGCCATAGCCCCAGCATCAACCATGGAGGAGTTAGCTGAGTTATTTGAACACAGAGTCAGGCACTTTCGCCTTGATGATGCACAGCTATTACTCAACTCAGATGTTGGTTCTGAGGTTGAGGAAGGCAGGAATATGAGCCCACAGAGAGGGGAGAACACTGGTAAACAAATTGGCATTCATGTTCCCCCAGCTACAGTGTATTGTCAAGTTGTCTCCAGTGGTAATGAGGATGGAGGAGATGATGATGATGAAGTCACTGACGCGACTTGGGTGCCAGATAGAGCAGAGGAGGAAAGTAAGGGTGCAGCACAACCCTAATGAGACAGCCATCATGAAAGAGTAGAGAGCAGCAACCCAATACCATCACATTGTGGAGCTATTATCT
Organism: Glandirana rugosa; assembly: GCA_018402905.1. Classification (NCBI taxonomy): domain Eukaryota; kingdom Metazoa; phylum Chordata; class Amphibia; order Anura; family Ranidae; genus Glandirana; species Glandirana rugosa. The sequence continues at coordinate 616,206 of BLSH010183230.1, forward strand.
CCCGGCCCACTTCCCACAGCTCAGTTGTCTGGGCCTTTTTTAGTACATAGCCGCCGATCACACTGTTGCTATTTGCAAACTTTGTATCAAGCACATCAAACATGGCAAAAACACAACCCATTTGGGTACCTCATGCTTGACAAGGCATTTAACCTCCTACCACTTAGCCCGTTGGCAAGAGCACCCAAAAGCCACACAAAAGGGGCACAAATCTGTCCCTCCTCCTTCTTACTCACCTCAGTCTGCCCCTGCTATACCTCATGACCTCTCAGCAGCCTCCACTGACAGGGATGATGGTATAGCACAGGTTGTCCAAGGTCCTAGCAGCACATCTGCCATCAGCACACCACCAGCTGTAGACTATAGCTGGCAAATTTCTCTGCCCCATCTGCTGCAGCAGAAAACAAAATAAAGTCGCTGCCACCCACATGCCCGGCGTCTAAATGCAAGCTTGTCAAAGCTGCTGGCTCTCCAACTTCTGCCTTCCACCAGGTGGATTCTGTCCCCTTCTGTGAATTTGCAGAATGTGCTGTACCACAATGGCAGGTTCCCAGTTGCTACTTCTTTTCATGTAAAGCCATTCCATCTCTCTACCATCACATGGAAGACAATGTTGTGGCATCATTGGGCAAAGCAGTCATACAGACTGGCTCCTCAAGCCGTTGCTTACACAATAAAGGAAGCTTGCAGGGAAAATGTAATTTTTGGCTTTATAAATAGGAAGGCCAAATGGTGACCTGAATTTATGGGAGGTTATTTAAGCACCTCCCTCCCCATGCTCTGTCGGTTCCAGTGCACGATAGCACATGTTACTGGGCCGGCTCTCCCCTGCTCACTTCATGTTTGTGAATCTGTGCGTTCGATTACCAGTGTGTTGCAGCTTCTCAGTTTGTCGTCTTTGTCGGCGGTTCTTGCTCCCTGTTGCAGGTAGGATTCGAACCTCTTCATTTCAAAAGCTATGTTACAATTCGTAATGTTTCCTATCCTGCATCCCCTTTTGTACTTAGCTGCCTCCAAGTTGTTGTCGGTCGTGGCCTGGCATCATACGGCACAGGGATAGTAGATTTGAAGGTTCCCTCTGCCTATTTTATGATTCATTTTCAGAGCCAAGCCTCTAGCCACTGTCGGCCGTTATCCAATATCACTCGATACAGGCTTTGTTGCTCACAGCATTCACTGCCTACGGGGGTTGCCACCACATCCATTGGATGATTAGCATGTATTGTTTGTACAGCTTCTGTTGCTGATTGAGGTGGTGGTTAGACCCACCTGGGCCTTGGCTGCACTCATTTAGCCTCTGGGCTTGGGTGGTTGGTGTGTGTGTGCTCAGTTGAGGCCATAGTACACTCTACAACCAAACTCGTATCAGATTCATTTCATGCACGCTACAACCAATTTGTATCAATCATGCCATTCACCCCACAATCGTAATTGTAGTGAATACATTGCATACTCACCACAATCTGATTCAAGCCTAGTCACAACGGTTTGTATCAGATGTATCACACACACCAATTAGCATCGGACCATGTCACTTACTCTCTTTGTATTATTACCCTATCTACAGATTCATATCAGTACATGCCTTCCCTTCAACCGATTTAGATCGGTTCATGTCATTACTCTGTTCATGTCCTTTCCCTGACTACCGATTTTCATCGGTGCATGTATTACCCCACAAACAATCCATATCAGATACTTACTACAGTCCAATTTGTACCTAGCTACCGATTTTTATCGGTCATGTTGTTTACCCGGTCCATGTTATCTTCCCGATCGGTTTGCCCTTCCTACCGACTCACATCAGTACATACTATTTTTTTTCACTACCAAATCACATCGATTCACGTTATTCCTTACTACCGATTCGTATTGGTTCATGTCACTTCCTACTACTGACGCATATCAGTTCATGTTATTCCACTACCGATTCGCAGAGCTTCATGTTATTTTCTACTACTGATTCGCTTTGGTTCATGTCATTTCCTATTACCGACTCATGTTGGTTCATGTCATTCCATTACCGAGTCGGATTGGTTCATGTCAGTTCCTACTACCAATTCGCATCGGTTAATGTCACTTCCTACTACCGACTCATGTTGGTTCATGTCAGTTCCTACTACCGAGTAGCATCGGTTTATGTCAGTTCCTACTACGATTTGCATTAATTATGTTAGTATTCTGCCGATTCAAATCAGTTTGTCATGCCGCTAATTATCGTCAGTTTATCTACCGATTTGCATCGGCTCATGTTATTTCCTACCACTGAAGCGCATCGAAGCAAATCAGTTCACATGTAATTTAAGTCGACCCACATCTTGCTAACGCCCACTACTGGTTCATGTCTCTTCCTTACTACCGATTCGTATAGATCCATGGCATCGGTTCAAGTTCCACACCAAGCACAGTTACGATTGGTTTAGCCACAATACACCCCTCTTTCTATTTTTTTTTTACTATCTTCATCCTTCACCTATCTATACGTCAATTTTGCATTCGCTGCAAATTCATCAGTACAGGCTCTTGCAATCACTGCAAGCACGCCTTCGATTGCATTACACCTTGCGATCACTGCAAGCACAGAACGAACAACACCAAAAAAAAAATCGCATCATAACCCAGCACAAACTTTCTCAGTCACTGCGAACATGCACAAGTCACTTGCTAATCGCAGCAAACATACTTTCAAGCACCACGTCTTGCAATCGCTGCAAGCACAGGTACTTGTTACTCCATACATTACAGCAAGCAGGGATTGCGATTGCTGAAAGCATGTGTTGTCATTTAAACTCCTAGCAAACGCTGCGATTAACTACACAAACCCCTTTGCGATCTCTGCCAGCATATACAAACAACAACTTCTTACAAATGCTGCAAGTATGCTTAACTAAACCTCTTGCAAATCGCTACACGCATGCATTTTTGACACTCCCCACAACGCTGCAAGCATGCATTTCAAACTTTAATTTCTTGCAATCGTTGCAAACATGTATTATTTGTAACTCCTTGCAATTGCTGTGAGCATGCATCATCGCAAACTCCTCGCAATCACTGCGAACACTCACTGTCTAAAATCTTGTGCAATCACTGCATGCGTGTATTTACATAAACTCCTCGCAATCGCTGCGAGCATGCATCAACATAAATACCTAACAATCGCTGCGAGCATGCATAAACTAAACTTCTTTCAAATCACTGCAAACACACATTTACATAAACTCCTCACAATCACTGCAAGCAGGCATCTACACAATCTCTTGGAAACACTACTAGCACGCATTTTAAACTTCTTGCAATTACTGCAATACGCATTTACATAAACTCCTTGCAATCGCTACAAACACGCATTAACATAAATCCCTCGCAATCGCTACGGGCACGCATACTAAACTTGTAATCACTGCAAAACGTAGTTACACGACTCCTCGCAATCGCTGTGAGCATGCATCTACACAATCCCTTGCAATCGCTGCAAGCACACACACACTAGCAATCGCTGCAAGCATTAATTTACATAACCTCCTTGCAATCACTGCTAGCACGCATTAACACCAATCCCTCGCAATTGCTGCAAGAAAGGACAAACACAACCCCATTACAAGCACATTCTCAGTGGCACACAATCAGCCCATTTTAGTGGCATCCATTTTAGTGGCACTTAATCAGCCACTCGTCTCCAGTGGCATTAACATACGGGCCACTCATCGTTTTCTCTGTCATTTCTCCTTAGGTCAGTCGAGTTCAGGGCCCATCCTGCATCAGGTTGGATGTTTTCCCCACAAGAAAAAAAAAAACCAACATAGGCATTGCTGCTTCATCAGGGCCACCCGCATAACAAGGGTGAGACAGCCCATGTAGAAAAATAAGAGATATACATTTTTCACTCATGTCGCCCCCTACTACAGGTTTGATCCATACCAGGACCTTAATGATAGAGTGTTAGTCAGGTGTAGTTCACGGGTCTTTTCTGTCACATTATTCTGCAGCACTCTGTCACTAAATCTTCGATTTTACATACACCATTCGGCATACTAAGGTTGGGCGTTAGTTACTGTCACATATCTCTATGCATTACACTCTCTTTTCGGAGACCGACTCTCCACCTCACAGACAAGGTCGCTGAACATCAACTTGCTGACAGTGCAAGAGTTAAGCAGACCGAGCGTGCATCATAAATCTACAGACCGAAACATTCCTACATAGGCCGTACCAGACTCCAGCTGCTTGCCCCAGTACGCCCTGGGGCTCTGGTCCACTCGTTTGTGCTCAGCACAGACAGGCACCTGAGCTATCGGTTACCTGGCCAGTCAGTTCCTGGCTCACTTCGGGTGCCACGCATTCTCTTGAGTTTTCTAAATTTCCACTATACAGTGTTCTATCCCCATAGAACACAGTCGGCTCTATCTATGCCTGTCATTTTGTTCCTGTACTTCTGTTTTCTCATTCTTGAATTTCTGTATCCCACTCTATTCTTTTTTTTTTCCTCTTCCACACCCCCTTTTGACACACACCCCCTTGTTTTGTCTCAAGACCGACTTGAGTGTCACCGACACTGAACTCTTTTGTCGCCACTTTGCTGGCCTACGCTCCCCGCTCTGTGCCGTTTGCCAGCCAATTTGTCACACTGCAAACTGGTGCGCAAATGCCGCCACAAGATGCCCCTTCAACCCCCCCTTCTGCCACCTCAGGATTCAACACTATCACTCTACCTCTCTCCACTCACGAGTGCAAAAAACCTCCAGTCGGCAACTCTGAACGAACAGGCCATCGATACCCTGCTACAGGCCAAACTAGACAAAGGATCTGTGATCAGCCCTTTCCCCCAGTAACCTTCCAAACCTGGAGGCTCGGCCCTATTGGGCATGTCAAGGGCAAGTTCTCCAATAAATTTCGGTTAGTGCACAATTTTTTTTTTTCAACACCTCATTCTTCGCACATTCCAAGGTTGGATTCCCTGATTCCTGCCAAGGAATATTCCTTGAAATATACATCAGACAACGTAGCTATCCAAGCAGTCTTTTTCGCGGAGCCTGTCACACTGAGCCTAGGGTCAGATGGTTATCCATTACCTGGATGATTTTCTACTCATCAAGCGACCAGACATACCACCAGTAAACCTCGATAGATTGAGAGTGGTTTTCAACAACTTCAACATTCCCATAGCTGAACACAAAGTGGAATGCCCGGCACATGCCATCATCTTAGGTGTCACTTTGGACACACGTGCCATGCAAGCCAGCCTGCCTCCCAGCAAACTAGCCCATATCAGGTCGGTCGTTCATGATTTTACTCTCACAGGGGGTACTAGGAAACAGATACAGACTTTACTAGGGACACTCAATTTTGCAATAAGAATTATTCCTCAAGGCCGCTCTTTTAGTTCATGGCTCCTAGTTTTCCTTACTCGGGTACAAGGTGCTGACCAAATCATTAGGTTAGACCCGGCAGCCATAGCCGACTTAGCAATGTGGGATGAGTTCCTCACAATTTGGAACGGCATATTAAGGTTATCCCCATGGCATCAGCTGCATCACCACAGGTAGTCACAGATGCTGCAGCTTCTACAGGCTTTGCTGTAATTTTTTGGCCATCACTAGTTTGCAGGTCCTTGGCTGCCAGAAATCCTGTTAATTCCAGATGTCTCTGTCACTGTTCGAGCTGTACCCCATCTTGGCAGCTGCTCAGGTCTGGGGCCACACTTGGACAGGACAAACCATGGTCTGCGCTACTAACAACCAGGCTACTGCCAATAACGTAAACAAAGGTAGATCCAAGTCACTCCCTATTCGAACCACCATTCAATATACCCTGTAAATATGTCCAAGGCAAAAGCAAATCGCAGTGGATATGCTGTCACGTTTCAATCTTGGCTCATTTTTCAGCAGTATCCTGGAGCTGAACCAACGCCCCCCGCCTATCCCTCCTTGGTCACAGCTAACCATGGATTGAAACGGCCAATGGCAAATTCTTGCCCATTACGAGCACCATCTTTAGAGACATGTGTAAAGTCCTCGCACGATCCCTGTTCGAGGTTCAGCCCAGTTTAGTCATTGAAGCGGCCATCTACCTAGCCTACCATGTTTTTTTTTTCGGCCTAACAAATTCACCATCAGTGGCGCTAGCAGCCAGGTATCATACAAATGCCACTTAACTTGCTTCCAAAACCATTACGTCCATCACCTAGAAGTCTCCAAACCCAGATGAGATCAGATCAGATCAGACCTGGGGTCGACATCAGCCTCTTCCGGGCTATAAAATTCTGGTGCTCAGTTGCAGTGCTTGACTAGCTACTGACTCACCTACCCAGTCACTCTGACTCTAGCCCGTTATTGCCTTTCCCTATCAGCCCATCAAGTGGCAATTAATTCATCAGGCACGTCAGAATCTTACTGTCCAACCTTGGCCTTGACCCCGGCCGGTACTCTGGACATTCCTTTCGGATCACAGCAGCATCTCAGCATACAGTATCGGACCACGTGATTAATAAATTGGGCAGATAGAAGTCTGGCTGCTTGGCTAGATACATTCTGAATCCTCAGTTGGAGATGGAACAAGCCTTCACCAAGCTTGATCATTGTGCCAATGAAGGACTACTTCCCTAAACTGCATATTTTTGCCCCCTTCACTTGGCATACCGACCAGATGACCAAGGCACACCTCAGGTCTATTTATGTTGTAAGTCTTGTTGCGTGTTTATGTGATCCACATCTATCTTCAGTCAGAGGACCACGACCATAAATAGGAAGGCCAAATGGTGGCCTGAATTTATGGGAGGCGCCCGGAGGGTATTTAAGCACCTCCCTCCCCATGCTCTTTGTCGGTTCCAGTGCACGATACCCTCCCTCCCATCCCCTTTTTCAGGGCATTTCTCAGCACACTCTTCTCCATTATTACCCATTACTTATAAAGGGTATGCCCCCTTCACTTGGCATACCGACCAGATGACCAAAGCACACCTCAGGTCTATTTATGTTGTAAGTCTTGTTGCGTGTTTATGTGATCCACATCTATCTTCAGTCAGAGGGCCACGACCATAAATGCAATTATTGTTGCAGCAGATTCTATACATGGTACAGATGTGGCAGTTTACAGGTAGACTAAGGGGACCCCCCAGGCACTATATTGAAAGGAATTTTTAATTTTTATGCTTTCACTTTAAGCATCAATAAATCACTGCTCATTTAAAAATCCCATTTTTTACATACTTTTTTTCATTGATACATGCCCCCCAGGACAGTACCCGGACCCCCGTATCCATTGAATGCCCAATTACTTGCAAATAAGCCTTAAAAATGGGTACCTTTGATTTTTCTCGTTTGACTCCCGTAGACTTCAGTGGGGTTTGTTATTTGGTTCTGAACTTTCCAGATGTTCAAAAGTTCTGGTGCAAACCGAACAGTGGGTCGTTCACCCCATCCCTAGCCACTAGCACCATCAAAGTGGGTGATAACAAGGCAGGTATACCAGGTCATTTACACATGACGGCTGAAAGGTAAAGAAGATGACATTTTCTAGTATACTGTTGACTAGAATTGAGCGAACCCGAACTGTAAAGTTTGGGTTCGTACCGGACTTTAGGGTGTCCGTGTCACAAACCCGGACATTTGAGAAAAAGTCCGGGTTCGGGTATTTTTTCGCGCCTTTTAAATAGCTTGGCAGCCAATCAACAAGCGTTTCACTCGTTTGCCCTTACAAGCCATCACAGTCATGCCTACTGATGGCATGGTTGTGATTGGTAAGTGTATCATGTGACCCAGCCTCGATATGAGCTGGAGTCACGTAGCGCTGCATGCCACATGCTCTCAGGTTAGTGAAGGGAGAGGATGCTGCCGCTGGTGTGAGGGACAGATTACAGTTATAAAATCATCTCATACTGGTATAGGGAGAGGTTCCTGCCACTGGTGTGAGGGACAGATTAGCCTTATATAATAATCTCAGACTGGTATAGGGAGAGGTTCCTGACGCTGGTGTGAGGGATAGATTAGCGTTATAAAATCATTTCGTACTAGTATAGGGAGAGGTTCTTGCCACTGGTGTGAGGGATAGATTAGCGTTATAAAATCATCTCATACTGGTATAGAGAGAGGTTCCTGCCGCTGGTGTGAGGGATAGATTAGAGTTATAAAATCATCTTATACTGGTATAGGGAGAGGTTCCTGCCTCTGGTGTGAGGGATAGATTAGCGTTATAAAATCATCTCATACTGGTATAGGGAGAGGTTCCTGCCGCTGGTGTGAGGGACAGATTACAGTTATAAAATCATCTCATACCGGTATAGGGAGAGGTTCCTGCTGCGGGTGCGAGGGACAGATTAGCTTTATAAAATCATCTCATACTGGTGTAGGGAGAGGTTCCTGCTGCTGGTGTGAGGGACAGATTAGCATTATAAAATCATCTCATACTGGTATAGGGAGAGGTTCCTGCCGCTTGTGTGAGGGATAGATTAGCGTTATAAAATCATTTCGTACTAGTATAGGGAGAGGTTCTTGCCACTGGTGTGAGGGATAGATTAGCGTTATAAAATCATCTCATACTGGTATAGAGAGAGGTTCCTGCCGCTGGTGTGAGGGATAGATTAGAGTTATAAAATCATCTTATACTGGTATAGGGAGAGGTTCCTGCCTCTGGTGTGAGGGATAGATTAGCGTTATAAAATCATCTCATACT